>JAGWCC010000226.1:600000-1170252 GCA_022651775.1 Drusus annulatus
TAGATTTAATCCTTCAAGATTTTTTTTTTTTATTATAAATTTATTTAGAATCATGTAAAATATATATATATATATACATATATTTAAAGAATTGCAAAATATTTATTGTAAATGTTATGTTTCATATTTGGCACTACATGCAATATGTCGAATAAATAAAATATTCCTAAATTTGACACACTATGCATGGTATACCAACCACACCGAGGAGTAGATTTTTTAATATTAATATTTATGATTATTTCTAAAATATTACTAAATAATTCACACACTAAACAATCACAACCACGCTCGTTCACGAAATTGCCGAAATGACAACTTACTGACGCGACTGTAGTTACTAAAAAGCTCGTAACTCGCAGAACTGTTTATTTATGATAATGCAGAGCTCACAGCAAGGATTTAGCTGAATAAAAATGAAAGAAACTACATATATGGCCCACATAGCCCTTTATTATGATAACATTCTTATGTTCCAAATTTGGAACAGTATGCGGTTAAGGGTTAAGCGCTACCCAAAAATTATTTAGAATGCCTACTTCCTTAAATTTTGACGCATAAAAAGATGGAAGTTTCAATACATAACGAATAATTTATCTCTCTATGTTTTCTATGCAGATAATACTACGTGGGTGTGTAGGTTTCCGTAGAGTGAAACGTGAATACGGTAACAAAGAAAATTCTGAAATGACTGGTACAAAGCAAAAGACGTCAGAAAGCTTGTATAATAATATAATACTTTAGATTAAAAAGGCAAATGATAGTAATTGACAAAGGTTTCTTTGTGTTATAGTCGAAATGAAAACATTATTTTCCTGGCGTATAATGCGAATGAAAAGGTCACCGGAGAATGCAAAAAGTTAACATCATTAAAAAGTATTTTTTATGATTAGTACCTCAGAGCAATAATACACAAGAGAGAGCGCTGCTGTAGTCCGTTTTTATGAGTTTCGTCGGACTCGGCTAGTCCTGGGACTAGGGTATTTATACATCCATTCATAACACATGTCAGCATAATGTTTTTGTTTATTCGTATAGCCACTTTTCACAGTATTATTATAAACAAAAATATAGCATATAACCAAAAAAACCGTTGAGTTATGTCAATCTATGTCGCATATCAAAACGCGTTGGCGGAGTCAACGGAGGCGCGGGACACCAAGAACATTCTTACAATACTTTAAAGCGGTGTGATAATTTGGGAAATTTTGTTGACTCCTTCTTTCTTATGGTGTACGACGTAAAAACCCGGAGAAAGAAATTTATCTCAAATGTGTATAGGTTAAGTAAAAAGAATTAGCTCTCTTTCCATATATTGTTACTCCAAGATTAGCAAAAAGAATTAGATCTCTTTCCATAAATTGTTACTCAAAGATTAGCACAGACGTCAGGTCGCAGCTTCTTAGAGGCGTGGAACAGGGGAGGGTGGATGTTTAATCAATTTGTAAGAATTCAATTAAACGGGTCTTTGAAATTCCTGAATTGTGAATCCCTTGTTCCCACGGAGCTACAAAATTGCTTTGAATACTCGCTATTGGTATCCGCCTATTATCTAACGCTATTTTTAAACGGAATACTCGTAAATACCATCAGAGAAATAAACGACACGGGTAAGTCAACGTGACCCGACGAAATAATTAAAGTCGTATACGCTGCCTACCGAAGTTTTAATTAGAATTTCATGAATTTAAACGGGAAACAATGAAATTACGCGACCGTCCGTGGCAGAGAATTCAATAAAACATGAATAATGTAATGAAAATATCTTTTTTATTCTACCGCTCTTTCAAATCGTAAACAACAACAGTTCGGCTGGAAATGCAAAATTATGTGAATATGCTTCCGACTACCGACAGCGCGAAGGAATAGAGATGGTCGATATTAGAATTGGGTGTACCTGCGGTTCCAGTTACCGGCAACCGGTGGGGAACCGGTTATTTATCCAGTTCTTTTGGAACCGGTTCCTGGTGCCAGAAAAGTTCCACGAAAGAGATTTTTTCGAAAAGTACTAGCAAATCGACATAAGTTCCTCGCAAAAAAAATAATCATGGGGGGTGGGGGGGTTTGCTAACAATTTCTGAAACAAAAATAATTACGGTCGGACAAAGGATATCAATATTTTTGTTTATTAAATTTGGAACCGGTTCCTCGGAGAAATAATATCGACGGTTCCAGTGACCGGCTAGGAACCGGTTCCTATTAACCGGGACAGAAATATCGACCATCTCTACGGAGGACTGATTATTTAAAAGAGGTTACTACGACTTAAATGCGAAGGAAAGATAAAATATGCAAATTTCGTACTGTGGGGACAAAATAAAGAAAGCTAGCAAACAAATTGTAACAATGAATAATATCTATCTAAAATTGCGTTTACGAAATTTTTAGAAAACGTGTTTTCTGAAGCAGCAAAACCTCTCTAACGATTAACTCTGGCGTCATGAAATTTTCATATTGTCCAATATGTATTATTTTCCAGAATAGAATACCTTTTCAGAGAAAACAGACAATCAGTATCAAACGCGACCTCGATAATAAACTGCTTCAAAATGCAGACAAAAGCTACCATAAATTGGACGTTGTTATTCAGAAAGCGTCCAACCTCAAAAAGATGAAACTGAGAAAGATGCCTTTGAAAATATGACGGTAAAAAGGCATTAATATGCGTAATCGGCATTTGTAAAGTGAATATCAGTGCTTTTTTTTCTTTATGGGCATTTATTATGAATAGGTAATTTATAATCCATCAGTGTGTTTATTAAAAAAATGTATTTCTTATGTTATTCTACATTTTATAATGTTTTTAAACTCCAATATCTGCAATGTGCATTACTAAAAAAAAATAATTACCAAAAATCTATTGCATTTGGAGCTTTGTTGTTTTCAGCTGATATAAATCTCGTATTTATCTATAGGAAAACACGATTTTGGCAAATTGTTGGTTGGACGCTTTTTGCATAACTACGTACAATTCTAACAATGATATCTATCTAAAATTGCGTTTATGAAATTTTAAGAAAACTTGTTTTCTGAAGTAGAAAAAACTCTCCAACGATGAGCTCTGGCGTCATGAAATCTTCACACTGTTCAATGTGTTTTATTTTCCAGAATAGTATACCCTTTTAGAGAAAGAAGCAGAAAAATATCACACGCTACCTCGATAGTAAATTTAATTAAAATGCAGAAAAAAGCTACAGCAAATTATTACAGAAATTAGAACACTACCCAGAACAAGTCACTGTAATACAGACCTACAAATAATACAAGTTATAAAGACACGACATAAAAAATGACTAAAAATAGTTTAGGCCTTATTAAAAGTCTCTTGGTAATAAACAAACATTGCGCCCTAGTGCCATGTTGTGTATATTATAGAACAGAATTTCGGTTCAAACTGAAAACTTACCTTTTCAGACTCTCATATCCTAAAAATTCATTAAAAGAATCTCAACATAATCTGTCTCACGACAAATCAATCACCTTGAGATATACAAATTTTAACCAAATCCTGTACCGTACGACAAATTCAGAAAGTCAATTTTTTTTAATTTCGCTCCCATGCACTAAATCGAAAAAAAAAACATAATTATAATTTAAAGTTGATAAGTGTGTCTATAGGACCTGCCAGGAAAGTATGTTCCTGTATATTTTCTTATTTAAAGTAGGAATTAATATGTATTAATAGAAAGAAAGATCTGTGCAGCGCCCTTGAGGTGATTTTTCACAAAAACGGCGCTATACAAATCATCCAAATATTATTATTATTATTGGAGAGATTATTTTGAGTATTGAGATTGAGTGCTGAAACGTTAATTGTCCAGTGTCATTACGGCACCAGAAATAGTCGATTCTTCGCGAGGGTTCATTATTAAAATATTAATTGTAGTTTTAATGTTTTACCTTTTGAAAGATGACGCGCTGTAAAAAGAAGCAAAGAACCGTTGTAATAAAAGCGTTTTTTAACACTCCCGTTCCGAAGGGGGGTTCTAATGTCACCCCGAACGAGAGCTTTAAGAGAAATTTTAGATAAAGATTACTGAAATGTTATGAATACACTTCTCATCAAATTTTACCAAAAACAAATTACCTAATATTGTTATGAAAACGCTTAAATAAGCAATACCAAATGGGGTAACTACGTAATCCCCCTTCGCATCGTAGGTTCAATTATCATTACGGAAAGAATAAATAAAAGTAATGGTTACTACCATAGACAAAAAATACAAGACACGTCATATTCATACAAATCGAACGATAAATGTGGCACGGTCTTGATTTAAGTTTCAAGGCTCATAACGCTTATGAAAAGGATGGCAATAATAAACAGAATGTGTGTGTATAGATGAGATAGCTATATGAACGTCCCGCGTTACTGTTATAATCTCTCTTCGTTGACGAACTTACTGAGCGACTAGCAAAGTAGAGTACGACGTGCGGAAACGGTTGTCTTCCACACACTTATGTATATCTGCATTCGCTATCTCACACTATTTCGGTTGAAGAGCTCCTGTTTTCCCGTGACAGCTTGTCTGTTGAACGAATGTTTGTGTGATAATAAACGCAGTAAATCAGACTCGGTTTAGTACATTCTGACGCGCGTTGTCTTAGTAACGTATCTACATTATTTAATTCATCTAACTACCCGTCTTTTCCAGAGTTTTAATTTTTCTTATAAACAGATAGATATATGGAACAAATAAATTAGCGTTTTGTATTATTTTTACAGTAAAATAGTTATTTTAAAGCTCCATAGCTCATGATGGATATGAAGTTTAAAGCTATTGATTTCTTATAGAAAAAGAGTGTGTAAATTTCGTAACGCCATGACTCACCGTTCGAGAGATTTTAGTAGTACGTGCAACCAGATTTACTGTTTTTTAGGTAAGATCGTATAAAATTATATATAGATCTAAAAATTATTTATATATAAAATATTTCGATTCTTCAAACAAGAAAACTCCATTGAGATATTTAATTAAAAACTTTTGCGTAATGGATGATTGTTCGGTGGATTCGATAAAAATCAAGACCCTAAGAAATAATTCAACTCCGACCTTCGATGGATGTTAAAAGTTGGTAAATATAATGTTGAGAAAAACATAAAGTGAGTGAGATATCTTTATGCCTTTCGTTTACTGCCGACAAATGTGCCCGACATAAACTAGAGCGGCATAAAGGCGAAAATCTGCAGAAAATCGCCTCCGACTGTGATAATAAATAATAATAAATGTTTGGTGCCGTTTCCACGGGCCGAGTCGTTCCTGGTACGGAAAGAAATTGCTGAATAACTTGACAAGCGACCTAGCAAGCGAATTGTCAAGCAAATTAATAAGCGGAGAGTTCGAAACTGCCACTTCGCGTTGTTATTAGTTAAGCATTCGTTAGACAGTATTATGGATTACAGAATTCAACTCTCGATGCGTCTGCAGTTGATGTACGATGATTAGTAGTAGCGTTGGGAAAAACTTCAATGTTTTGTGAATGCTTCACGAATTGTTAGTTCTTTAAAATGAACCCTTCGAAGTGAACACTTCAATTGAAGTCGAACTCGCATAAAAGAGATTTGAATTTATCCGTTTATTTGTTCAGTTCTTTTTGGAGCCGGTTCCTCGCCGAAAAACCACGTAATAGTCGGTAGAGATTTGAAAACGGAAAGAACTGGAACTGGTTCCTAGCCAACAAAATCACGTACTAGTCGGTAGCGCTTTGAAACTGGAAAGAACTGGAACCGGTTCCTCGCCAAATTGAAGTAGTTCTAGTCGTGAAGTACTAGTAGTAGTCTTTTCAATGAAATGAACTACCGACTACAATTGAAGTTTTTTTTTTCAGTGAAATGAAGTTAATAAAATGATTGAAGGCTAAAATGAACTACCAACTTCAATTGAAGTATTTGTTCAATGAACAATGAATGAAGTAGGAACTGTTGCCAAAATAAGTAGTTCTTTTAAAGTGGTCACATCGCTAATTAGTAGATATCTATTTGACGGCCTGCATGGTCGAGTGGTAAGACGCTCGACTACGAATCCAGAGGTCGCGGGTTCAAGCCCGGCGTGCGCAAAAACAAATAATTAAATTAATATGTGTCACAACCTTGGAGTAAAAATGTACGGGGAGAGAGCTAATTATTTTTACCCAACCTATAAACACTTGCGATAAATCACTTTATCCGGGTTTTTACGTAGTACACCATGAGAGAGAAAGAGAAAGCAAAAATAATACACCGCATTTATGTACTGTAAGGATAATCATGGTCTCCCGCGTCTCCGGAGACTCCACCCACATGTTTTCACATGCGACTAAACTCACACAACTTAAACGGGTTTTTTTTGTTGTATGCGATATTTTGTTGATTACTGTGAAAAAGTGGTTATACGAATAAACAAAAAAAACATTATGTTGACATGTGCTATGAATGGATGTATAAATACCCTAGCCCTAGTTCTAGCCTGTACTCTAGGGTCATAACACATTAAACTAATATAATAGGCGCGTCCCAGAGTGGTAGATATTCTAAGTATCGCCCGGGTGAAAGACCACCATTCGAAATTGAAACTTTGTTTGAAATGGTTTTAGTCGTGTTTGGTGACCAGATCTGAATAGCCAGGTAACCTTCCTATTCCTCGTATCATTCCCCTCTTTACTAACTTCGGCCTCATAAAATACCCCGATTGCGGATGCCATAATCTCACTTGCTCTAGACGGTTGGGAGAGCAGTTGGAACTCTCGTGTGGTATTCAATATTTAAAAAAATCTATAATATTGAAAAACTCTGAAATATGTTAATGTCTGTTGTCACTTTCAAAATGTCAAAGACTGCATTATATTTTGGTGTTTTTTTATAATATTTAGTTTGTATCTATGAAAAATTGGACGTATTTATGCAGAAAGCGTCCAACACCACAATTTGCCAAAATCGAGTTTTACATGTTTTCCTATAGATAAATACGAGATTACTATCTGTTGAAAACATTCAACCTCTAAAAGCAATAGATTTTTTGTTGATTCATTTTTTACTAACTCACAATGCAGATATTTGACTTAAATTGAAGTTTAAAAACACATTAAAATGTAGGATAACTTAAATACTTTTTTTTTAAATATATACATTGATAGATTATAAATTCTCTATTTATAATAATAATCATTAAATAAATAAAACATTGATTTTCACTTAAACTACTCATATACAATTGATAGATTAATCATTTCTAGTATTGGTTGTGCTTGAAAGCCAAAAAGTGTTTATTTTTGGGTGCTGACCCTTAAGCATACTCATCGATATTGTCACGTAAGCAAGCCTTCTCACGCAAATGTAATTTAAAAAGTTACGAAACCCAATTAAAAATTAGGTCCAATACAGCAATAGGTTGGTGAACACAATGTTTGAAGTGAGGATAAAAGATATGAGGTAAGTATATAGAAAACACTACTTCAACCGTTTTTGTAGTAATTGGTCATTTAATATGTGAGAAAAATTCCTATTCAGATGCAAAACGATTTACGAATTGAATCATTGAATCGATGTTGAATGAAGATTAGCAAAATTTTAAGGTCAGGGCCAAGGATATACGACGAAAATGTCGAAACTAAGATTTAAAAACGTTCTTGTAATTTATTGCTCACTTTTAATTAAATAAATTCGAACAAACGTCGCGTTAGATGCAAAAATAAATTTGATTTATACTTATGTTGAGTCAGTTTTTTATTAGTCAAATTAACCTTTTTCAACATGAGAAATTTCGACGTAAACAATCAATGTACCTACTAGACACTTTTGTCGTTAAACGTGATGTATTTATTAAATGCAAACGTTAATTCAGTTCTATTAAAATATTAATACACACAAGATTTTTTAAACATCTACATATACATTAACGATAAAAGTGGTAGCTAGCTTAACGAAGATTCTGACGAAGGTAAAATCCGAATTCAACGACTGAAACCTCGTGTATCACAATTGCGACAGTCGCGTTTGGGGCACGCCATCAAAATCATATATACGTGACAGCATCATCGAACAGGTTAGCCTATATTTACGTTCACTGCAATACAAACGTCCCATTCGGATGCAAATCCTAATTACAAAATCCAAACATTAAATTCGTTAATGAAAAGTATCAAAGGTTAGGACCTCGTATGGAAGGTGACGACGCGCGACGTTCTTCTAAATGGTAAGTTCAAAGACTATGGCTAGCAGCTGCTCGTTGGGCGCAATACTTAGCCCACCGCAACGACCGGATATTTTCGGAAAGAGGAGAGATTCGCCGGATCACGTGGTTGCGGTGGGAGGGAAAGGTCAGTGGGAAGGAGAGGTCACGGCTAACGAATTCGTTTCCGGCAAAGTTACACAAAGAGGAACGGGAGAGATGTTTTTAGGTAACAACCTTTTAGATTGGTAACCATCATACGGAACAAAAATTGGGCCGTTTTCTGTTGCCTGCGATGGGGATATGCTAAAAACGATATATTTTTAACCGGTTATATAAACGATATATTATTATAACTATACAATAAGAGCAGCTTTCTTCATATTTAAAACAGTGAAACAGTTGTTGGTCCTTTGCGTGACTTGGTTTTGAAACGTTTATTAAACATATTTAATTATTATATTTTCGTAGAAAGCAATCACTTTGTGGATTAACATATTTAAAGAAATGACAAAAACAACTTTGTATAAGACCAAAAATATTATTTTATTTTTACTATAACCGATCGGCTTCGCTTAGCATAAGCATCATCAGGGTACAAAATTTAAACTTAACAAAAAAATTCAAAGTGTGCGGTTATCGGTTATTTACATACAGAGAAAGAAAACAATATAAAATAAAATAACAAACCAATATAATAATATTTAAATTACAACAAAGGAACAGAGAGAAAGAGACAAACTAAGCGAAACCGGTCAGTCATAAAAATAAAAATTATATTCGTCTTACACAAAGTTTTTTTTAAAATTTGATTATTGTTCAGGATATTTTCTTTGTGAATTTTCATATTCAAATGATTATGAAAATGCTTTTTAAATTATGATTTATTTATTTTTGCTCATATATTATGCTTTTAAACTCTAAACATAATAAAGCGCCGAAATAATATATAAATTGTAGTGGGTACATTATTTCAAGGACTGTTAATATTACCAAATTGTAAAATTAAAAAAAAAAAGAGTTATCACTGGGTATGCAAAAAAATATCTCGGTCAGAAAAAAAGGGAAGAGTTTTGAAAATAAAAATACTAATGATGGATTAAAATATATCCAAAAAAATATTTGTTAACATTTCCTAAATTCGGCATGTAACGAATGGGAGTATAAAATGGTTGTATTTGATTTGCACTCTGACAGTAATACCATTTATGAACAAAGGGAAGGAAAAAAACAATAATTAGAGATCTCACTACAAAAAACCATGCACACTGCCCGTTATGAAGGAAATGATTACTTAGCTTAATGTTTAGGTGTACAATTAATACGCCAAACTCAATGTACTTACCGGCAGGCAGTGTAGGAACCGGAGGCATATAATAAAATGATTAATCCGGTCTTTCAACTAAACGGTAATGGGTTGTTTGGAATCGTGTACAAGGAAATGTCTAAGGTTGGGTTACTCAGATTGATGGACTAGAAAGTTTGATAGATTCATTGATTGATTACTAGACATATAGTTTTCATTTTGTTATAGTGGCCAAACAAGCACGGCCTGATTCTATTGGTGTGTTTCGTCAATGAATTATAATAACAGTGAACTTATATAGCGCAGTTTTGTGATATTTTACCACAAGTGCGCTTCATACTAAATTAATTAAGCTAATAAGACTAACTTACAAGGACAAAATAATATATAATATGTATAAAAATTAAAACTATCTAAAATCATGACCGTTATCATAAATCCACATTATGAGAGAAAAAGGTTCAGATATGGGTATAATAGTGCATATGTACATCAACAGGTTAAAAAAACAATTTACTAGAAGCTAAGGGTCTAAAAATCCAGATGAAACGTACGAATTCATACTAACAATTTTTTTAGAGCAAAAAAAGGAAATTAGATTAAGGACAGTTAACATGTTGGTACTTACCATAAAAACATTAATATTAAAGTATTATAAGTAAACTAACTAACTAACCATCACGCCGTTTCCCCGCAGGGGTAGGCAGAGAGGACGGACCGCCATACAATTCTGTCTTGGCACACACTTCTTGCTTCATTTACATTCATACATCGTCTCATACATACTCTTCTGTTATTCTGACTCTTCACACGACCCGATTCAAGTATTTGATTTACTAGATCGTGCCATGTCTTTCTCGGGCGTCCTCGACTTCTTCTTCCGTAAATATAAAAAGTAATAAAAGAACAATAAATATTTTATGACAGTGAGTAAATGGTTTTCAGAAGACAGTAAGGACATTGAGTTGTAAGGATACAGGTAAGGAGAAAACCGAAACAAAAGCTAATTAAGGACGTTTTTAAAGAAATTAAATTTTAACAAGTTACGTTTTGTATGTAGGATTTTTAAACAATTTGGTTTTTTTAGACCCGTTTGAACTCTGCTAGGTTCTGTATGTTGGATAAATGATTTTATTAGGTACTTCCCACATTATTTTATTATTGATCTTTCAATAAAATTTAGATAGAACTATGGACATTCTGCTGATAAAGAGAAGAAAATGTTCGAGCACGTGCTCTGAATATTGGAAAAATAATACGGAGGTTGTTGCGCTAAAGAGGCCATACATGCTTTTCTTTATTGGACAAACATTTTCAGTTGATGCTGATCAGTTGATCATATTAATAAGTTGGGATATAAACGTGATTATTATGAATTCACGTGTTAAATGGGAAATACGAATTGAAAATGTAACGATATAGAGTAAATACTCCAATCTAATCATAAATTTAAATTCAGTAAGTACTACGCTACGAAAGACATAATTATGTTTGTGTTTATTTTGTTGAATTTCATTTCCGTCTATTTTTTTTAAAATAAATATTATTTCCATGAAATACGATTTATGATGACAATTTCGTCTGAAATGCGATTAAAGGCATTGGAAATGAAGGTAAATTAATATATTTTTATTGGGTACTTGCGTATTGATATTCTGTAAATACGTCACAATTTGACAGTGCCTTTTGAAAGCGAACAGCTAACGTGCGTAACAATAACTACTCTTATTTACAATAAAAAAAAGTATCCGATTTAAATAACAAAATTTTAGTAATTGGGTAAATCCAAGTATGCTTTTTAATAGTTAATACCGCAGAAGAGTCCCAACTGCTTCAAACCGTCTAGAACCAGTGACACTATGGCATCCCCGATTGGGATATGTTGTGAGGCTGGAGGTAGTGTGGAGGGGAAAGAGATAAGGGAGGAGATGGGGAAGAGGAAGGTTGGGAAGTAGGCTGGCTTTTCTGATCTGGTCATCAAACACAGTTAGTAATTTCAATCAACATTTCTATTCTGAATGGTGGTCTTTCACCAGGGCGATACTTGAGTATCTACCACTCTGGAACGTACCGCAAATATACTTTATATTATTTTATTATAATTAAATGTGTTGTGATATATATTTAAGCCCGCGACCTTTAGATTCGCAGTCGAACGTCTTACCTCTCGACCACAGAGGTCATCAGAGGCTATGCAAGGAGAGACTGGGCCTAAAATATATCGTCGCTGGAAAGGCAAAAGGGCTTTGGTCAAAATTGAGTTAAAATGCAGTTTTTATCAGTTATTTTTCGGCATCGAATGCTTTGACTCTCGTTTGATTCTCTAGAGTTTGTGGCCCTTCAGCCATCTAAAATATATTTACCATTTGGGAGAAGGCTCGACTTAAGCGACATAAGTTTGAACTAAGCTTTTTGACACTTCAAATAACTCAGTGAGAGCATTGAGTTACCTTTTAAAAATCTAATCAGGTACTGAAGACTTATGAATTTAATTGTAAAACAACAAAAAAAACTTAAGTGCTCGGGTGTCAAGTTCCCAAAATGGCGCTTCACCCCTTTTGCCTTTCCGGCGACGATAGTCTGCCAGTAGCGCTAGACGTGTCATAACGAAGTAACCGGTTCTATAACTGACTAGGAAAAGGAAAATATCATGATAATATAAAACAATTAATTGCTGTTCCTCAATCATCCCTCTACTAATTAAGTGATCATTCTCCACCGTCCAGAATGTCGAGACTTATTAACTCAAGCCATGGTCGTTAAATTTTTGGTAGTAGTGTAAATGATTTTTGTGATTCTTTTCGACTCTACCAAAACTTTTACTTGACCATGGTTTTTATTTCAATGTTCTTTCTTATGTATATACTGAACTATTTTTGTCATTGCTTCATTATAATATTATGTATGTGCTGTTCTTTCTCTGTTGCTCATTTTTCCCATTTCGTGTTATGATTTTTTTTGTAATTGTACTTTAGTCTGTTAGTTTATAAATAAATAGATGCATAATATCAACTAGGAATTAGAAAAGTTAGGAATCAAAGCACACCACGAGATTCTAAGAAACAGAGAGCAAGCGTATTTAAGTTAGTGTGTCCAACTTTGGGATTCGTGTGATGAATAATAATTCGACTCGGATGCAAATAAGGCGCTCGTGATCAGACGTGGAGCAGTTTCATCGATCCGATCCGCCGATCCGCCCGTGCTCCGCTCCACTTAAGTCGGCAGCCAGCAAGCAAACGACACGAAGTTGGACGAGTGGACACTTGAAGGTTTGCTTGAGGCTAATCCTCAATCTCCATCCAGAGCTTTCGGGCTTATCAGCGTGACGCTCGAAGAGAATTCAATTAAAGTTCCGAGGCTTACGTTAAACGTATAAGCAGTAGTCAGAAATGACAGTGAAAGCGGACGTGGCCAATCGAAACAGGTATTGGACGATTGTAATTACGAGTACAGTGGAAACCGTTTAAGACGAAGATGTGTAACTCGAAAACTCGGTTAACACGAAGAAATATGTTGGTAGGGAAAAAAATAATTCCGCAATCAATAATGGCCTGCAAAAAAAGGCCGCATGGATGCACATTTGTAGTTTCGAGTAAAAATACTCATAAATCAGTCACTTGACAAATTTATCAAACTCAATCTAATGTCAGTTTTATAGATTCTCATATCTTAACATACGTCAGGTGGGAATGCTCTCCTTGTTCTACCGGTATTTCAATGGAAGATTCTACGAGGAACTTGATCCCTTCGGCACCGGCGCATAGTCGGGAAACTCGCGCCCAACATTTGTACACGGCTGACATTCGATACGTAAGAACAGGTCGCTTTTACGACTTGTTTTATGTTCAATAGCTCGGCTGTGGAAAGATTTGCCGGCATCTATGTTTTCTCCCTCTTTCAACATGGGCCCTTTCAAGACCCAGGTTCACTCCTTCCTTTTCTCAAAAAGACCCTTCACACGGCATCTCCAAAGATGACATAGGCCCCGAGGGAAATTATTTCCTTCGGGGCCTCCTGTGTAGTGTTAATGTAAATAATTTAAAAAATATATATAGAATAACGTTGTTGAAATACTCTAATCATAATCTTTAAGAGGAAACGAGACAGAAAGAGCCAACGTGGAAAATCCTCTTATCTTTTATTAGCTGTGAAACTGATACTGTCATTGAATACGAATTCTCATGATTTGAAATGATGGTAAAAAATAATTGAGAATTTAATAAATTAATCTATCATTTCGTGTCACTTGATCCAGCCTGCCCACGCGAGCTGTTTAACAGTCGTCCAAATATTGTCACTTCGAGCATCCATCTGCCGCCGCCCGCGAGAGTCAGTCGCTCCGTGAGCGCGCAGCCTCCCGCAGACAGCGAAGTGGGGCAGCACACTTTCTACGGAGCACGACGCGCGCCCGAGCGCAAATCTGCAGCGAGCACGGTGTCGAATCGGCTCGACTCGGCGGGTATCAGAGCACTCAAATTGAGTTTTATGGCGTACATTGGAATGGTGGATAAACGAATGGTTTAGTGTAAGATGCATTTAATTTTTACAGGGTACATTATATTTAAAAAAAAACACACACACAAACATACAAAATGATTGTTATAATACCACTTTTTAAACTTTATTCCACTTTTTTTTTTGAACGGTTTAACCTTATGACGGGCATCTTCAGACTGGTACAATTTTAGGTAAATCTATGGCACATATACTATTAGTGTCCGGAATGGACGCTTATTAAGTCTCATAGTGAACATCTGTGACTTTGGATTTTGTTTTATTGGTGAAAATGGAGTTCCACCAAGAATTAACAGTTTCAAAATTAGAAATAATAAACAAAATTCAGTTCATATCATTAATTATTACTTGTAATTTCAACACTTTTTTTCGGAATACAACAGTTTAAACAGTTAAGTGGTTATTCAGAAGCTCTGTAGCTGATGATGGAAACGACGTTGCTAGCCGAAAATATTTGCATTGACGAAAACATGACTCACAAATTGATGGCACCGCTCGCCAATATTTAGTGAGACTTTCTTTGTAGATGGAATATGAGAGTTTTAAAAGGTTCTCTTACAAAATTCTGTTATTGCTTACTCATACTTTCGGCAAAACATCGACGGTACGTATGTATTCACTTTTAAAATGTGTGTACAATAAAAGTTGCTTTAAAATTAATTAAATGCATGAAACAACATAGCATTTTGCCGGCATCGGAATATATTCTACGTGTTAACCGTGTTTTCGTGTTAACCGTATCCGTCTTAAGCATTTTCCACGGTATTTAAAATTGATAACATCGATAATAAAATCAAACAAGCGCAAGTGAAAGTTAACGCCTTCGAGAGAGGAGTCAATAATACACGATATTTATAAATACATGCAAAATGAGAGCGACGTATGATCCTACTTATATAGACCGTGTATATTGAAACTAAACATGTTAACAACCTACGAAAGATTGATCGATCTATGTACAATAGAAGGAGAAGAAAAAATAAATATCCCGGCCCTATCTTGTCCCAAGGTAGAATCAAATGTGCAAGTCACGAAGCTATGTGATGTGCCTGCCTATCCCATTCAAAGCCTAACCCACGATGAATAGGAAGAATGCATCGCTATGGAAGACGGGAAAAGGTTGAAAAGTTGATACCCGATCGAATCAAATCAATTGAATTAAATCTAAACACAAATAACTCCGATGATTTATGTTGCATTCCAGCCAACGAGCAATACCGGTTTTGTAAATTTATAAGAAAACTTAAGTGGACGATTTTTCTATTGGAATGTAGTGGTGCGGCATCTTGTGGAATTTTTACGAACTTAAGCATTGTAGTGGTTTGGAACTTCGATAACTTTTGTAGGTAAGAACATTATTATTTGAACGAGAGGTTTCGCAGTACGTAGGTTCTCTACGAGGAAAATTAGCAAAATATTTAAGTAGGAAATAATAAGATTGTTATTAACGAAGGTATAAGGCCGCCTTTACACTTTAATTTAAACTGAAAGGTTCAATTTTATTTTTTTAAACCGTTTCTGCGTTAATAATTATTAAGTGAGGGGTGTATTATTTGTACTTTTGACAAACTAAAACTAAGGGCGACACAACACTTAAAAACTGTTGATTTTTTCAGCAAACACATTTGAATTAATTCTAATGAATCTGTAACAATTATTTGCTCTAGGGATGTAAGTAATTTACATTTAATAATAATAATAATTGGACGATTTGTATGGCGCCGTTTTTGTGAAAAATCACCTCAAGGGCGCTTTAGATTAATAAAAACTGACCCTTACCATGCACATTCTTACTGTAAAAATTTTGATCAAGTTTATTTTCGATTGCGTTAAATTGGCTACTTCCCGAGAGAAAACAAAGTCATGTGTTCAATCCAAATAATTAAAATTCAAACCTTAAAACGTTGCTTATCTGAATCTACTTCGGCAATCTCAACCCTATACCCGAGCGTCGAGCATTCGTTTGACCGTCTGGGATTTTGATTGTTACGCCTTTTTTGCAACGTTCGCCACTCGAAAGTCCGCTGGTAAAGACTTGTGAGCTGTGCCGAACGAGACGATGAATTTATAATATGTCTATTCGTTAAAATATGAATTGAAAAAAAAAGCTAAATTATTAAAGAAATTGAATATTTATAAGTTTTGTCTTCACCTACCTGGATATAAATAAATATTTGCTGTGTTTTATAGATATGAAATTTAAAAGAACATGAACAAATGCAAATAAATTTGTTCCAGTCTTAGGCCTCCGTAGATTTTTATGTTTAGGGTAATGTGTCAATTTTAATAGGGGACTTTTATGAAAAACGTAAATTATGAAATATACACATTTAAAATATGAATATAAACATTCAATTTATTCATCCCTTATTACTACAACCGAGAAGTAATTTGTGCTGGGTTCATCAAACTCAACAATGAACATCGCACAGCCAAACTGGCAACGTTCATATAAATATAACGAAATAATCCATAAAAAACATTACCGCGTTTCAACGGGAATTGAAATCAAAACTTCTCGACAAAATATCGATTTTAACCTTTATGTGACTGAAAGGGTACCTTCTTCGGTTGTCAACAGATTTTTGAATTTTTCCAGTTAGTCTAACCGGCGGAAACTTCCTGACTTCTCCACTGAGTGATAATGAACAATTGAACATAACCTTTGGATATGTGGAGGGTGGTATGTTAGCGGAAAACGAAAAAGTATAATTTACAACTTCTGATGACTGAAACGAGTACCCGGGTACCATCATGTGTTTTAAATGGAATTTGAAGCTTGTTCGTGTTTATTAATCATTTTATTTTATTTTAAATGATAAATATGATGTACTATTGTATAAAGTACATCACCTGTTTCCTTAATACTATTTTTAATCACCTAATGAATTAAAAACCACAATAAAATATGGTACTGGGTGAAATTCCTATCCACTTCCCCAAGTATTGAACTAAGTCGAAATATTTTATGTCATAAAAGTGGTCCAGCAAACTTCAGACAATGATGTACTGTAAAATAGTTTTTTTCTACCCTAGATCCGACAGCACGGGCAACAACCATTATTTATATATATATATATATATATATATATATATATATATATATATATATATATATATATATATATATATATATATATATATATATATATATATATATATATATGTTAATGTAAATATGTTAGTTGTAAGTCACTAGTTATAAGTATTATGCATAAGTTAATAATAAGTCTTGGTTTTAATATTATGTTAAATATGTTGTAAAGCGCCCTTGAGGTGATATTTCTGTCACGAAAACGGCGCTATATAAATCAGCCAATTATTATTATTATTAAAAGAAACCGTCATATCAATTTTACAATGTGTAGTTTTCTTCACGACATAATTGGTTACATTTTAAAGGGAAAATTGATAATTTCGAGTAGAAACCGCACACTGGGCGATTCTTCGAGAATTCACGATCTGATTCTGGCGCATAATGGTCGAAAGCGATGCAACAAGACGTTGCTATCCAAAGTCTAACACCGCCTGTCTAATATCAATCTACGCCAATTTTGCTGTTCAGTGTGCGTTACGCCTAGTCAAATTATATGCAGATCAGAAAACTGACAGACAGTCGGAATATGGCAATGAAAACATAAAAAAATAAGTTTTAAATAAAAATAAAGAGTCTTGAAAAGACCCATCATCTAGTAAATATAAGCATTTGGAGACAGTTAAAACAGAAAAAAATGTAGCACATTATAATAATAATAATTTTATTCCAGAAGGTATGCCAGGTATAGTGCAATGCAATACATTCCATAATTAACAATAATACAAAAAAAAATTCTAAATAACGAAACATAAACCAAGTAAAAAGTAAGAATTGTAATACATATTTGCAAAGTTATAAGGAAAATAAAATAATAATAATAAATTAAATGAATTAAAATTAAACATATTAACAAAAATAACTAAGCTTATTTTATATAATCGAGCGTGCTTCGAGGTTGCCCTCATTGACATCGAGAGATGAAATAATTATAATAAGTTTTCACAATAAGCAAACACTTTGTGGATTGGCATGAATAATTAAATAAAAATACACTTTGTTTGAATCCACTTTATTGAAAGTGGATTCGAACAAAGTGTATTTTTATTTAATTAATTATAATACGATTGTATTAGTGAAAAGCTTTAACTCGTAGAAAAGTTAATAAATAAATAAAATAGCCGAACACCAGTATTTAAAAAACTATGTAATAATAGTTAATGCTACTTTCGTTATTAAAAATTATATTTTTTACCGTTAATTGGTGATAGTATCAGTCTATGTTTAAAATTATTAATAATATTTAATATTTGGATAATTTGTATAGCATCTCAAGGACGATTTATCTGTGAGTGCGTTGATTTGAATTACTGTTGAGACCTAAATAAATTAAAAAAATATTATTATTATTTGAACATTCCTTTTTCCAACGTGCTATTTTAGTTCAGTTTCGGGTAGGTACTAAGTACCTTTTCTGAACGTGCTATTTATGTTCAGTTTCGTGTAGGTACTAAGTACCTTTTCCCAATGTGCTATTTTAGTTCAGTTTCGGGTAGGTACTAAGTACCTTTTCCAACGTGCTATTTTAATTCAGTTTCGGGTAGGTACTAAGTAAAATGATAAAATCAACAAGAACATGTTTGATTTTGTTAAATATGCAGATGTTAATCTATATCTGTGCAGACGGCCAAAAGAGGAACTAACAAACGGACGAGATGTTTTTTAAATTCATAGATTTTTTGTATCCAAGATATGCAATAACAATGATAAATGGGTTATTTCAGCGGAACAGAGAGGTGGGTCCAATACTCTACCTGCCATATAAATAATACATATCGTCGCTGGAGAGGCAAGAGAAGTTTTTTTTTTTTACAATAAAATTCATAAATTTTTAGTGCCTGGTTGGATTTAAAAAAAAAAATAACTCGGGTAACTCAATGCTCTCACTGAGTTACCCGAAGCGACAAAAACAAAAAAGTCCCAAACTTGTGTCGCTTGAGTCAAGCCTTCTCTCAAATGGCAAATATATATTTATTTCTTTGGGCATCGTGCCTGTTATATGTACTAAAATAAAATAAAATAAAAATAGATGCCTGAATGTCCAAGTCTTCTGAATCAAACGAGAGTCAGAGCTTTCGATGCAGAAAAAAAACTGATTAAAACCGCATATTTAACGTATTTTTGAGCAAGGTGTCGCTTAAGCCTTTTTACCAGCGACAATGAGTTATATAAAATGTATGAAAGAGATAACATAATATCTAATAATACAAGAGCATAATTACATAATAAAATATGCAAAAAATAACTTTTACAGTACCCCCCCCCCGCTTCCATAGATACGATCGTGTGTCTATCTATCCACGTGGCCTGCCTCGTTATATTTTTGACAATGTTCTAATTTTGAATTTCGTGTCGCAATTTGACGAACGTCAACGGAAATAACAAGAACGAAAAGACACTAAAAAGTAAATTTAAACAGAGATATGTAATACAAAGTATTAATAATAAAATAATACTTTGTTTTAAAACCACAGAAATACAAAGTATTTGAAAACGTTTTGTTTGGTATTATTTGTCTAGTGCGACACATCTACTATAGTTTTTTAATCTTAGGATTATTATTCAGCTGGCGTTGAACCGAGCTTTCTTTTGCAACTTTCTTTTGACCCCGTTAGATGGGAGTTGTGATCAGTGGATCACTGTGCGCATGGGCATTACAAAAAAGAAAATCGAGAGCAATACTAATGGTGGGTCGATTTGCATAAATTATGTAGTTGTAAATAATAACTGCTAAAGTATTTAATTATTTTCCCATTTTAATATGACTTGTAACTTTTAGTCATGAAAGGTTATAAATTAAGAATAATCGATGCATTCTAATATATACCTACGTTTCAGGTAATATATTATAATATCATTAATGCATTTCCCAAATGCATTTTATTATCTGTGTCTTCTTTTGTTTCATATTGCGTTGAAGTTTTTTGTTGTTGTTTAATAATTTATTTTAGCTATACCTAAACGAAAACATAATCACTATAAATTGAAAAATCATATTTTTATTAATATTTACGCCTCGTTCCATAGTGGTAGATATTCTCAACATCGCCCTGGTAATATATAGATATTTTTTACATTAACTCCACACAAGAGACCTTGAGGTAAATAATTTCCCTCAGGGCTTATGTCATCTTTGGGATGCTGTGTGGAGGGTCTTTTTGAGGAAAGGAAGGAGTGAACCTGGGTCTTGAAGAGGCTGGGTGCTGAAGGAGGGAGGTACCACAGAGGCCGGCAAATCGTTCTACAGCCGAGCTGTTGAACATAGGAACGAGTCGTAAAAGCGACCCGTTCTCATGTATTGAATGCCGACCGTGTACAAATGTTGGGCGCGCGTTTGTCGAGTTTCCCGACTATGCACCGTTGCCGAAGGGATCAATGACGCACGTTCCTCAGAGCATCTTCCATTGAAATACCGGTAGAACAAGGACAGCATTCCCACCTAACGTCTGTGCTCCAAAGATTACAATCCGTTTAGGAGAATCTATCAAACGGACCCGAATCCAGAAGCGAAACGTTGCTTAGTGCGGCTTTAGCTATGTTTGGTAACCAGGTCTGAATAGTTTTCCCATCCCCTCCTCCTATCAAATTTTCCTTCGAAAATTCCTCAAATTAAAAGTTCCATGGTTCCGTTGGCTCTGAGCGGTTCGGACTCTTTACATCTTTTCCATTTTTTTTTAATTAGTAAGTTTTATTAACCTTAGTAAAATATAAAATATAAGGGGTTACTCCATGTCTGTCTCACTAGGGAATTCCTATGTCGAGATAGACGTAGGGTACATAAATGATATAATGAGGTGAAATAATACAGTTATAAATATTTTCTTTGATGTTAACAGAAGATTTAAACAAGAAATAAAGTAAATTTTATCGTATACATGTAAATAATAATAAAAAGTTTTTAAAAAAGCGGAGAAAGAAAAGATGAAATAAAATGAATATAAGAACAAGGTTTTTAAATATTGCCAATACCCAAACAAAATCTTTGTCAAATGAAAATAATATGATGTACAATTCAGTTCGGTTCTCAGAATGATAACGTGTATAAATAATAATAGTATATTTGCACAATCGAAGACTATTAATTCTAAAGAATACTATTTCAAAACAATACAATCTAACTCAGTCATTCTCAAAAAAAAATATGAAGGTGTTTCGTAACTTTATTATTTATCTAACGCAGTTGTAGTCGCTCTAACGAAGGGCCTTGGTTTCAGACGAACGATGAATACGGTCTCTTGAACCTACTTGTAAAAAAGAATACAATCTAGTAATAACAACAATAATAGTACCTAAGGCATTGCGTTGCCTACTCAGTTGTGAAAATCTAAAAAAAAGGTTAATAAGATTTATCTAGTCGCATGGTCCAGATAGACCTACGAGTTGCAAGAATTATAGGTACACCACACCTACACAGTTTCTTCAAACGATCAATCATAAAAAAATAAGTAAAAAGATTAAGGTATAAGTCATTAACTTGCTTCATGTTAATTACACGTATACGATATTTAATTGCGATACAGTTTGATATGCTACACCTCATAGGTTACCCTGCCTATAGAGCGAAAGTCAGAAGAACTTTAGCGTCAGCCGGATGGACGAGATTATGATGCGGGATAAGGTTATCTGTGTTTTCTCACGAGGAAGGGTTTTTAATTCATTCATTAACATAGGGATAAAATACAGACCACAATTAACGTGAGTTTATTAAAAAGTTATAACAGCTTTTCAGGTCAAAGTATTCTCAAAAACACGTATTTTTTATAATTACATTTCAAAATAATTTCCATGTATTCAATTATAATTTATATTTGCAAAATACTTTGCATTTAACAACTTCATATTGCCCGGCGGCTGAATTACGATATTATTTATTAAAATATTTGGCAAATATAAATTTAAAAATAAAATGTGGAATTTGATAGAAAAAAATATATATTAGGGCATGACAGCATTTTCGATTTGTTTTTAAAGAAAGACAAACATTCCCGGGTTACGTATAACCTGACAATATTTGGAAAACTCCTTCTACCATTATAATAAGCGGAAAATGTTGCTTGTGCAATGATGGAGAGCTTAGCGAGCAGAGGAATTGAACCCACAACGCCCGGGTGGGAATCCGACGCGTTTGTCCACTCAGCTACCGACCGGTCATAGTTGCATAGTTTATTGCGTAGATCACCGATTTTGTCATTGCACCATTACAATGAGTCGGTCGCAAAGTGGTGTCTGGTGTGGATATTAAGATCCAATTATATTTTCTGCTTATTCCTTTCTCAGAAGTCCGCAGAGATAAAGAGTAGGCAATGCTTTAAGGTGCAATCTATACCTGGGTTCTGGTCCATTCCCACGCAATCGTTATTCCACGTCCAGCTTACCAATTTCAGGTTTCTTTTATTACCCAGTACCCGCCTGTTGCTGACTGCGACATTAATACAGATCACACACAAATGACTTGTGCCGGACAAAACTGTTCTCACATTTAGGGATAGATTTGGAGTCGGTCATTTTTATAATTACTCCGCTCCCCATTAAAAAAATAGCTGCGTTAGCTCCACATGCCGGATTTATAAATTTATTTTAAATAATAAATTTAAATAGCGGCATATTCAATAAAGGACTGAACGCGGTAGCCGCTAGCAAAAAGTTGTCCAAAGTAGAGAGGATAGCAGTCCACAATGGAGCGCTGACATCAACCCTGAAGTATGAGCGGATGAACGAGGAAGACATGGCACGATCGAGTGAATCAAATATTTGAGGAGTATGTGCGAGATGATGGATGAATGTGAATAAAGCAAGGAGTGTTTGCCAAGACAGAGTTGTCTGCGGGGAAACGGTGTGATGGTTAGTTTATTTAGTTAATAATCAAGTTGTAAATCTTTTTGGGGGAAGTCTGAAGCAACAAAAACTTACGAACAGTAAGCTCTGTCGTAATAGAATTTGCACAGCTTTTCTTGTCTGAAATATCTAGGTAAACGCAATAGTTTCCCCCATGAGCTATGGAGCTTTTAAATATTAATAGACCTCACAAAAAAATAAGACCAAGATAACAACATGTCATTCTGTTAAATGTTCTTGTTAAATACTTTTCAACTGTCAATGTAATAAATGTTGAAAAGCAGAAAAATGTAGGTGCTAATATACGGCATTGCTCACGTGGATATGCCAGAACTACTATAAATTACCACAATGCCTTTTCAGGAATAAAAGCAAGCCGTAGAGCCATGTATTTGTGATTTATTCTGTGTTAACGGCCCTCCTAACTAGCGATGAAATTCACGTTAAAGTATGGGCGCGATTTAATCAAAGATTTAGGCTATAAATTCTAAAAAATGTAAAATACAACTCTGCCACCCTTACACTAAAGTATTTTTCCATCGATTTCAATGTTCTAATTTATTAAAATTGAAATTAACTTTAAAGCATTTGTGCTGATCTATTTTTTAATATTGAAATAATATAATTAAAATATGAAACGGAAAAAGTCAGAAACTAAAGAGAACAATGGTCACTACCATTACAAAGATGGCAAACTAAAATCGGAGGAAATTGAAACTAATAATCATTTTCAATAAAGTATAAGATCGATTGAAATGCCGTTTTCACAATTGCCAGAAGCGATACTCCCGGATATAGTAGAGGATCCGAGTTCGAGTCTCGGTCGTGACCATTGTTCTTTTTAGTTTCTGGCTTCTTCTGTTTCATATCTGTGTTGCAGATTATTGATATTGTTTAAATATTCTAATTTATATTCGCTACACATCTTTAACAGCATCTTTATATTTACCTAAGTTATACGACTAAGACCTCCGTTATTTTGCAATGACGGAGGACTTTGCTAGTAGAAAAATTGAACCCACGACGCCTGGGTGGGAATCCGGCGCATTGGTTAACTCGGCTACTAACCGGACCGAGGCCCAACTTATACATCTATTATTGTATTTAATCGGTTACCTGGTCACTACCAAGCAACATTTCTATCCTGAATGGCGGTCTATCACTAGGGTGATACCGAAAGTATCTTCCACTATGGATGTTCTTCTTCTGGTGCCCTCTCCTATCGGAGGTTGACTACCACCAGTGAAATCTTCACCCCATAGACTACAGCCTGAAACAACTCTGCGGAACTGCACTCCTACAAGTCACGTAGATTTGGCACATATTGCAGGCATGAGGGGCGTCATCTTCCTCTGCTACGTTTTACATATTAAGAAAAGAATACGATATCTCTGCCATGAAGGTCGTCTTATTTTGCGTTCAAATCAAAGAAAATGCCGCATACTTTAACGAGTAAAAGAGGCGTCTATATAAATATGTAGTTTATATTATGTGTACTAAAGATGTTGATGTATTGTTGTACTATATTGTGCTGCAAAGTGCAACATTATATGGTGTAATAGTATATCAATTTCTTAAGATGTGTGAATTATAATAGCATGTATATTTAAAATTAATAAGATAATCTGTATTTCCATTGTATTGTATTTCATTTTGTATTCAAAATCCTGTTGCCAAACTATTCAATGGCACTTCACCGGGGTGATGATTTTTGAAGAACAATAATTAAAATAAATAGATCGCTAGACTCAACCATAATTGACGTTTAATTTGGTGGAAGGTTTATCCAACGTATTTTTTTTTTATAAATGGTTAACGATGAATAAGAGACCCGACAACAGACCGAATAAATGGCCACTCTTCGAACTAAAGAAATATCAAACATGTCGAGTACATACTTGTACTGGCCAAAAAAAAAACCTGCCGCAGTAATTACCTTCACGATTCATACATTCGATAAACCTAATAAAGTAACGAAATAAAACAGCAAATAACAGAACCTTTCAATGCCTGTTTTTGATTGAAAACGATTATTTATATAAGGCGAAAATCTAAATTAATTTCAGAGAAAACGAAGCATTACGAAAACAACTCATTAAAATTAATGATCGAGGAATTAAATGAGCTGAGCGTTACGACAAACATTATTCAGACGGATCAATGCATCGTTAAATAATACTTGTACGAAAACAAAACTATGTATAGAATAATTATTGATTAAGGAGGAACGTATGTATTTATAATTGGCCATTAAAAACATAAGCCAGGTATTAAGTGCAGGTTTTTTTTTTCAAAAATAGACAAGTGTATAATTATTTTTTGGGGGTTTAGAACGTTAGTCCTTTGTTTAAAGGAGTGCAAAAGTAAAGCATATACAAATAATCATGCTGTCACTTTTATATAATTATTTATTTATTATTTTGTATGTGCTATTCTTTCTCTGTTGCTTTTTTTTCCACTCGTGTTTTATATGTCTTTTTGTAATTGGACTTTAGTCCGTTAATTAATAAATAAAATAAAATTTTATCGGGCTCGATACTTACGATTCTTGGTTAAAAGAATCAGTTTAAAACCGGAAAGAAACTCTCAAACGGTGAACTCTGGTAGCAAAAATTCTCGAACTCCCGCGTCATGAAATTTGCGCAGCCTTTCTATCTGGGTCAACGCGACATAACTTCCTACTTAATCTCAATATCGTCGCTGGAAAGGCAAAAAGGCTTAAGGGACACTTTGGTAAAAAAATAGTTAAACATGCAGTTTTGATCAGTTTTTTTTTTCTGCATCGAATGCTCCGACTCTCGTTTGATTCTGAAGACTTTAAAAAATATATTTACCATTTGGGAGAAGGTTTGACTCAAGTGACACGAGTTTGGAACTTTTTAAGCTTTTTGTCGCTTCAGGTAACTCAGTGAGAGCATTGAGTTACCAGAGTTAACTAAAAAAAAAAAAAAAAAACAACCATTACTGAAGACTGGCGACGATATGGTGTTTGGAGATATACTACATTTAACAGTTGTAAAAACGATTTCGTCGATGTCTAAATATGTATATATTTTTGATGTTGCCAAGTTTGAATAAGTAATATTACAAAAAAATATCAGAGTACGCAATTTTATTTCTACTTTTTACTTATTAGAGAATTGTCAAGCCCGCGATTACAGGTGATTATTCAACACTTGTCTCTGAAGCAGTTTTGCATCATTATTAATTCCAATGACTCGACAAGACCTTATGTACCACCCACCGCCTGTTCGGTTCTAGTAATCCCTTTTCTATGGATTGAATTAAAGACGATGACATCTTGGTCGTGTCACTGTCCATAGATAAATCAAGAGGCTAGAGATGACTGTACGGTGGAGATATTTTAAGGTAAGAACCTTCTGGATGCCAGTGAACCATTAATCATTGTTCTTGGTGATTTTTAATAATACCGATTTCAATAGTAGTTTTTATACTAGACAGAAACATATTACATATAAACAGCGGCATATGGCAGCCAAAAAGCTCTACATCCGAGAGGTTCATATGTTATTTAAAATTAAAATAAAAACAGCCCACAAACCTATCCATGTGTCCGAAAACGAATTTTTTCAAACGTGACCAAGAAACAGTTTAATTTTGTCGTTATTCCGTTGGTAGGTATGTAGGTACTGACGATGATGATATTGGCATGGGTAGATTCTTATGTAATGGCCCACCCAGTTGCGCCCATGTGCAATTTACCCCATGTCACTAACCATTCATACCAATGTCCTTTTGTATTTCTTAATTGCTTCCTTTAATGTATTTCTGTCTCTTAAATTGTATTGTACAAAATTATTAATTGTTTTATTGACTCACCTTCTCTGTTGCAACTTATCCAGTTCAACATTCCTTGCCGTAGACTCAGAAACAATGAATTGCTGTTCCTCAATCATCACAATACTAATTACGGGTATAATTCTCCAATGTCCAGAATGTCAAGACTTGTTAACTCAAGCCATGGTCTTGAAATTTTTGGTAGCAGTCTAAATGATTTTCGTCATTCTTTACGACTCTACCAAAACTTTGACTAAGACCATGGCTTGAATGTTCTCTCTTATGTTTATTTTGCCTTATTTTTGTCATCGCTTCATTTATCTCAATTTATATGCTATTTCTTCTCTGTTACTCTTTTTTATATTTCGTGTTTTATATGTATTTTTGTAATTGGACTTTAGTCCGTTAATTTATAAATAAATAAATAAATTGTAAAGATCGATTTCTAAAATTCTTTTGAACATGCATTATCCCATAGACCACATGTTGGACTACTACGACTCTCTATTCTACCCTCGACCTATTTCATCTCATCCATTCCTATTCAGATCAGGTACTTAAATATCTTCAGTTAAAGGTTTAATTATTATACTTAATAAATAAATTATTCAAGTAAAGTGATTGTATTTTATTCTACATCCCCGAACAAAACCGCGCCATACCCAAGGAGCATCTGTCGAGTTCATCAGCGAACATTACACTTAAATGAAACGTGCAAATAATGGCCTCACTGACTGGAAGGTGTGATTCGATGCTACACTAATACTGGGGAAGATTGTTTTATTTTAGGTTACCTTCACACAGGAAGGGAATCTGTAGGGAACAGCGAGGTCTGAAGATGCTGTACGTAAGGCTATATGGAGAGGAAAGAATGAACCTGTGCCTTGTGGACATTCCTGTTGTAGAAAGGAGAAAACAAAGAATCTGACAAATCGTTCAAGTAGTAGTTAAACGAAATAAGTAGTATCAATAAGAGCAGTAGCGATTTTCAAGAACAGGACTTATTCTGTGCATTTTTTAAAGCATTTTTACAAGCGTAAACTTTTTGTGAGCAAGTCAATTTTTTTCCCAATAGACAAAATACACTCGAACAAAAAGTCAATTTTATATTTGTAAAAATACAGTAAAACCTCTTGGCACGCTCCTAGTATAGCTGGCGCAACGAGAGTTGAAACAAACAATACATGCATAGCGTTGGGTTTATTGTGTATCGGTATACGCTCCAGTGGCGATGTATTTACGATGTGTCATAAAGAAAGAGCTCTTTGTCTTGTTTACGCCTACTTATTGTCACTAGTGGAAAAGGGACAGCGAGTGTTTGTGTTGATATTGTAAATGCACTTAAAGGGTGTCCTATTCATTCAGTTCGACACGCTGTACGTAAGCTACGCAACTGTGTGAGTATTGGCCGGCACCAACTCTCGTGGTGAGACCTACACCCAAGTAGGTCTTGTTCATAATATTAAGTTCATATGCGGCAAATGAAACTAGATACCCGTTCATAAAATTAATTACCATTTTCCTTAGAAAATGAAATAGACAAACAATCATACGCACACGAACAATAACGCTGATGCAGTCGCAATGAAAACAATCGTCGGCAGGAATCGAACCGCAAACTTTCTTCTGCAATGACATGGCAGTGACTAAGCCTCGTGACTTTGAGTGTTTTTCGTCACAAATTACCTGAATAATGTGGGTCAAGCTTTCAAAAGACACGGCGAAAAAAAAAACACCGCGACAAAAGATGTAGTTAGCCATTTTGATGTTGTTTTTTGTCGGCCGCGGGCAGTTTAATGCAACGATTCTGATTGATAATGAAACAAAATCAAAACAATTTCACTTCTCGACACTTCGCGCTCGGCGGGTTTGCGGGACGCCAGGGGCTTTCAATGAACACTGAACAAACAAACAAAAAACCACTAGCTGAAAAGTGATAAATTTTCTTTACTTTCCATATTGTAAGAAAACACTGATGCCCACTCAAAGATATTTAAATTTAATTGATTTTAAGAATACCAAATTTTCAACTTTATTCCACTATTTTTTTTTATTTAAGACCTGACCGGTTTCACCTTATGACGGGCATCTTCAGACTGGTACAATTTTAAGTAAATCTATGGCATATATACGATTAGTGTCCGGAATGGACGCTTATTGAGTATCATAGTGAACATCTGTGATTTTAGGTTTTGTTTTATTGCTGACAGAGGCGACTTTACAATAACATTCATAAATACATTCGGGTAGTTTAATTACCTTTTAATCTCGGAGATCGAAAAAAAATCCGAATTTCGTATGAAATGATAAGTAGCATGCTGAAATAAACAAAAAAATCTAACATGCACACCAAAAACTGACATAATACTAATACGAATCCCTAACAGAATATCACATGAAACCGTGTGCTATTCGAGAAATCAAAATTGCAGACAAAATGTGTATAGATATATACGCAAGCAATATCATAAAGATGTTTTTTTTCTCAAAATTTCCGAAAAGAAAATGCATATTTTGTGGCAACTTGAATTTAATTTTTCGGAATTATTCGAATACCTTTAAAAAAATCTTAATCCTCTTTTATTAACTTATTTTATTTTGAAATAAGAATTTTTTTTATATTAAAATAATATCAATAATCAACAACACAAATATGAAACAGAAAAGGCCAGAAAAAAATAATAAGACAATGGTCTCGGTTGTGACCATTGTCTTTTTATTGTATGACTTTTTCTGTTACATATTTGTGTTGTTGATTATTGATGTTATTTAAGTACATATAACAGACATGATGCCCAACACATACCTGAGTGTTTTTTTTAAATAAGTATATTGAATAACAATAGTTAATAGGTAATTGAGTAAAAGTTTAACAAAAGCAAATGAATAACAAAGCTAGTGATTTACTTTCTACCTTGTATACAATGCAAGGTAGAAAATAAATAAATAATTATTGCTTTATTGGTGAGATGCGGATTCGTTTGGTACTTCAAATTACCAGTCTATAGATAAATAACTTGACACTTTTACTGAAATACAAATTCCATTTTTTTTTACTTCAATACTTATATTTCCCCGTAGAATTCCTTTATGAAATTGTAATCATCATCAAAATTCAACAATACAGAATCATCAACTAATGTATGCATGTATCTTAACTATTACTTTTGAATCTTATTTAGATCATTTTAGTCTCAATGCGTCATGACTTGACACAATTATTATTCCGAGATGATTTTTTGTGAATCTAATTAATGTAATTTAAAAACAGCTTTATCGAAATAAACCTTAGATGAATTAAATAATGTAGATACGTTACTGAAACAACGCGCCTGCTTGCACTAAACCAAGTAAACGAGACATAGCTTCGAAACACGCTTCATATAGCTATCTCTTCCGCACACACATATTCTTTGAACGACTATCCTTTTCATAAGCGGGTGAAACATTTAGTGGTGCTACATTTTTCGTAAGATTTTTATGAATATGACGTGTCTTGTACTTTATATCTATGAAATAAACACGACTTTTTTGCTGACACTTTATTAGGAACATTTGTAATACCGCCGTAACATTATAAAAGCGACATATATGGCTACAGTTTTTAGGAACGTTTTCTAATTCAGATAAAATTTACAACTTTCAGGTGTCTTTGTCAAATCGGCTGATTAAATAATGAAAGGCACGAATTATTTATTTGCCCAATTGCAAGTAAATGATTACAGAAGCCAAGTAGACCGGATAATCGAGGTCGAGTGCAGCAACGGATGACACAACTAGACTAGCCTTAATTTGCTGTCACGTCTCATTTGGATTTAGCATTAAAATGGCACGTTAAATAGGGCTTCGGATAAACGGTGCACAGCGGCAATTTTTAACACAAGTCTTGCAATAATTTATGTAGGTCTTAGAACACTAACACAAATTGTGTTAAAAGCATGCAAAACAATGCAAGTAAGCTTAACACTAGATTTACGGGCATTTTTATTTACCGTCAAAATAATAATAAACACAAATACTGTTTAAATAAATGTTTTATTTAACTGAAATTATACTTCACGTCTCCTCACACTGACTACAACTCTATAACTGAAGATATATTTATTTACTTATACTAATGCAGCCGTATGGTCAACTTCGCCAGACTTCCACCCTCGAAGAGACCTTTTTTATTTTCCCATAAATCATAATGCGCCGACTGTGTTACGCAACGAACACGTATTTGTAATTTGGCTTTGTAACAAAATATCCTTCACACCTATGAAATTCTTTCCTCGTTGCTTCACACAAATTGTTACACTATGATTATTTTGTTTTAGAAGTAACAATTTCACAAATGGGACAAATTCAAAGGCGTTATTTCAATTTGAAGGGTGTCCATAGAGATAAGTATTTAGCGAAGTTTCCGAAAATAAAAATACAGTAAATATATTTAAACTGTTCAATTATAAAGTCATAAAAAAATAATGTCTGTTTAGTAAAATTTGCAAAGCAAATCGGAAATCAGTCAATTTGAAGGGTGCCGTAAACCTAGTGTTAATAAACGAGACAGATGTTTTAGAAATGGAACTATATAGAATATTGATAACGATGACATGGACCTCAGAGATCAGGTCAAAAACGAGCTGGCGATAAGGGGGCTCAACAAAAAAGGAAGCTCTTGAAAAGCATAAAGAAAAAAGCTGCATTTCTCAGGCATGTGCTGCTGAGAAACAAATGCTATATCATAAACGAAGGAGTATAAGACCAGGGGTGTAGGACATAGGAGATTTAGGTGACTGAAGAACATTCGTCGGTGGACAGCTGTTTATTTATTTATTTATAAACTATAAAAGTCGTAAAGAATGACAAAAATCATTTGGACTGCTACCAAAATTTTCAAGACCATGGCTTGAGTTAACAAGTCTCGACATTTTGGACAGTGGAGAATGATACTCATAATTAGTAGAGTGATGATTGAGACAGAGCAATTCATTGTTGAGTCTACGGCAAGAAATGTTCAAGGTATGCATGAGTCAACCATGGAAATCTGTTGAATTTCACTTTTAATTTGGGCTAGCTTTTTAGTACGTGTGAGAGGCCATAAATCTTAGTATCTAAAATATATTCATTTTGTTTGTCTGACAGGTCTGTCATGATTTGTGTCATATGTCATTTGTAGTCGTGGATTGAGAAGTAATTAGTGAATAAATCAGCTCATTCCTAGTATTACACGGAAATCAAATGCTTGCTTTTGAACAGTGATTTATTATTATTATTATTATGCATGCACCTGAGAACGAACATGAAAAATAAAATTGTTTGAATTGAAACTTGTCCCACTAATTATTTTCGGCGAACTTGAGTATGTGGCTAACTAACCTTGCCATCTGATTTATATTGAAAGTAACGTAATATCTTTTGTTATTTGGTGTTAAACCCCCAAAATGTGTAATGTATAAAGCAGATGTGTTCGAGTTTAGATTTGATTAGTTACGAACATAACCACACCTACTTTAGGGCAGTATAATAACTTGATAAAAATGAATAAAATATTTAAAAAAATAATACCTATTCAATGCCAACTGAAAAAACCATGTGACGCATATTTTGGAACTGTAATTGGAATGTTTCGGGGAGACCCAAACTGTTAGGTTGGATATCTCCAAAGTCTTTATAAGGGTCTGGCACCGGGATGTTACCTTCGTACGGAATCCATCCAACCCTGTATAATTGGGTTGTGGACTTTCTTAAATGAAGAACAATTCAGATCGAGGATCACGGGTGTTATCTTTTCGACAAGCCCCCCCTTCCAATTCTGACGTCCGAAAAGTTAGGGAAGTTTTGAGATTAAAACACAACCACCTCCTTGAGAAGGTTCGTGCCTGGGGCAGAGTCAGCCTGGTCACCTTTAAGGTCTCAAAATAACGTTTTCAACGAAGAAAAAAGAGATCAGCGACTGTCTGGTACAATTTGAAGGGAACACCCTTCCCAATAAACAGTCCAGTGAGATGCTTGGAGTAAGTATATCAGACCAGCTCAAGTATTGAGGCTCCATACAAGTCTGAGTAAGTCTGGCTTCCAAGCTTCTTCAATAGTGACCACCCGATAACTCTATAAAAATCTCAAGTATGAGTCATGAGATGCATGAGAACAGGTCGTTTCTTCGACTCATTTTTGTGTAGGTCAGCTTGTATATACCAGGGGTGTTAGTTGAAGTTTGCCGGTTTTTTCAATAAAGAAAACGCTTAATTCTCAAGGGAATCTCAAAATTTTTTTATTCAAAGTATTGACCATCGGATTCTATACATTTTGCCCATCTTTGAGGCAAATCATGGATACCATTCCAAAAAAAAAAAAATCTCTTTCGAGGCAAACCATTCGACGAGCCATTTTTCGACTTTTTCAAAATTGGCGAAGCGCTGCTCTGCGAGTGAGTGTCCCATCGATGCGAAAAGGTGATAGTCGGACGGGGCAAGGTCTGGAGAGTACGGCGGGTGCGATAATATTTCCCAATTCAATGCTTTGAGAGTGTTCTTCACTACTTTAGCTGTATGAGGCGGTGCGATTTGTCTCAAGATTTTCGATTTGTCTCTCGTTCATTTGGTGTGGTACCCATTTTCCATACTTTTAAATCTTTCCCATGGCTTTTAAACGTTGGCAAATTGCTCCTCGGGTCACATTAAGTGTTTGGGCCAATTGTTGTTGCGATTGGGTTGGGTCTTCATCCAATAACGCCTGCAATTCCTCGTCTTCGAACTTTTTCGTTGCACCAGGATGTTCATTGTATGTTAAATCGAAATCTCCACTTTTAAATTGACGAAACCATGTCTCACATGTTCTAATCACTGGAGCATGTTCACGATAAGTTTCTACCAGCAACCGATGAGCTTCAACTGCTTTTTTCTTTTGATGAAATAAGAAAAGCAACGAATGCCGCAAATGCGATTAACTCGACATATTCACTGAGGTAAACAACTATGACACTATTATTTTGGCAGAATGTAACTTGTGTATTTTTGAAGGTTAATGTCCATTGAAAAATATGACATAGATGCCAAATCATAGAAATGTATACATATCTCTAGCGTAATCTATGAGTAAAACCGGCAAACTTCAACTAACACCCCTGGTAAAACGAGCTACCGGCATCTGTATTTAGTCTGGGCCTCTTTAGGGCTTGCATTAATGAATCCCTTTGTAGGAAGGTAGCCCCTTCTTTGACCCACCTCACAATGTTGCCCTGTCTACATGGTGTACATATATGGGCGTTTTAGTGAGGAGTCACATAAAAAGTGTTAATATGACGATAAAATAATATGGTTTTGATAAAAAAAAAATATCTAAATTATAACTAAAGAAAACTGAGTGAATGCTAAGTTAAGCCTTAGCGGAAGGATACGAAATTCTCTTTCATCAACACATTTTAACTGCCAACACTTTTGCTCAAAGTCAAAATATCAAGAATTTATGACACAGATAAATACACATTTTTTTAATATAAAATTTCCTATTTTTTAAATTATTATACGAAACATGCTTTGCTAAACTGTGATCTACTTTCCCAATCAACAATCCATTTTTAATTATTGCATGTTGATAATATAATCTTAAAAAAAATACTAGAAGAGCTGGTGTCAGTATTAATGTAATTTTAGAACAATTAAAAATTGACCTGCTCCAAATCCTCGAAATGCGATTTCGACATTGTATGACAAAAAAAAACGTTACATTTATAAGCCCTACATACTTTTGAAGTAATTATCAACTTTTAATCAATGTACATTATGCAGTAGAAAATAACTTAAATAGAGCAAGGAGACACAATTAATTAACAAAACAATTATAAATTATGCATGTTTATTATATTTTATCTCATAAGGTCGAAATATGAGATGTCATTATAATAAAAAAAAGCATGCCTCAACAATAAACAATAGTAAATTAACCTTATAAAATAATAATAAAGCAAATTCAACTGATAAGACTGCATGTGCAATATGAACGTATCACCAGTGACATTGTATTTATATGTACAAAGTACTAAAAGGGGCATAGAAAAAGATAACGGGGTGATAAATTTACCCCAGATAAAAAAATATATGCCGAGTGAAAATGGCTTAGCATTGATTTTTTGACCGCCACAACACGGCCATGTGTCTAGTCTAGTGGTCTAAAAAAGTTTTAAAAAAAAACACCTGTAATTTTTAATATAATTGATATACCTAATGGCTATGACTAGCATGTAATAATTTAAATATATAAAATTTAAAAAAAGGAGCAATAAGTAACAGGTTAGATTCCGGTTGAAGTACAAAATAACAGATAAAAAGGAATTTTCTCTCAGGGTGGTAGAAATAAAATTGGGTATGCCATCATTTGTGATTTTAACAACCTCTAGTATATAAAAATAAGGCAGAACAGGGATGGGTGGCTAAATTATTATATAAAAATACAGTACAAAAGTAGAAAGTAACTTAAAAAAAAACGCAGGCAAAAGAACACTATTCATAACAAATGCATCACTACATAATGTCTTTGAGTAGTGCCTGGTAATAACTCTCCACGTGTCTTATTAAGTACGGGTAATATATTTCCTATAGTGAGACTTTGAATAGTGCCTGGTAATAACTCTCCACGTGTCTTATTAAGTACGGGTAATATATTTCCTAGATTGAGACTTTGAACAAGCCATAACAATTCAAGTAATTCTTCTTACTACCGTTAAAAAAAAAACATCTCAATTATAATTATGTATATAAATTTAAAAAATGCAATATCACATGTATACATAATTATTAATCTGGACTTCAATCAGTGGGACAGCGGTTGCCTGGGCAGTTGCCCAGGGGCCCGTGGTAGGACATCCAAGTGCATTAAACAAATATTTACACTAAAATATAATATGAACCACAATATTTTAGCCGGAAAGTTCCATAATGATGTGTAATGAAACTTATTAACAAAAACTCTAGCAAAAAACTACTATGTCTTGACGAATCTTTGAATTAAAATTCATTGTGGAAGGGTGGGAGTTTGTCGCTAAGCCACCGAAGTTAATATATTTTATTAATCAAATTATTATTTAGACACCATCAAGGTTCATTCATGAGTTCAACAACCAAAACATACATAGCTATTGCAGAATAAATAAAACAAAAGTAAGCGCGACACATGATTAAGCAATCGTGCATAATAAGTAATGGTACAAAAAAATATATTTTACTGAGAAATACATATGAAATCAACAAATGGATAAGTTAATTCATTATTGTGAATTCAGGGAATCAGATTTGTGATTACATACATGAAAATATGAACACAGTTATGTTAACACAATATCAAGTTATTATACAGGATTAATCGGATTTTATTTTGCAAAAACAGATTTACTTACACCCAATATATATTGGAAAACCAATAATAAAAAATAAAAAAAAACGGAAAATGGTAAACATAATTATACGGTATAGTTAAAAATAGCGAAAAAATTGGTTTCAAGTAAATACATAGTATAGTTAAAACTGAATAGATGGTTTGTGCTTAAACTTGCAGGTCATGTGAAAAATATCCACATTTCCTGCGAGGTAGTTAATTAACCTAGTAAGTCTTCCCAGGGGCATCACCATTGGTAAGTTAGTTCTGCATCTGGTTTGAACTGGTGCTTATTTCATGATTCTTTGGAGAAATATCTAGTTCAAGTATTGTCTACCTCCAGGGTAATTTGGGTAGAGCAGATTTTGTAGTACAAATACTTGCTTTTTCATTAAGTACTTATAAATCTTATCTACAAACCGATCTATGAGTTATTTGTTGATAATTATGTTTTCTTATCTTTTGTTGACAAAATGTTGAACACCGCAGGGGTCACCTCAGGGGTGGCCTCAGAAATAAAATAAAAAAAGTTATTTCAAAATTTGTTTCGAATTAAAAAAATAAATCAACAGAACAAAAATATCTTGGCTTGTTGTATTTTTGCAGGAATTAAGTTTTTTTTTTTAAACTTTGTGATTGTTTATTTGGCGTTAAATATGTTGTGAGTAATAAACTAAGATTCATTTCAAACTGATCAAATATGCAGATATTGTGTCATACATTCATACAGGCAAGAAATGTATCAAAATTGTGTGCATTTTATTAAAAATTGCAAATAAGCTGTCTTATGTGCTTCAATTATTCTAAAATATATTTTTTTAAATATCTGATTATATGAGAGCCTTAAAAATAAAATAGTCACTGGAAACTGTTGCTCCAAATTCACATTCAACGGGTATTTCTTCTTCCGAAATTGTTGCTAGTTTATAGATATATCAAAAGAAGACATCAGTAATAAAATAACAGTCATAATAGCAAGAGTTGACAGCCAGTAAGTACGATTTAAAATTTCAACGCAAAAAAAAAAATCTTTAATGTTCATGCGTCAAAAAAAAGAACCGGAGTCCGCAGCAAGTTTATCAACTTGATTCCCTGCTGTCTGTCACTGTCAATTGTGTGCAATATTTGATTGCCAAATGTCCAACAAAAGATTTCAGTATCACATTTCAACAATGACAAGAGCCATACTTTGGAATGAGTTCAAGATATTAGATAAAAAAATATGTTGTTGTAATTTTTATCAACCGTAAGTTGTTTTGAATTGTGGAGCTAGAGACATAATAAAGATATGCAAAGATGAAAATCAATAAGTGAAAATGAGATAATTAGATTTATCTAAATCCCTTTTTTTACAAAATTCAGTGCATAGAGAAAACATTTTAATCTAAGATGAAAGTAAAATGGCGTCCATAGATTAGTAGTCTATGTCCTTGAAATCGACCGGAAAGATTATATGTTTGATTCCTGGGCAGTGCAAAATACATTGACATAAATTTATTTAATTTAAAAAAAAAAATTAAAGAAAGGCAAAAATTCCCGGGATTCGAAAAACATAACAATATTTAAAAAAAAACTCCTACTGCCATCATAAGCGGAAGATGTTGCTTGTGCAATGATGGAGGATATAGCTAGCAGAGGAATTGAACTCACGATGCCCGGATGAGAATCCAATGTGTGTGTTCACTCTTTACTACTACTAACCGGTCATGGTAATTTACTGTCAAATGTGAGTATTGCGATAATAAATGGATAACTTTTATAGCGCCGTTTTTGTGGGAAAATCACTTCAAGGGCGCTGTTGAATAATAGCTTTACATCGATGCCAAGGAAAATAGATACATTGAATTCGGGCCTTGGTGTAAGCTTTGTCATAAAATACCACTGAAAAAATATATTTAAACCTAGTATGCGTTGCATATTCTTAAACATTAAACCTCAACGTTTTCAGGAAAATTCATAATGAAACGATGTATTAAAAAAATATATCAAAGATTGCTCCTTTCAAGAAACAGATTTACAGATGAACTGCTTTATCCTTAGGCTTGTCAATGTGGTAAAAAAAAAACGGAAAAAGCAATGTATAAAACAACAATAAGGTTACCTATGTGAGAAAAGCATTAAACTATGTTTTCGAAGTCAAACTATTTTTCATGTGTTATAAAAAAGATATAATAGTTAAACAAGGAATAAAAGATTTACCTTCTATTCTTATTTCTAGTGAATTATTCAATTGGAGGGAAAAAACACAAATAATCCCATCACATACTAGATAATGTTATATGTATAGATATTTTATAATTAGTGAAAATAATATATAGTGTGTTTGAGCGATAATAGTTGAAAACTGCATGCTGTTTCTATCAGTATGACAAGGACATGAACAACTATCAAGCATAATTTATACTTGACACATTAAACCAGACAGGCACAGAGGGTTACAAAAAATGATATGATGTGCGACGGAAGCATGTCAGCCAGAATGCAAATAATAATGCATTTCAAGGTTACAAACTGGGAAGAGATTCCATGCACACAATATTAAGAGCCATTTTAAAACATATTTTAATGGCATGAAAACATTATTTTATTTGTGTTAAATAATTTTCTAATATGGAAGAGACACGTTGCAGATATATTTAGGTATTTGGACAGGCAGATCGAAAGCTAAACAACTTCTTCGTACTCAAAACTTCCTTCCATAAACAATCAATATTTACATTAAAGATTACTAAATTGTCATTTAACTTTCTAGACCTAACGTTACCTATTATTAACCATAAACAATAGGTAACGTTAGTATGTACGTCCGTACGAGTGTGAACTGATGTAAGGGAGTGTAAATTGGATGTAGTTATGCAAAAAAGAATCCAACCCCAAAAAGATGAAACCGAGAAAAAGGCATTTGCAAATATGACGATAAAACAACATTAATATGCATAATCGGCATTTGTAAAGTGAATATCAGTGTTTTTTCTTTAGGATATTTATTATAAATAGGTAATTTATAATCTATCAATGTATTTATTTAAAAGAAAATGTATTTCGTAAGTTACCCTTCATTTCAATGTTTCAAAATTTCAATTTAAGTAAAATATCTTCAATGTGCGTTAGTAAAAAAAAATAATTACAAAAAATATATTGCATTTGAAGCATGGATGTTTTCAGCAGATATAAATCTTGTATTTCTCTACAGGAAAACATGTAAAACTCGATTTTGACAAATTGTGGGTTGGACGCTTTCTGCATAATTGCGACCAATTGAAGTTAACAATTTTTTAAAAGAATCTTTTCAAATCCTTACCTTTAGTGCATTTTAGCAGACATTATTCTATATTTGAAATGGGAACTAAAAATTTTTCTCCGGAAGTCAAGTTACATCCCGTGATTTTTCATGGGTTGGGTAACAATTAGTAAATGGTAAAAAAAAAATGAAATTCAATACCTAGCAAAAAAAAAAACAATGTTTACTGATAATCCACTATGTGTACTAACAAGCATCCTAGTTCCCTACACATTCAATCTCTCACTTCAATACAAACAGCATAGTTTCAGTTCGATTGTCTAATATAACAATTTAAAAAATATATTTATAGTACCTTGCAGATATTGAGTAAAAAAAAAAACAATAATAATTCAAATGTTTGTCATAATCTGCCATTGTGATTCCTAAAATAACCATATTTTGATTTGGTTCAAATCGTATCCTATCATGCAGAATATTTTTGGTGGCAGTGCTAAACACTGACCCATACAAAATTTCATCGGCTTTTTGGCATTCTACACCTATAATATTGATTCACAAAGTGGGCAGTACCACCCCTAGGGGGTGCCAGGAGTACTGTGAGGGGGCACTTACTAACTGTTTGAAGATAACAGGGGCTAGTAGAAGATGTGCAGAGTGTTCATCTTACTTGTAGAAATGCATACATCATTAATGCAAATAATGATTTTCATAGTTAGGGACAGTAACGATATTCGAAAGCCTCCGTGTTCGAGTGTGTAAGAGACTTGACTATGAATCCAGAGGTAGCGGGTTCAAACCTGGCGTGCGCAAATAAATTTTATTTAATTAATATGTGTCGTAACAAATTTAATTAATATAAAATAATATATAGTATATTTGCGGCACTTTCCAGAGTGGTAGATACTTTCCGTTGTACTCATTAGATTTTTACGCACCGACTTAGCGTTGGTTTAGTTACACCGGACGTAGGCCATTAAATTAGACAGATAAGCCGTGGTTTTAAAGCAAGTTTATCGCTATTCCGACCTTATAACACGCCTAACATTTACACCTTGTTTATTAGTAAAGGGGTATAAGTATAGATCTGGTGAAAACCCACCATTCAGAATCGAAACATGGCTTAAAATGGCTTTAGCTGTGTTTGGTGACCAGATCTGAATAGCCAGGTACTTCCTCTTCCCCATCTCCCTTCCCTTCCTCACTACCTTCAATTTCACAACATGCCCCAATTGGGGATGCAATCGTTTCACTGGCTCTAGACAGTTGGGAGCAGTTGGAACTCATGTGTATTAACTATGAAAAATAAAAAAATCCACGGCATAACAGTTAGAATATAGGTCAGTTAAGCCTGGGTTTACGGGTTCCATTGCAGGTGACTGAAATTATGATATGGAAAAGCTCACTCTACTTTATGTGTTAAAACTAGATCATAAAAATGCCATTAGATGTACAAAATGAAGTGAGACCACCTGAGACGAGTTGTAAAGTACAAAATATCACAAACATATTTAATCATCAATTCAATTTCTATTTATACAACTAGCACTGTTGAATAGTAACGCACTGTGATTCTATTTATAAGACAATAATAATACACTCTCCATGCCTGCGAGCGATGGATCTTATCAATGGTGACACAAATTCTTATTTTAGACTAGTAGCACCCAAGGTGCACGTTGCGTTAGCACGAGAATAATTTAAGATTTAAATAAAAAATAACTTAATACTTGATTGAGTAGTTTTTTTTTCAGTTCTCAAAAACAAAAGAAAAAGTAGTTTTGTCTACTAAGTAATATTGCATAAACGAATCATGTAAAATGGTTAATATTCTAGAACATGTCAACGCTGATGATACAAAATATACATAGGTACTCCTAAAACGTTCTAGTTAAACATATTTCATTATTGTTGAGCCAGCAACGAATTCTGCTGGTAGTAAAACATCAATGCTGTTAACGAAACTTAGAAAAATCTAAGGTAAGCAGGAAAAACAATATTTAAACCGAATACATTAATAACAATGGTGGGCTGTTCACATAACAACCAAAGCAGATTATGACGGCTTACCAATCAAGTTAAATAATTAATCGACGCTTTCAATAAAAAAAATAAAAATCAGAATCTTAATATGCGCAATCGAGAAGTACTATGTCCTGCGTAACAAGGTTCGATATTCCTTAGGCATCAATGTATTTATAATTTGGAGAGATTATGAATAAATTATTGTACTGATCACGTCATGTACGAGCACTGAATTTGTTTTTAAGGAGCTAGAAATATCCTATTGCACCAATTTAATAATGTCCATATGTTTGAAGAAAGTAAAATTTCTAGAACCTTAAGGCAGTCACACATAACTCTTTAATATCCCAGCCTATAAAACCGCTTACGGACAAAAAAGTTTTAAGTACAACGCCACTGAGCAATTCAATTCTCTGCCCAACACCATCAGAAACATACAAACCAAAAGCTCCTTTAAAAGCAATATTATTGCTCACCTTAAAAACCAAGTTTAATTAAGCTCTTAATATGTAGATTCTATATCTCCAAATTTGTCATTTACTTGTATTATTTTTATTATATATTTTCAATATTAACATGTTACTATGTAGCTAAAAAATCACTTTTACAAATCGCCATCCCAACACAGGCTTATGCCTAGTGGGATGGGCAATTTACCAACTAATAAAAAAATGTATGTTCAAGTAAAATAATTAAATAAATAAACATTGACCAGAATCATCTATGTACGAGTATATGGGGAAAGTAAATGCTCTGAAATAGAAAACCATGCACGTCGGCAATATTCAACTGCCCATTGTTCTGGAAGACAATGCCGCCACCCGGTATGGTGGCAAAGGACAATGTACCTATGCACAGCATGGTCAGTCACCAGTATACCTTAATAAGACCTCCACTAACTTTAATAAAAACTTTACAATCAATCAATAAAATATGGTTTCAGCATTGCACTATGCACTTATTTCACACATCCTTCCAATATGCGTGGGTAGAACTTCTTATAAATACTATCAACAAAAAAAAATTATGATTTATTGGGGATATTTATGTAAATAAATATATACGAGTATATATACAAAAGAATAAAATTATAATAATTCTTCTGACATTATAATTTGTGAAGATGTAATAAGCATTTGCCAATATATGTATAAACAAATGTATGTTTCAAGGTCATAGAAACGTTTTTAGCTATGTTGTAAACAACAATTTTTTTTAACACTATTACATTATACTGTTGGAGGCTAGTTAAACCTGTTGAAAGTATGACAAATGACGATTTTACATCGATGTTTCAAGGTAGACCGCATTTAAAAATATAAGATCCATCTTATCGAATTTATTATTAGTTCTATTTTATTAAAGATATTATAATGGATCACTTTATCTTGCATTTATAGAGAAAAATTATAAATTACATTAGGTGGTATGGACGTATGGCAATTCAAATTGTGACGAACTGGACCTTATAAATAAATTTCATGATAAGATCACATTACGTAACGGACGTGAGCTATCTCTTAGTGAAAACAAAAGGAAAGAACGATTTCCATATCAGGTTGGATCATCGTTAATTTCGAAGAAGCGAATACAAGGAGTTTTATTTCATCGAAGCTTGAACACTCCAAAATGGGGTCCCTTGAAAGAAGACAGTTCAATGTGCTGAGTGTGATACGTCTCGTTCCATAAAAGCGGTAATTTTAGACGGTAATAATATGAGTGTTTAAATTTTTTTCATATCTTTTAAATTCAGCTAAAATAGCTTTAGTAAAAATTTGAATGTAACGTTTCATATAATTTCGAAATACGACATTTACATGTGTCACCTATTTTATAGTCTCTTATTTTAGTTTCAAAGAATGCTTTTAAATACGTGGAAAAAAATCTGTTGAACATAGATATCAACGATTTCACAAAAATTGGTAAAAAAAGAAACAGAAGCACAGAAGTACAAATAAACGCAGTAAAAACTTTATAAATGAAGAAGCAGGTATAAAATTGTGAAAACCAAAAAGATCACAGATAAATCCTGAAAAACTGGTAAACGAAATGAGTCAATAGAAAAAAAATGAGAATACAGTAGTGGTTAAAGAAATATGGGTGGACTTACCTTGCAGGTTGTCTAGCATGTAGGTGAGCAGCTTATGGGTGCCGTTGTTCTCCCCGTAGATAGAAAAGATCTCCTTGGACAGCGGATTACCATGCAGGCCGAGGATCTGAAGGTGGAACAGCTTGCCCAGCTCATACGGGAGCACTCGCAGGTAGTTGTGATGAAGGAGCAACTCTCTGGAACGTGATGATCATATCATTAGTCGTGGTCATGATTTATGTTCAAATATGACATATTCACAACGATCACAATTTGAACGACATATTTAAAAATTATGAATATGAAACAGAGGGGGGGACCTGAAATTTTAGTATTAAGAGAATCAGAAATTAAAGAGTCATTCAACTTGCTTTCCGCATAATAAAATTTAGAAAGACTCCTTTATCTAGCACTGCAGGCAGTTGATGCAGACACAACCTGAGCTGGATATGTCCAGGGCTTTGGACAGGAGTTGCAGCCAGTTGACTTGAGGTATAGACCAGGGGAATGTCTGCAACCAGGCCCTGAAGTATAGAGCAGGGGGGAGAATACTGCAAGAAGGGTATATTACCTGAGTTGGATGAGGTCGCCCAGCTCAGCGGGGAGGCTGCGCAGCTTGTTGCTGGACACATCCAGGGTGCGCAGCGAACCCAGGCGGCCGATGTCGGCGGGCAGGCGCTGCAGGCAGTTGTCGTTGAGGTACAGCGCCGTGAGGTGCGCGAGGCCCCACAGGGCGGGCGCCAGGCTGCGCACGCCGCCCGTCACCTCCAGGGCCGACCATTGGCCGCGCCGCCCGCCCGCCAGCTCCGATTCTGACATGATGGTGTGTGCCCGACGATTGCCCACCTCATATTTGTCTTTGTTGCGGGACATAGTAGTACCTGAGGGAACAAAAACTCATAAAACATCATGTTTTAGTAATCGTATTGTACAACACAGACTTTCAAGATAGTTATATTGGGAACTAAAATCAGCAGAGAAACTATTTCATGAGATAACTGAAGACCAAGAATGGCTGAATTATGTTTACTGTTAATATGTATCCTCTCCAATACCTTCAGCCTCACAACATACCCCGATTGGGCATGCCATATTCTCACTGACTCTAGGGAGCAGTTGTAACTCTTGTGCATTATAAACTATTTAAAAAAATAAGCGTCAAGCCCTCCAATTGAGCATGACACTATTGGAAGATTCGGTAGGTTTTAAAGACTGTGATGGGCTGGCCATGTGGAAAGAATGCCAGATGACGGCACACCAAATATCACGAAAACAAAAGAACAAAATTATTTGAGATGAAATACAGATTGGCTGAATTCTATCTGCTGTTAATAAGGGTCATACTCGAGAATCTAATTGAGTATGACAATATTATACGATTCGATGGGTCTTAAAGACTGTGATGGTTTGGACACGTGGAACGAATGAGAGATAACAGTACACCGAAAAGTAAGACCAAACGGTGTCTTAGTGGAAGTCACCCAGATGCAGACCGAGGAAGAGATAGATCGATTGCCTGAAAGAATATTGAAGTCAAAAGGGAAGACCTGCAAACTTACGAATAGCTAGAGACTGGAGTCTGCGAAGAGCATTTGTGAAAACTCCAAACCCCTCCTGATGATCATGTTAATGAGAAGATTTCCACAAAACATCAATAAAGTTGGTAATGACAATAAAATACTTATACGGTAGCCTGTAAAAACTCTCTGCAGAGAACATATTTTCAAGGTTAAATATGTACTACAGTAAGAATTACCCCACATCGGTCAATGGAATAATCAATATCTGAGGTGTTTTAATAATATTGACAAGCTCCCCATGCTGGAAATAGCTTGAGGTGTATATGAATCAGTAATTGATTAAGCTTATCAAGAACACATGTAGACTCATATCTAATTAAACTCGCATTATTTTATGTAGGTCAAGGATTTATATACTACTCAGTGAAGTCAATATTTGCAGAGCATGTTTATGAGCAAGAAAGATGGAATAATTAGGATAGAGAGGTTATAAAATATATAATTATATTAAAAGTTTTAACTTCTTATTCATCTTTTATCATACGTTAAAATGTCTAGGGTGTAGGATGCTTTGGAACTGAATTCCAGAATTTGAGAGTGCCACAAATTTAGTAGTTTCATGGCCTGGACATTTTGAAATCTTTGGTGGTGACCTTTATTCAAGATAGATAAGATATTCAAGATTTGATCTCACATCTGTCACCATGTGAAACATACAAATTAGACAAAATGTGTAGCTATTTTCACAGTGGTTGTTAGTTGTCTAAATTGAAGTCTCATAAGATTGTCGCTGAAGTGTTCTTGGGATAATTTCCAAGAGCTACAACAAAAGCCTGTCCTCAAACGTTAGGGCAGATACATTTTTTTCAAGACATGCACTCACTTCAGCAGTTGGAGGGAGACAGAAAAAGTTCATCCAATTTTCTTTTACTACAACCCTTATATTATAATAGAGATTTTGATCAGTTTTTTCATTGTAAATACCGCAGAAATTGACCAGCCAAATTATGCTGCAGGTAATATACGGAGATAGTATATTTTGTAAAATACGATTTAAGGTTTTTAGTTCTAGTTTGTACTAAAAAAAAACCAGTTGTAGCGGTTATGCGTGTACAATAAAAGTCAATTCTTCTACCTTTCCAAGTATCGGTATTGGTGTATTTAGTGCAACAAAATATTCCATAACGTAGTTCATATTTAGACTTCAGCTCTAGTAACATTATAGAATAATTAAATGGATTCAATGTCAAATATAGTTAATTAATTCTTCTAATTAGTACTAGTTTCATAATGGAGTACTGATATCAATTGTAAGATGCTGAGCAATTACACAACAGGCCATGCAAGGTGTCTTCTTGCGAGATAGAAACACTAATGAGTGGATTAGAGGTAAAATGAACAGAGGCGAAATTACTGCACAATCGTCACACTCAAGTGGGACTATGCTGGGAATACAATGTAGTCAACAGATGACCATTGGAATTCAAACATCAGATAGGGTGCTCGTTTGTGGAAGAGAAACAGGTCGCCCATGGACGAGATAGGCTTACGATAGGAGAACGACTTAAAGCAGACAGTGACTTTGGATGGGTGAAAGCTGCCAAGAATCGACAAAACTGGAAACATCTGAAGTTGGCCCATTTCGCAAGAGTATTAAAAAAAAAAGAAGACTAGTTTTGTAAAAGTAAACATCTCTAAACAATTTGCTTTTTTTGTGAAATATAAAAACTATTTTACAATTTTTAATTTAGTAACTTAAAAATTAATTAGGCAATACAGGAAATAGCTCCACGAGAATCTTGATAGCAATTTTGTTTTGAATAACAGATTTGATTACAAATAATATTCAAAAAGCAAAAAATACATTGGATAAAATATAAAATTATGAGGAAATTCATTGAATCATAGGACATATGATACGATTCAGTATTTCAAAAATATTGCTTGAGAAATGATTAGTTGAATTATGACAAATCTTTCATTCTTTCTTTCATGCACAGAATTCACAATGCCGCCGTCCAGACCAAAAGATGCTCAGGGCTGATACAAGCTGTACGTGTGAATATATCCCATTAATCAAATTCAGACCGAAATATCTTTTAATTCTATACACACAATAAATCATATAAATTTGGCTTTCAACAGGGATCGAACCCACGTCATCCAGATCCAAAAATAGTGATTTTACTACCACACCATGTACGCCATCTAAAATGTATATTTTTGTTCACAAACCGTAAAAATACATTCAATATCAATTCTGAAGGCCAGGTTAACGAAATGAAACTTTCAACCGGTCGAGCAGTTACAAGTTACAAAATATATGACCAAAGATCATTTGTTTTTTGTGTCCTTGAGTTATATAGATACTTAGATTTGCAATAATGGTATGGTTAACTAAATGCATTTAACTAAAGTTCAGTATCGCAATAACAAACTAGCTGAAGTGGTTATTATGGATGTGACAGTTTGGTTTTGTCGGTAAATTCAAACAAACACATCGAAATAGATTATGTATCTATTTCGATGTATCTATATCCATCAGAAAAAAAAAAATGTATTGAAGCAGACGATTTTGAAGATGAATTTGAATTGGGAATTTTACTTGTGATCGATGGGATAACATGTGGTGTTTATGGTATAATATCACGGTTCATTTTTGTTGTAAAACAAATTTTACTACAATACAGCGAGTAGAAACCTAACCTCAAAACTAAACTCATCTGCCGTGACGGTGAATATGGCAACATGTTCCGAAACAATAGCTTCAAGTTTTTAACATGGAATTATTCTAAGAAAATGCAGAGAACAACAATTTTTCCATTCTGTGTGTTTATGTAGCTGCAATAGAATACTTCAATTGTTGGGGGCATGTAAGGTATTAAAATCCAAAAATGTTTGTTTCTTTTAGAAAATGCGAATAGGTTTGGTTATGCTCCATGGGAACCAGAAATGGATTGAACAAAAGAAGAAAGGAGAATAAATAACAGATTTGGTCACATAGGATAGAAAAGCATTAGCAAGTGCTGTTGTGCTAGTAATTGGTGAATTTCAACTAGTTTTTAATCTACGTTCAAGGAAAATTACTCCATTTCTTGTTGCATTAGCATTTTAGTGGCATTTGGGTAAAAGTTTAGCTTACAAAATGTATGAAATATCTAGTGAATTTAACATAATTTAACTTCATAGAGTAGATAATATTTGGAACTAGCACTAGACCACAGGTAAAATTCAATTATTATGAGCGCTTATATTTATTTTACCAATAGCGTTCTTGTCAATCACTTAATGTGGTTTAATGGAAATATAAACAGTACAATGTGTTTTTGTCACAAGCAATTGTCTAGATTTAATAGTTTGATGGAAGAAACAAACTTGCATTAACTTTCATAACTATTATTCAACAATAGGAATATAATATGCTACATTGAGTATGTTGTAATGATTCAAAATATCGTATGGATTGCTGTCAATGGTCTCTTAAATATACATTCATGTGTAAATATTGGGCAGATTTAACAAAAATATTGCTCATGTTTACCCAATAATTGTAAACACACATGAATTAAAACATCGTGAATCAAACAAACTTCAGAAATATGTAATTAAGTTGTTGGCTTGTGGTTGGTTGTATGCAAAAATTGGCAAAGATGCTTCACCTGAATATTGTGTGTAGGCGAACAAAACACAACATAAGTTGTTATATCTGAAGAAAAACAAAATGAGCCACAATCATTGTTTTTTATGCATAAATCTTATTACGAATAAATGCTTGCCTGAGGCACATACTGATAGAGACCAATGACCTGCAAGAGAAAGGTTAAGGACAGACAACATAACAAAGTGTTGTCAAAAGTGTTGATGGAAGATAGAGGATGGAGACATACCTGGAACGAGCACTCAACCTCTAGCTCGACCCTACAATACTTCCCAGGTCAAGGGATGGCACAACCAGCTGAATGATGGGATGTGGAGCATTCCATAACCTCTGACAGGGATGGCCGTTTCAAACATACGAGAGGCAATTAGCAGACAAGCGACTTGTTGGATGCAGCCATCCGACATCTAGCTTGGCACCAATTATGTTTTTTTTCAGTGAACCACTAAATGCTGAGGGCAACAGAAAGTGCGTATTCACCGAAACCGTACTACAGCTGACAAGAGCTTCATACAACCAACACTGTTTTGGCCGAGGTTTTGGGTATCGTTCGAGTGATTTCTTTCGAATTGGAGTTTCGTAACACGTTTTATAAGATTCAACATACCTTCATCTACCCCTTAAATGCTTAAAACTTTTGTTCGTGAGGATATTATACAGAAATTGACACAGTAAACACACAACGGCACTGCCTTGACAAACACTACGCTAAACGTCCATTTACAGACTGGCGCCCCGCGCGGCCGGCGGGAGAACTACCTTCACAATCGCTCAGAAAACGTTCGTTTGTCTCTGAAATTATTTCGCGAATTTAAAATTGAATAATAATATTATATATTTACAAGAGCCAACAATGTTTTTTTTAAAGATATTTTTGGTCATTTTTAATGAGATATAAGAAATGTATAAGTACTGTATCGGATGTAGGATTGAAGGGCCGGAATCGAAATACCTTTCAGTCTTTTCAGTTTTTGATTCTCTATAGAAATTTAGTAGGTCAACATTATTAAAATCGTGTTTTTTTTTCATCAATCATGAACTACATATTATATTTGACTTATTTATTATTGCTTCCCGTTAAAATATATGGGTTACTAGAAAGTGTTTTCATCCCTTTCAGTGACTAATAAGTACTTTTGGTAGGTAGGAGAAAATTATTTTTGATGTGGGTATTTTTTAGGAAGTAAAACATTATTTTTACATTTATTATGCTTACCTAAACTTTCTCTACTGCTGATTATTTTGATGTGCAAGAAACACCAACAAAGTAAGTACTAATATTTCGATGGCAGGAGCAGGAACTAAATATTAACTCAATTTTTATTTAAATAAAAAATATGTTTTAGTTCTGGAAAGGAATCTAGGTTTTTATAAAATTCCTCATGAACTTCAAATACATTATTTTAGTTCTTACCCATAAAATCTAAATATCGTCGCTGGAAAGACAACAGGGCTAAAACGACACTTTGGTAATTTAAAAAAATTAAACATGCAGTTTTGATCAGTCTTTTTTTCTGCATCAAATGCTTTGACTCTCGTTTGATTCTGGAGACTTTTGTAGCCCTTCAGCCATCTAAAATATATTTACCATTTGGAAGAAGGCTTGACTCAAGCGACACAAGTTTGGGGCTTTTTTAGCTTTATCGCTTCAGATAACTCAGTGAGAGCATTGAGTTAATTTTATTTTTCAAAATTCAACCATGTACTCAAGACTTATGAATTTTATTGTTAAATAAAATAAAAAAGTGCTCTGGTGTAAACTTCGCAAAATGGCGCTTCAGCCCTTTTGCCTTTCCGGCTACGATGTGTTGTAACCAGGTGGTTAAAATACAGGTTTTACTCCCCTTTGTTGATGCTTTGTTTGGGGTGGCCTTATGTATTTTTGAAATTCTCATTTCTAAGAGTCACCAAATTAAAACAAACAAGGTGGGTTATTTAACTTTATCTATATTTTATTCTTATTACAATAAAAATTAATGCAGCTGATTTCTAGTTTTGCTAATAATCTACATTTGGGCATTTTTTTCCAATTCCGCCTTTTCGTCATCTTCCCAGTCGCTGTCTTCAACATTACTATGAGCACTTTCTTTCACTCCGGAGTCGATGTATACAAATGGATTAATTTTGTACTGCTGGGTACAGGGTTCACTTGACAAGAATACTCTGAAAAGAAAGAAAAACAATTAATCTACCACGATAATGTCCATAATTCTTTTATTAAATATACCACATTCTTCACAATGTTTTATTATTTGTCTTTTACTCTCATAGAAGTATATTTAAGAAATTATAAGCAAGAATAACAGGATGTACTTATGCAGAAAGTATCCAATCTTAAAAAGATGAAACCGAGAAAAAGACGTTTGAAAATATGACGATACAAAAGCATTAATATGCATAATTGGCATTTGTAAAGTGAATAGCAGTGTTTTTTCATTATGAGAATTATTATAAGTAGGTAATTTGTAATCTATCAATGTATTTATTAAAAAAAGTGTATTTCGTAAGTTGCCTTTCATTTCAATGTTTTAAAACATCAATTTAAGTCAAATATCTTCAATGTGCGTTAGTAAAAAAACGAATGACCAAAAATCTATTGCATTTGGAGCTTGGATGTTTTTAGCAGATAGAAATCTCATATTTATACATAGGAAAACAAGTAAAACTTGATTTTGGCAAATTGTGGGTTGGTCGCTTTCTGCATAACAATGTCCATTTTAAAACAAGTCTACCATATATGATAGATGTTGTTATTTCATTAACATTGACAACATGAACTTTTATTATATATATGTCCTTCGTTTTTCACATCAAGTAGTCATTTATATTTTAAACCATTTTGATTGGAAAAATAAATGTCCTTCGTACCTTTTTACAAATAAGCCATCTCGCTCGGGTCTCATTGAATCTATATCTTTTAATAGTGTCGCCAAGTTTTCTTCCAACTGATTTGTCTCCATTGTCAACTAGAAGCAAGAAAAGAAACCAAATAGTTTGTCAAATATTTTCCTACAATTCGAAAGAAAGAACGGAACAGAATAAGCCTTGTTGTAACACGTCTTAGGAAATATAAATTGTTAAACATACTCTTCCAATGGACGTGCTTATGGATCCAAAGGATTGGACGTGTTCATGTTTGGTCGCTTTGTACTCGATACCATCAATATGCATTTGCAAAATTTTGAGAAGATCTGCATCTATAGATCCGTTTCTAGGATTTGGAAATTTCTTCTTCAGGATTCCTCTGATAGGAACGATGTCCAGTAAGATGTTGGGGTGAGCAAGAACATAGTCATAGTCTGCGATATTGAGATCGCCATTCTGAAAAACAAAAAGGTTGAAGATAAAACAAAACAACAAGAGGTAGAGGAAGGAAAAGAGGAAAGCTGGGAAGGACCTTCCTATTCAGATATTATCACTGAACATATCTAAAGTCATTTCAAGCAACCAATCTGGTGTAAATATAGTTTAAATTACTGATATAACGCATTTAAAAATTGCCCATCAAGTTTCAAGCCAAGGAGTCATGAGGGTTGCCAGATATTTCGATACTAGAAAGAATGGCAACTCTTCGGGCGAATTTGCTAAATGACATATCGCTGGACAAAAATTAAAATATGTGTCTTATTTGCTAGAAAAGTGACATAAATATATGACTTTTGAGATTTATATAATTTTTTCCCGAAGAACATTAGATTTTAACTTGTGATGTTTTTCTCATAAATCTTCAATCGTTTTGTAAATTTGTAAAAGTTTGAAAAAACTAACCTGTATTTTCTTCACCAACTCCACGCCACCGACAAAAAGGGCACCGCCATCAATAAGAGCGTGGTGCTTCTCCTGTTCCTTGCAGAACACCAGGATACTCCTTTTCTCTTTGCGTTCGAACCCGTGAGGGACCAAACAAATTCGGCTGAAGTTGTCCACAAACTTTGTCTAGAACAAAAATATGTATTTATGCATCAATAAATCAAATGACAGCCTATTCTCACTTCACATTGGAAGTCTAAAAGCTCACAGCTTCTTTTTCAAGCCAATGACAGAAATCAGCAGAGGCAAAAACGGTTCGGAAAAATCACCAGGCTACAACTCCCGTGTGATTATTGCACTCACTAAAAGAATCACTTTTAAAGTTTGAGCTTCTAGCATTGTCCATCAATTTGCCCCGTGACTTCGTTGATTATTTAATTACAGTCGACCAGCGGTAATCCGGCCCCTGTCTTATCCGGCACCTCCTGTAATCCAACATGCCAATATATCTGGTATCATGGAGTGGATGAAGAAGAAAGTGTATTTCAACAAATGTCAGACAATGAGATTATTAAACAAGTTTCTGCTCCAATGTCAAATCAAGAGGATGATGACGACGAAGTCATCGTAACTACCCCACAGATTACAGCAAATGGGATATACAATAGGCTGAAGAGAATGGTGCATCATACAATTAACTTTTACTTCTCAGAAGGCTGAGAGACAAGGCTTTACTCTTGGGTTATGCCAATGTAAAACAAAAGAAAATTGATGAATGCAAGTTGCTTACAACATAAATTTACAAATTATAATAACTAAAATAGTACATAAATAAACAGTTTAGTTTTCATTTTTTATAATTGCTATGGCCATTGTGTTAATGACGTTAATTCTATAATATGAAGCCTTGTGTTATCCATGTATATCTCACCATTTTCATAATTTGTCGGTACGTACTAGTAAGTCGCTTTTCCAAAATCTTCCGGACTACAAGGGGTTGGGGGCAGTACTCTATAATCCGACACCGCCTTGCAAAACGTTTGTCGGATTACCGCGGGTTTACTGTACTAAGATACCACAACTGTAGAAATATTTGTGGAGCATTATAATTTTAACTAATAAATTTAAAAAGACAGCCACTGATTGCGACGGCAAGCTTGTCAAAACCATTGACTGACAAAGGAGGAGTAAGCGCAACAGGACTCAACAACCCAAAAATAAACTAAAAAATAATATATTATAAATCAAAATCTAGTCTAATATTTATATTTAGTGATTTTTACTCCATTGGGATGATGTACAGTAAAAAAATGATGAATCAGTTTTACCTTTTTGGTTAATGCCATATTTAGTTCAATGGAAACGTTCAAAAACGAATTAGGTAAATTGAACATGGTTGGATGGTGGCTTTCTTTGAAGCAATTGATCGCTTCCACTGCTGAATAAACCTTCCATTGGTAATATTTAAGAGGCCACACGTCATCAGGTGACACAAGCTTGTTAGCGTCTTCTATTGGCTTTACTATCCTTGTATTTTGAGTTCTGCAAAATTAAGAAGTAAAAATGTTTTGTAATACATTTGTATATTAAAACTCAAATCTGGCTAGGGACATAAGCAACAAAGATGACAGACGTTCTGTGATATGATGTTCAGATACCGACTCAACAACAAGATCACGCCGTTTCCTCGGAGGGGAAAGGCAGAGGTTAGACCGCCATATAACTCTGTCGTAGCACACACTTCTTGCTTTATTCACATTCATGCATATCTTATACATACTCTTCTGTTATTCTGACTCTTGACATGAACTGACTCAATTATTTGATTCACTTGGTCGTGCCATATCTTCATAAGGCGTCCCTGACTTCTTCTACCATTCACTTTAGCGTCATGTATTCTCCTGGCGCTCCTTTCTCCATTTATTCATTCACGTGTCCAATTCATCTAAGCATCCCTTTCTTAATCTCGTTCCCTGTGCTTTCTTCAGCCTTGCATTCTTGCCGGATTTCCAGATTTTTAACACTCCCAAACATGGTTTTACCCTACATACGCCTAAAGGCTCTTATTTCTAGAGCATTCTGTCTTCTTTCATTCTTCTTCTGCCAGTTCCATACCTCTGCCATACACCAGGGTGCTATTCAGATGCTAGCGGTAGGTAAATAGATGGAATAAGTTGTCTGCATAAAATCATTTTATGAGAATTAGATTAAGCGAACAAGTAAAATTATGGTTTTTGAACCCACTTTTGATGTCTTTGGTTGTGCGGGATAAATGAAATTTTCTTGAGTTCAACTTTCACCTTCTTCTTTTTAGCTTTTTCCCTGGTTCCTTTTCTGGCAGCGAAATCAATAGCAGACACATTAAGTAACCTCTGAGGAAAAATAAGTGAATTTTAGTAAATATATACAATATAAGATATTTTAAAACGAAATTTAAACGGTACTATCAAATTAATGGTAGCTAAAACATTTCATTTTGTCGCACCTGGCATGTAATTTGTGGTATTGAAGAAACAGCACAAGCCGATCTTAGTAAAGACGGAAATTTTGCTGAAAAATAAACTTTTACTATTAATTCGGTACCCCAAGACTAAATTAGCATGGTTAATGATTTAAGGGTTTAATCGTATAATTTAATGCAGTAGAAGAAACATAGTCGATACATATATTGATTCTAATAAATTACCGAGTAATACTGAAGTCATATCTGTTTTTTTTTATTCAATCAAACAGACCTTTCATTATTTCATGAAAAGAGGTTATGTTTTTGACGTTCTGTTTCTTAAATTATGGCCACTAAATACGAACGGTAGACAGTAGGTACGCAACAACATTACTCCAATCTAAATTATCTAAATGAAGCGGTTCATGGAGATCTAACTATTTATTACAAATTGATTATAAATCTTTATGTTAACTCTCATAGTTTCCTCATTTTTGTTTTTATTAATGTTTGGGGTAATGTATTGCGTTTTCGTTTTTTTTGTATCTTATAATCAGAGCTGTTTTTCAATTACCGTAAAAATAAGTTAAAAAAATAAAAATACTTCCAATGTTTTCGAAAACCATTTTCTTAACCACGCAACTAGTTCTTTAATAAATATTTTTTATTAGGTGAATGTGATTTCTAAAATCGCAGAAATATATTTTTTATATCTAATATATATTTTGCTGTAACAATACAAGTATTTCAAGAATATTTTTATTTGAATTATTTTTTTTTTACGCTTATTTTTATCACACAATATAAATAACATCTAGGTTTGCTGTCACACAGAGTGTTTTTTTTTTTTTTCCAGCGTCGTTTACATATTATTCCAATATTACTATTAGCCAAACTGTATCCTGGAAAAAATAAAAAGCATATAAAAAAATTATTTGAAGAAGCCCATGTTATTTTTTTATAATTTAATAATCAAAACGGGTTTCATAAAGGCTTAAGATTAAAATAATTATTTTATTGTTGCGCTCACATTGAGTTCAGAAATTAGATTTTGGACTTGATTAATTAATTGTGTATCGAATGACGGCTATTAAAATATGTTTATTACGTTTAAAAAATGCGATGAATCATGAAATGAAACAAAAATAAAATAACACTGTTGTATTTGAATTATATATAAGTTTTCAGCCCATTTCAAATTTTGATTAAAAGTTGAAACGGGCCGGGTATCAGCGTTTGTCGGAGGTTGTTCTAATATTAAGAACAACAAATGGGCGCCGGTCGTCACTTGATGGTTATCTAATGTAGCGGAATTTGAAACATCTCAATGTGAAAAAATGCTAAAAACAAATGTGCTTAAAAACACTTTTTTCCTTCAGTCACCTCATACAATAATTATTTGAACACTGTTTACCACTTCCAGCGGGGCATATCCTCCTGCAACGACTATCGGGGTGGAACAAGGCCAAGGGTGGAAGGAGTGACGACTGACGACCGACCCAAAACGCGGCTTCTACAGGACAGATCAGTTGACAAATCTAAACCCATTTCACTGACAAAAATAAAAATCTTTTAGAAAAATTTAATTTTATTCGACTGCGGTGTTTGGATCACTTTACATTTTAATAACTAAACCATAGAAGAAAAATATCCTGTTACGTATTTAATAGAGATGGTCGATATCAGAATTGGGTGTACCTGCGGTTCCAGTTACCGGTGACCGACGAGGAGCCGGTAATTTATCCAGTTCTTTTTGGAACCGGTTCCTGGTGGCAAAAAAGTTCCACGAAGGAGATTTTTACATTCAAATCGAAAAGAACTAGCAAATCGACAAAAAATGCTCTCCGAAAAAAAAACACTAGTCGGTAGAGATTTGAAATCGAAAAGTACTAGCAAATAAACTAAAAAATCTTCTCCGAAAAAAGCACTGGTCGGTAGAGGTTTAAAATCGAAAAGTACTAGAAAATTATCAAAAAAACCGTTTTTTCTTTTAATTGCAAAAAAAGGAACCGGTTCCTCAGAGAAATAATATCGACGGTTCCAGTGACCGTCTTGGAACCGGTTTCTTTTAGCCGGGAGGACAGGAATATCGACCATCTCTAATGTTTATGGTACTAAATGTCAATATTGTCAAGAGTAAAGATATGAACGATTCAGCAATCAGCAAACCTAGCTGTCATTATTGTCGAATCGAGTGATTAAAAATTTGGGTGTCGTTTGCAATCAGTTTCGCCCAGTAATTGAACATTCTTTAAAATGACCATTTACAATTTGTACATTTTTGATCGTTACGGAACGCTTTTATACTATGCCGAATGGAATCGAATTAAACAGTCCGGAATACCAAGGGAGGAGGTAATAACATATCAAAACAATACAAATAAAAAACAAGGCTTAAAAAAATTGGCCTAGATCAGTTTTATTTACTTTAGCGTATTAACGCTAAAGTTTGTCTTACTCGTTAATATATAATGATAATACAAGAACGTTCTGATTACTATGAGGAATACCTTCTAATTTTAATTATAACCTCAAACTGTCTGAACCTTTTTATTGTTTCGCTTCCATTGAAGGTTGGCAAACATCTCGGACACTTGCACCCTTGACACTGCAACCCAGAATAAATAAATATGTTGCACTGCGGCTAAACCACTTATTTCTCAGCCATAAGGTTTGTCTTCTGCAAATACTTACTTTGCTGCGTATCTTTTCCTGCATAATAAGCTGAAGTGTTTTATAACTAACCTGGTTTATTAAAATTAATACAAATCCAATCAGATTTTGTAAAATACAAATATTATGTCACAGCGAAAAGTAATGCATTAATGTTCTTAATAATGTTATTTTTTTTGTTCACTTTTAATGTATTATTATGAACCATGCTTAAAAAAATGCTGTACATTTAAAACGTGTACGGTGAAGTTTCTGCAGAATTAGCATATTATTTATGAATGAAACTCACGGTGACGGATGTCTTTTTATCTACAAAAATTCTAACATAATACAAAAACATAAAGGTTTTTTTCCAAAATATTTCTCATGTTATCTTCTTCCTCTTGCCCTATTTGGGTCGGGGACCCATCGCTTCGACAAGGCACCTCCAGGCGTCCCTGTCCTGGACTACATCAGCGGCCTCTGTTCATTGCAGGCTTAGCCTCTCGTTGCACAGCCTCTGAAGTTGCTTTCCCCTCATAATATTTAATAAATAAAATTAATATTTTCAGGAAGCAAAGCTGATGTACGGAATGTTGTTCTCTATCAAGTCTTTTGTCGCCAAGATATCTCCATTAGACCCTAAGGAAGGATTCTTAAACTACAAGACCAACAAATACACCCTCAACTACATGGAAACTCCGTCAGGACTGAAGTTCGTCTTGAACACCGATAACCAAGCCAACGGCGTTAGAGATTTATTGCAAAAGATCTACAGTCAGGTGTATGTTGAGTACGTTGTAAAGAATCCCCTGTGCAATACTCTAGAACCAATCAAAAGTGAATTGTTCAAAGCGAAGTTAGATACTTTCATCAAGCAGACCCCAATTTTCGCTCTAAGGGCAGCATGATAATGAGTTAATAACCAAACTAAAGTGAATTTTAAGATTATACCTCTTCTATTATATTTATCTAAATATGTAACTAATGGAACCTAAAATACAAAATATTGAATAACAAATGGATTATTTATATAGTGCCGTTTTTGTGTAAAATCATCTCATTATTATAACTTAAACAGCTTTCTAAAATTTAAACCAATTACTACAATGTTGAAGCAAACAAATAATTTCTGGTTAAATACAACTATCGACTGTGTTTAGGTCAAAGGCGTTAATCCACATTTTTTTGCAAGCAAACTTAGGCCTAGTGGATTGAACCACTGTCACATTTTACACTGTCGAACAAAAAAAACTTTTAAGTGCTCTGGTGTAAACTTCCCAAAATGGTGCTTCAGTCCTTTTGCCTTTCCGGTGACGATATACAATTAGTAGAAACGTCATCGAAAATCATATTAGAATGTTTAAATATTTCAAATAATCAACAAATTAATACAAAACATATTCTAGTAAATAGCAGTATTACCCCAAAAACACACAAATCTAAACTAGTCCAATACATAGACAAAAAACAAAAAATATATTACAACCTTTTGCCGAAAATCATAGTAATAATAATATTGCATTTCCATATTGCAGTTTTGTGATATCTCACTTCTCAATTCATTTTTTTTATTCATTTTAAAAACATTACAAAATACAATTTTAAAGCGTTTTTAAGAATATAGATAAAAATGTGTATGGGGTGTACAAAAAACAGAGTACAATGGATATATACTAAGACAAGATTTTATAACTAAACAATATAGATAAATAGTAAATAGAACTTAAGTAAGCAGCAATAAAGCTTGCTGTTTAAAGAGAGTTTCGCTGACGCAAAAAATGTCGATATCTGAAGCGATTCGATTCAACAGCAAGAGTGCCCTCCCCACCGGCATGACCATTGGCAAGTTAGTCCTGCAGGCCGGGAGATAAAACAATCTATGTTGTCGATGACGACGATAACCATCAGGAACATAAAAGTTAATGCTCTCATAAGTTTTCGAAACATTCACGTATCAATTTGAAGAAATGGGTGACGATGTACGCATCCCTTCTGACCCACAGATGGTTCATTCCAAGCACACCCAAGAGAAATTCTGACGGATAGAGCCACGGGTAGTAATCGTACTCCCTCAAGTAGAGAAATCTCAGAAATTTCTTCTGAAGCCTTTCCAACATGAGGGAGTATTTCTCCTCGTGCGGACTCCAAATCACTGATCCACTTTCCAGCCTGCTTCTTACCAAGGAATTAAATAATATTATGAGAACCCGGGTGTCTCTAAAATTTTTCACAGTGCGTACAATGAAACCCAACATTTTCAATGAAGTGCTACAGGTAATTTCGAGATGAACATGAAATGTTAGCCTACTATCAAATATGATCCCAAGATCCTTCATAGTGGAGACACGTTTTAAACTTTGGTCGTTCATAGTATACCGGTTAAACCAAGTATGGTAGTGAAAGACAAAATGAAACATTTAGAAATATTGAACTCAATCCAATTTCTTTTACTCCAGTCAACAAATCTACCAATGTCTGCCTGGAGTCGAGTGTGCTTTACTATTATAAGTTTAAAAAGATGATACACAGATTCCGCTCTAATTCTTCGGGAGAGATATCCAATTTTGCACCTTCTGGTCCATATTCGCAGTCTGCACCCTTACCAGCCTCTGCAACTTTGGGTGTATGTTTCTTGGAACCACAAGTGTTTGATTTTATTTTTTTTATGTCATTTTTAATTTATAGTTCTGCTATATAGTAATTTTTATATGTGACAGCTATTTTGTCTTCCAAAGGCATTGTTAAACAGATTGATAGAAGAAAATCATTTTAAATCAATTCTAGATCAATCCCTTCAGAAGGTGAAATAGTTGTCACATATAAAAATAATCACCATCCCCCTACCACAGCCTATGCTGCGAACGTTTAAAAAATAGGCGATGCTGCCTTCTGCTAAAAATACGCATCAGTGGTGTAAACCTATCTGACAGTTATTGAAGGCATGGTAGGAAAAATGATATATTATTAACCCCTCCGAGAGTATGAACGAAACGGTGCGTCCAAATGAAAAAAGTCCCAAATGAGTATGGACGAAATGTTGGGTCTGCGCCTAAAATTCAAACGCTATGATATGTAATAAAAGTATTTTACTTATATGGGCATCTATGGACGTTTGCACATAGTTTCTTGAAATTTTGGGATAATTACCTAGAAAAATAAAAACCATATAAATATATAAAAAACCATATAAAAACCAAAAAAAATTGAATGAAAAAAAAACTCACTCCCCACGTATAGTTTTGTACGCAAAAACTCACTCGCCGAGAGGTTAAGTAAGTAAATATGGTGAATATCTCCAAACATATTAGAACAGAACAAATAGATCCATTCACTACTAGTTTATATTTTTTCTGCCTGCAGAGATAAGTATGTCAATCTGTAACGTCCCTTTCCAACATTTTCCAACATTTCATTAGGAATAATGACTGAGTTTCGAATGGGTCCAATAGCCAAATACGTTTACCACTGCGATCAACAGATGGCAGTAAACAGTAATAATACCACGAACTTCGCATTCGAAGTTAGCAAAGTTATAGTAGGTAGGTACCGTGAAGTAACAATATATGGAGAGAGCTAATTCTTTTTACCCAACCTATACAATATGGGATAAATCACTATCTCCAGGTTTTTCCGTCTACACCATGAGAAAGAAAGAGATAACAAAATCTCCCAAATTATCACACCGCTTTAAAGTATTGTTAGAATGTTCTTCGTGTCCCGCGTCTCCGTTGAATCCGCCCACACGTTTTGATACGCGAAATAAATTAACATAACTCAACGGTTTATTAGGTTATATCCTATATTTTTGTTTATAAGTGAAAAAGTGGTTATACGACTAAACAAAAACATTGAATTGACATGTGCTATGAATGGATGTATTAATACCTTAGCCCTAGTCCTAGCTACGCCCAGGTCTAGCCGAGTCCAGCAAACCTCATAAAAACTGACTACAGCAGCGCTCTCTCTCGTATATTATTGCTCTGAGATAGGTACCTACATATTATATTATTATTAGTTCATTTTTAATAGTTTACACATAATTATTTTCGTTCCTTGACCAGGTCTGTAAATCATTGACTCTAAATGACTACGCAACTAAATTAGGTTATTCAGATAATAATTCACATAGCTTGAGTTCAATAATTTATTTCGCATCGGTAACCCCAATATCTTCAGTAGTGAAGCCATGCTGCACAGGTAAGTATGTCGATCTGTAACTATTCAACTGACAACTTAAAATCATCCAAATAGCGCCTTAGTGATATAATATACAATTTACGATTTTTCTACACAGGAGTTTACGAGTTTTATTCAAATCTATGTCAAAAATGTATTGATCTCCTCCAAGAAATGAAGCTCTTCGTAAAGGGGATAGGTCGTTAGAGCATATCCGAACAAAATAAGAATGAATACCTTCTCTTTAGCGACGTAAATACCTAAATAGGTCGGTAGCTGAGTGGACAAACGCGTCGGATTCCCACCCGGGCGTCGAGGGTTTAATTTCTCTGCAGGGTAAGTCCTCCATCATTGTAAAAGCAACATTTTCCGCTTATTATGATGGTAGCTTAGAGTAACAATATAGAAAGACCGTCCTAATTATGAGTCAAATCGTTCATACTCGCAAAATATAGCTCTCTCTTTATGATCGGTTCTATAGACATATGAGAAAAAAGAGACAAACAATTGTTATTTAGAACATATGATTTGGGGCGTGCTAAAAGCCATGTAGCAATTTTTCAATATATTACTAACTTCACACTAGTTTACTTCTGTCAGTCGAATTGACAGACAAAAAACTTAAAATATATAATTACTTGAGTGAATTTAGTGCAATATTAAAAAAAACGATATGACTATATGTGCAGTTGTTGGTTGCTTCAACTGAAGTAAAAAAAGACCAAAAAACTCAGTTTCTACAGGTATGTTTCCAAGAATTCGTATTTTTTAGTTTAACCTCAAATATTTAACATGCTAACCTACAAAACAACTAGTTACCTACACCAATATTTAGTCAATCTTTGCATTATTTGTTTCGATATAATAAACTTCCGTTTAAAATGAGTTTTAATGCATCCTTAATATGTTTTACTTAGAGAGATATACGGAATTGTCACGTAAATTTGTAAGAATGGGGATTCCCTGATTAGTCCAACATCTGAACGTATCCATGTCTCTTTCTTTCTCATGGTAGCAACGCAAAATTGTTCGCGAACAGATAAAGACAAAATAGTGTTTATTTTTACGGTTTTCTTCGCATTCTATTGGCTGGTATCTTGTACGCCATACCTCCTGTGGTCAAGCTTGGTCATAAACTTGCTACAATATTTCGCAAAGTTAGGTCTCTAGGTTACTCTAAGGATGGTAGTAGGAGTTTTCAAAATATTGTCAGGTTATTCGTAACCCGGGAATGTTTGTCTTTCTTTAAAAAAAAACATTTCTGATTCCTATTTGTGAGATTTTTAAACTCTGTATTGTCGTGGATATTTTGTTGCCTATGTAAATATTTGGACCCTTTATGTCTGGGTGAGTTGGTGGTTATGAATATATTGTTATCAATACTGTTGTAATAAATAGTGGACTCCGCTCAGTATCACGAAGGTTTCGGAATGTACCAAAGACAGGTTACACTATTTAAAAAAAAAATCACGAAGTTTCCAAAACAATCAGAGAGAGTTGATCTGTAATAGCAAGATACAGATAGACATGTAATTTTATACAGGTACACCGTGTTTCGTGCTCATACAGCAATAACGATAGTCTATATAAACCTCATTTTCAAACAGATTAATTAACTATTTATTATTTGTCGGAAAACTGTAGATCTAGATTTGCTTTTTATTTACTAAGATTACGCACGTCGCACGTCAATCATATTATAGCGTGTTGTGCCGGGAGTAGGTGTGCCTGTGTGGGTGTGCGTTTATACGAACTCTTTCTCAACCACCGGACGAATATCGTCTTTCCTTTTTGTGTTTTAATGAAAACATATTTTGGACATTAGCCATTCACGTAGCGTAGTGACATGAGCGATATAGATGATTCTTTATAGATATATAACAATTTAGAATTAATTACCAATATCTAAGCTTTTATATAAAACATAAAAATACTCGACACCGTACAGTAAGTACGAGCGAGTTCGCGCGTTTGGAAGCGATGGAAACGCACGGAACGGTGGTTGTTGTCCTACTCTTAGAGTAAGAACATATATAGAGAGAAAGCTAAATATATTTTTATTTCTCGGGTTTTTACATCGTTAACCGTGTGTGTGAGAGAGAGACAACATAATATCACATAATATCGCACCACTTTTAGGTATGTAAGCATGTTTTCCGTCTCCCGCGTTTCCGGCGACTCCGCTCACTACGTTTTGCTGTGCGACATAACTCAACGTTTTTTGAGGCTATATCCTATATTTTTGTTAATAACAATACTGTGAAAAAGTGGTTTTACAAATAAACAAAACATTATGTCGATATGTGCTATGAATGGATGTATAAAGGTGTGCCCATGAAAACCCCAGCCACGCCCGATTCAGGAACAAAATCAACAATCCTGACTACACTTAAGCTATCCCTCCTGGTATGTTATTGCTCTGATGTTCTACGGTTCTGTCCGTGCGCGTTCATACGCGGACAATGCGGCCGCGCGCGGTGGTGGGGGGTAAGACATTGTCCTGCAGAGATAGCCTGCCCGCCTATCTCTAGGACAATGTCTTGGTCCATTGTCCTGTCCTCCGAACTTCTGTTCACACTAGGATAATAGGTCCGGAGCTGGGACAAGACAGTATGGTCATATCCTCGTGTGAACTAGTCATAACTCACATTACACCTTAAAAATATATTATCATCACGTTAAGGCGTTGAAATGTTGAAACATAATTATTCGCCAGTCTCATAATTTAACAAGAATTCTGTAAAGTGATTTCTTTAGTTACGTTCAGGTTAATGTGTATAAAACAATGTTTTTTTCGTGACTTTAACATGCAACCATTAAACTAATCCGAACAATCACGCGAGGTGTAAACTCCAGCACAGTGGGATAGGACTCGACAAATCGTCTGTCAAGGGCGGGAATATTACTTCACAAGCCACGCGCTTGCGCCTGAAATTCCGTGTTCAGACAATCCGCAATACATCGCTGTCAGTCGTGTTGCCTAAGCTCCCGGAGTCGCGTCTTTGGCAGTGAAAATCCCGAAGATTTCTCTCGTTTTCAAACAGTTAAAGTTTTCCGACGAGCTGTCATTTCTCAGAATTAAAAAGTAAGTTTTTTTAAATCTTTTTATTTTATAAAGGCATAAACAAAGCACATACAAGTTTTTCCACCTTGAAAAGTTTGTAAAGAAACGGTTTATTTGTTTTTTTTTAATTGATCGTTAGCATAATTAAAAACTTTTAGAAAAAAAAACAAAGTTCACCGGTACCTACCTTGAAAATATTTAAATATAAGAAATCTGTCTTCGACCCTCGATAAATCTCAAGAAAACTTTTAATAGCTCAAAGCTAGGAATTATAATAATTATTTATTTTGTAACAAAATAAGTTACCTAAGTACTTACTTGTAAAAACTTCTTCATGTATTGTGGTTAATTTAAAAGCTTAATATAAAAAAGCAGAGCAGTTGTTTTAACAGATGGATTAATGTAAAGAAAACATGAGATCAGGGGGGAAAACCAATGCGGTTTAGAGATAATTTTTAAAGTTGATTGAAGTTATGAGTTTTGTGATATAAAATTGATTTATTTTGAATATTTACAGAATGGTAAAAAGTGTAATTATCGTAAACGGGAATATAATCTCCCTTACTTCCGTTCCTACAATCATTAAAAAACTGTAATTGTAGTTCATGCTATGACGGGACACTTCAATTGTTGAATGTTCTGTTTGTCGAGGAAACTTACGATTAAATATAATGTATGAAAATATACAGAAAAGCACCTAACCAGTATTTTTCGGTTTTATTTCAACTTCACATGTTTTGTTTTTAAATATAAGATTGTGTAGGTATATTTTCCTCCACTCTATGAGTACACCTGTGTTACGGAGGACATTTTTTAAGAATTTGAAATTGAGTACAGTGAAAATCTTCAATTTCATGATTTAAAAAATGTATATACAGAAGGTTACCCCTAGGTGTTATCATTCGATATTTTTTGTTAAAGGCGAGCTAATTTTGAATTTTGTACGCTGTTTGAGTTTGAAATATGTCATTTGAATAGATATTGTAAATATGGGGAGTTATTTTTTTTTTGAGAATTCGTCGAATTTTTAAACACCGGTCTTTGTATCAAAATTCAACCACTAAACAAATGTCCACTTTCATCCACCCATTCGCATAAAACATATCATATATTATTGGCTTTTTATGAGGGTTATTTCTTCTTCCGTGGTGGGTATAACTTTTACAAAAACTAACAGTTAGCTACTAAATGTTTGATCAAAATATTTAAGTAGTCACCTCTACGAGGTAGAGGTATCATGATACTATACATGTAGCATGCATTCGTTAGTATTATACCCATAAAGAATATTATTTCAAATGTGATGTGATGTGAGTACGTAATATTTTAAGATTAAAAATACATAATTCGTATTATTATATTCATTATTGTGAATTTATGCAACTATTGCTACAATTGTTGGTGATATAATGTTTTATTCCAGAAGGTATGCAGGAGTAGTGCAATGCAATACCTTCCATAATTGATATCAATACATAGTAATTATAATGTTAACAAATAAAAATTAACAGAAATTCATGAGAAAAAATAAATAAAATAAAATAAATTAAAAATTTAAATAATATAAGTAAAAAATATTGATGGAGGATATCATGCCTCATTAATGGAAAACGCCATCAAGAGGGAGTCCATCCTGGCAGCGTTAAGATTGATGGGGCCAATGCGCTTCTATGCTTGAATTCGGGATCTGACGGGATTCCATAGATATATACATAGTATATTTATCATTCCCGCTAAAAACTTGCGGACGGAGACAATAAATAAATTATAAGAACGAAATAAAATATTTGCAGTACATCTTTTTTCGTTGTACCATTTTCAGTTGACAAATATATTTCTGACAATCGAATTAGTTACAAGGGCATTCGCTCAAAGTTACAAATATTGCTTCTTCAATTGCCAATTTAATGTTTCAACATCACTGAGCATCAGAAATAACAAGGGCAGAAGAAAATAATTCAACAAGAAAGCTTTGTATATAGACAAGTTGTTAACGATATAATATATCTGGGAATTAAACACGGACTTCTTATTATGTTGATATTACACCTGAATGAATAAATAACATATTATATAATTTATTTCACCAACTCACATTTTTATTTTATTTTTATTGTTCTTCGAAAAATTATCATCTCGTTAGACTACAACAAAATAGTTTGTCAACAGGATATTTAATACAAGGTAAATATAGAAGATCTTATCAATTATCAATATATAAAACATATTATTAAAATTCAAACATCTTAAGAAATTGAAATACTATTACAACATACCATGATGCCCCGGGCAGCATAATATTATGGTAAAACCTTAGAGTAACCTAGAGACCTAACTTTGCGAAATATTGTAAGGAGTTTATGACCAAGCTTGACCACAGGAGGTATGACGTATATGCTTCCAGCCAATCGGATGCGAAGAAAACCGTAAAGATAAACATTATTCCGTCTTTATCTGTTCGCGAACAATTTTGAGTTGCTACATGAGAAAGAAAGAGACATGGATACGTTCAGATGTTGGACTAATCAGGGAATCCCCATTCTTACAAATTAACGTCAAACATATTAAGAATGCATTCAAACTCATTTTAAACGAGAGTTTATTATTTAGAAACAAATAATGCAAAAATTGACTAAATATTGGTGTAGGTAACAAGTTGTTTTGTAGGTTAGCATGTAAAATATTTGAGGTCAAACTAAAAAATACGAATTCTTGGATAAATACCTGTGGAAACTGATTTTTTTGGTCCTTTGTTACTTCAGTTGAAACAACCAACAACTGCACATATAGCCATATCGTTTTTTTTAATATTGCACTAAATTCACTTAAGTAATTATATATTTAAAGCTTTTTGTCTGTCAATTCGACTGACAAGTAAACTACTGTGAAGTTAGTAATATATTGAAAAATGGCTATGCGGCTTTTAGCACGCCCCAAATCATATGTTCCTATCAACAATTGCTTGTCTCTTTTTCTCGTATGTCTATAGAAAAGAGCATAAAGAGAGAGCTATATTTTGCGAGTATAAACGATTTGACTCATAATTAGGACGGTCTCTCTACATTGTTACTCTAAGAGTAAAACAATACATCAATATCTTAAGTTTACATAATAGAAACGCCTAATATAAATTATTTCTACTTAGGGGCCATTTTTTCAGCATATATTTGACTCTTGTAAACAATTGACATTTTTTATATGGCTCGGTAACATGTTGAATAATTTAGGCACGTTATACTCTATGGTTCGCTGCCCGTATTTATTATAATATTTTGGTACAATCAAGCCGTCGTTTTTAGTTAACCGAGTATTGTACTCATGTTCCACTTTCTTTTTAAATTCAGAGTCCGATATATGCTGAAGCAATATCTTATACCTTAATAAGGCCTGTACCGGTAATATAGTTACATTCTGATACAGTAATGAAATGTTTTGTCTCTGCGATAATATGTGTTTTTTAACCATTAATTTAAGTAAAGAATTCTGAACCGATTGTAAATAATTTAAATTTGTTTTCCTAGTACAATATATTAAAAAAGCTGGTAAATGCGTACAAATATTATTTTATTTTCCCTTGAGCTGGTAGATCAATAATGACATGTATTATTAAATTAACTAAAATCGATATTCGTCCAAACATAACGTTGTTTGAAATGAAAATGTACAACAATAAAATTATAAAATTATATAGAAATGTCAGATTTCCGTGTCATCTATAAACGCACGAGATAAACGAGTTCTGCAAAACTAAAGTAGTTATTTTTGCCGACAGAAGTCAGCCTTTACGTACGCGTTTAGAAATAAATGTCAGAGAGTTAAGTAAAGTTTAATGAGATGTGGAGAACTTTTCGAGAAGAGAAACAAATTTTAAATTACAGATACGAAAATTGAACACGTACTACGCAATAATACAATACATAGGTATGAAATATTCACAAGGTGCGCTATGACACGTTTACATAGGTACCTATAAATACATTTCTTTACAATTTGACGATCGTGAATGTTGGCTTGTTCAAAGGGATGCTTTTTAAAAAATCTTAACTGTTTCTGACTTCATAGCCTATTCCAAAACTTTATTTCCACAGATACGTTTATTTGGCAATTTGTGTATCTATATTTTTGAATGTATTGAGTATCATTCACTAATGTGATGTTCACTCCATGGTATTGTAAATTGGGAGCTTTAAAAAAAATGTGTATGAATACCGCACAAGAAACCCGAAACCAGTCAGACTGAAGGGCGTTGGGAAGTGAAGGAGATGGAGAAGGAAACGGTTGGGATATACCTGGATGTTCAGTTCTGGTCACAATACATGGTTAAAGCCATTTCAAGCAACGTTTCGGTTAAAAATGTTGAAATTTCACCAAAGCGATACTGAAAGTATTGACCACGTTTGGACACTAAAATTCAATTCAATTATTTATTATCTTAAAAATATTTCAAAAAATACCATTTCAAGGTGTTTTTAAATAAAGTGAGCAAGGGTGTATTACAACGTAATAGTCATAAATAAAAACAATCAAATAATTCTAAGAAATACGGATTAAAACGAATGTAAAGTAAAATAATAAAAAAATAAAAATTTAAACAACATATTTCATAAAAAAATAATTGTCATTTGAGCGAAGCTTCATTTATGCAAAATGTTTCTGCATCTGAAGCTATTCAGTTCAACAACGAGATTGCCCTCCCCACCAGCATGACCATTGGCAAGTTAGTCAAGCAAGCCGGGAGATAAAACAGTATGTTGTCAATAATGTTGTCGACGACATTATCAGGAACATAAAAGTGATCAGGAACATACAAGTGAATGCTCTCCACGGTAGCTGAGTTTTTTGACCATCCACAAACTGATCTGAAGAAATATGTAGTGATGTACACATCCCTTCTGACTCCTAGATGGTATCTTCCGAGCATACCTAATTCGACTTATAGAGTAACCATACTCCTTCAAGTAAATCTCGGTTTTTTTTCTGTACCCTCTTCAACATGAGGGACTATCTACTTTACCTCGTGTGGGCTCCAAACGATCGACCCACTCTTAAGTCTACTCCTTACTAAGGAATTGAATAAAATATTGATAACCTGGGTGTCACTCAAATTTTTCGCAGTTCGTAGAAAAAAACCCACCTTTCTCAATAAAGTGCTACGAACCATCTCAATATGAGCATGAAATGTTTGCTTACTATCAAACATGATTCCAAGATCCTTCATAGTGGAGACACTTTTAAACTTCGGTCGTCCATTGTATACATTTAAATAGATTGAACTGTATCTTATTCCCTTTACTTCAGAATAAAATTCTACTTACAGGTATGTCCGACTGAAGTCGATTGCAGTCTTGTAAAAGTTGTATTTCTGTGAATAGTTTTACGTCGCCGTCGAAAAGAAGATACCGAATATGCAAAATAACCTCTGAAATATCATTTATAAATATGAAAAAGAAGAGCGGACCTAAATTAGAGCCCTGGGGTACTCTTGATCGTACAAAAATTAAATTGGATTTGAATACTCCATGCGATACAAATTGTTTTCTATCCGCAAATAGCAAGCAAACAAATTGAGTAGTCGTTTGGAGAAGCCTAGTGTAGACAGTTTATTAAGTAAAATCTCGTGGTCGACAGTATCAAAGGTCTTAGAAAAATCATTATATGAACAATATACTTGGTGGCTTTTATACAAAGATTTTGATACATAATTAGTAAACATTATGAGGTTTGTTTCTATTGAACGACTTTTTCTAAATCCATGCTGTTCAGAAATTAAAAACGGGTTCAATTGTGGTAGTTTATATTTATGAATAATCAATTCGAAAAATTTGGCTGGTGCAGAAAAATATTGCCACTGATAGGGCCAGTCCTATGCGGGCGCAATTGGAGCAGTTCACTCCAGGTGGCGGTTTGCCAAGGTTCTGATAGTACCTAATCACAATGTTTTTTATATAATATTTAATGAACAAAACCGTAATATTCATGGACGACAATCGAACCCGTAACTTCCCGACCCGGCGGTGCAGACTAAAAAATCTCGCTTCTCTTTTTAAGCCATGGGTTCACATGGAAAATAGAAAAGTTACTAATTTTTACCGTTACCTACAAAAAAGCAAGAAATCATCATATTGCCACTTTTGGTACGTCGCGTCGTTAGATGTAAAAAAAGTTTTTCGAAAATTTAGGTTTAGACTAGCGTTGGGAAAAACTTCAATGTTTTGTGAATGCTTCACGAACTGCTAGTTCTTTAAAATGAACCCTTAGCAGTGAACACTTCAATTTCGAACTCGCCCAAAAGAGATTTCAATTTGATTTAGCAAGGAACCAATTATTTGTCCAGTTCTTTTTGGAACCGGTTCCACGAAAAGTACAAAATCGACAAAAGTTCCTCGCCGAAACAAAAGTACTAGTCGGTAGATTTGAAAACGAAAAGAACTGGAACCGGTTCCTCACCCAAAAAACACCTTAAAAAACACGTTCCTTTAGATCGGAGTACTTTGAAGCCGAACTTCAATTGAAGTACTTGAAATGAAGTACTTCTTTATAGGTTTTGAAGTTCAACTTCGCAACTGAACTGCTGCAAATTAAAGTAGTTCTTTGTAATCTAACTTCCATTGAAGTATTTGTTCAATGAAATTAAATGAATGAAGCTTGAACTGCCGCAAAATGAAATAGTTCACACGGAGCGGTCACAACGCTAAAAAGAACTGCCAACTTCAATTTGTTCAATGAACAATGAAGGAAGTAGGAACTGCCGCCTAAAGAAGTAGTTCTTTCGGAGCGGTCACAACGCTAGTTTAGACAAGGGGCACCAACATTTTTTTATCTGCGCCAGGCGCCGCTTGCCCTGAGGCCGGGCCTGGACTAGTCTGAAATTTTCCACAGAAGTATGTTTGATACTTTCGGGAATGAGAAAAACACCGGTTTCTATGGAAAGGTTACATAAGAAACTTAGTGGAAGTTTTAAAAACTCGACACCACCTAGAAAAACACCGGAAGAAAGTCTGGACCAAGCGAATGAGTACGTTTCATTTTTCTAATGGAAGATTCCATATCTGTTTCGTCAATTTGAATAGCATCGATATTTTGGGCTCATGTCTACAATGATATATATCTACGAGTATATGGGACGTCTATGTAAATAAAATTAATGTACAATCTATGTATTTTTTTGATCCCAAGTAAAAGTGATGAGAGACCATGCCAATCAACAAGCACTATTTTTTACCTTAATTAATTTAAATACCTACCCATTTTAGAAATTTCCAAAATATACATAATAGACACGATATCTCTATTTGCAGGTCGTCTTAAAATCATAATGTTTCCAATTTTTTTCAAAGAATATCATAAATATATATATTAAAAAAAATAATCTCAAGTGTGTATTTATTTAACATTATTAGGTATTTTAAGGAGGCGTCTCTCTTACGGCGAAAGACTGAAAGTAACTATACTAGTAGTATAAAATAACAAGAATAATGTTTTTATTCATAAGAGTTTAGGCAGTATCTATTTGAAAGCATTCCATGTACACACTTGAGTATTTTATTTCCTCAGATACTGAATACAAAGCTTGTTCGTAATTAATTAATTGTTCTGGAAAGATCTAGAAAACACAGGAAGAGTTACAAAGATTCTAGGAATTCTAGAATTGATTGCTTATTCTTAGAATCTACTTGAATAATAATATGATATAATGAGTTCTCTTCTTTCTTACCCACCTGTTAAAATACGATGTCGTTCTGTTTCTGGGTCTGTTGCCAATCGGAAATTGACTATCACCTTGTCATATAATTCAGCAGGTCTCGAATACAAGTCTAGACCCAATTTGCTACGTCCTCCATCAATCTTTTCCTCGATTATCAATTGGTCATGATGTGATTCGGATATTGAGGTTTTTTCCGCTTTACGTCAAGCGCAATTTCGTAATTTTTAACCATAACATCATCACCGGAAAGGCAAAAGTGCTGAAGCGTCATTTTAGAAGTTTACACCAGAGCATGATGGTTTGGGCATGTAGAGCGAATGAACGAAGAAAGGAGTGTGAAAAGAATATATTATGTGAAAGTGAATGGAAGAAGAAGTTGAAGATGCCCGAGAAAGACATGGCACGATCAAGTAAATCAAATACTTGAATCGGGTCATGTGAAGAGTCAGAATAACAGAAGAGTAGGTATGAGACGATGTATGAATGTAAATGAAGCAAGGAATGTGTGCCAAGACAGAGTTGTATGGCGGTCCTTCCTCTCTGCCTACCCCTGCGGGAAAACGGCGCGGTGGTTAGTTAGTTTAGTTAGTTAGTTACACCAGAGCACTTTTTTTGTTTTACAATAAAATTCACAAGTCTTCAGTACCTGGTTGGGTTTTGAAAAAAAGTTAACTCAAGTAACTCAATGCTCTCACTGAGTTACCTGAAGCGACAAAAATGGTAAATATATTTTAGATGGCTAAAGGGCCACAAAAGTTTTCAGAATCAAAAAACGAGAGTCGGAGCATTCGATGCTAACTGATAAAAACTGCATATTTGAACTCATTTTTGATAAAGTGTCGCTTAAGCCCTTTTGCCTCTCCAGCGACGATATGATGAATAACTCATAAAATAATCCCTATCTATCCAGAGTTGGTTGAAGATGCGTCTTTGTGTCTACATTTAAAACTTCCGTGACAATTGTTGATGCTCTGTCTAAATTCACATAAAAGATCTCGTGTAATAGATAATGTTAGCGGTGTAGTATTACGAGTAAGCAGATTATATTCAGTACAAATAATAGGATTCTGGATTGAAGCGAATTGTATACACTAGGTTTAATACAGCTGTACTATGTGCTAAATCCGAGTTCGGGGAGATTAAGCCGTATTGAATATGCCAATGAAGCGAGAATTTCCCGAGCCTACTCAGTTGAATGATACGGCGTTCGTGTTGGGGTGATGGCACCCCGCCATTGTTTCCCCCCTATCAGATTTATTTCGCGTTGAACACGTTTGAGTAGATGCCTACCAAAAAAATTACCAAGCTCTTATGGTAAGTCGAAGAAATTCATTTTCACACAATATTCAGCATTACTTCAGAGAAACATATACCGGGTGGCTGGAAGGTATTTGATGCGAAATATTGAAGTTTGTTGAATGTATAGTTAAATCACAACATCAGAAAGAATATAATCACTTGAAGAAAGCAAGATATTGGACGTGATAGGAAACGAAATATTTTTTTTATAGAATTTTTATAGAAGAAATTGCACGTGCAGTGGTGTCGATTATTATTATTATTTTTATTTTTTTTTATTTGTTTATTATTGTACAACAGATATAAACCCAATAACAGTACAATGGAACAACAAGTAAACAATTTCAAATTATAACATTTTTAAATTAATAAGTTTTTTGAACTTTTGTAAATTATCTGAAAATATGTCAATATATATAGATGATGTATTTAACAGAATTATACCTCTTGTCATGCTATGCTGAGCCAAAACATCTGTCCGACCATAGGGTATTCTGAACATTGCATGATTTCTGCTGCGACAGTATTTTTCTGGTACGAATAAGCAGTAGCATGCCAAGAGGTATGGACAGTCGATTAAGTGATTTATTATGTACGCAATCACGACTAAAATATGCTGTTGTTTAATAATATATACACTCTTAAGGGTCACCACCCGAAAACACACACTGTTTGGCTTTCTAATACAAGCAATATTACACATGAATTATCTGTCAATTATTTACGGGTAGTTAGGAAAATGTCGAAGGTTTTCAGTGAATACAATTCTCAAACAGTAATCTTTCAAATTCTTTATGAAATGCATACTGGAATTTAAGGTAAAACATTCGAAAGTGCCTTCGCTGGTTTTTAAAGTGCACTTTTGACTGACATTTTAGTATGTTTTTTTATAGAATTTTAAAAGATTATAGTTAAAAAAAATATATTTACTAGAAACCTTGGACATTTTCCTAGCTAGAATTTACATGTAAATCATTTGTAGTATTGTTTGTGTTAGAATGCCACAAAATGACGTTTAGCGCCATTTTTAGGTGCTGAGGCTTAACTCAACTAGCGGATAATTATCTATAAAAGACCCTGCCTCGACCTCAACCCTTCGCTTCGAAACGGTGGATTATTCTACAATTTTGCCTTTAATTTTTCCCACTTCCGTAATGGTAAAAAATGGCAGTATGTTCACATGACGGTTTTGGCTTCATTAGGCTGCGCTATCAAGTCTTTAAAATTTTCTCATTCATCGTGAATTACCTTGAATGTTTGGCAAGTAACATAATATAAACTTTAAAGTTTTTGAAGTTGTCACTTGTAAAATTACGCTCAGATCGAGCCCTGAATATCACACAGTAATTTGATACTTGGAACAAGTTTCTGGAATATCATGAATGTTTTCAAATTAAGCTCCGTCTCGGCGAATTTCGAAAATAACTTATGATTAGATTTGCTCAGTCCCTCCAATCAATATGCATAGTGGGCACCGACCACATTTCGGCTGGACCAATGTTTCGAACGAACGAAGTGAGAACGGGAATCTTTAGCGATTTCTAAATTTTTCGAACAGCGGTTTCTTCCTATGTACACAGATACCGAGCTACGACATATAATAGGCATCTAAGAAAAGGATCTTCGCGATTTGAAAGCGATGTGATTAGACACATGCAAAATTTTCCATTGACAAAATTCAACATAAACTTCTCAGAACCATTCATTTTCAATCAGGAATTCCCGCTGATGACATTAAATTTGTATATTCGTAAAAAGCATTAACTTTGTGGCTTGCCATATTTATAAATAGAACACATACACTTTGTTTTTAACCACTTTTTTATTTAATATTTTGTCTACCGGTTTCGGAAGTACCCTTCCATCATCAGGACAATATTAAATAAAAAAAAAAAAAAATACATTTTTTGATCGTGTACAGAATTTATCTCCACATATGTTTCTTCCAGAAGAGATGAAGTTATTATCTAAAGGTTTGAAATATAACTTAAATTATAATAATAATAATATTCACAACGCTATTGAAAATGTGGCAGTAGATATTGAAAGTGCATTAACCAATCAACCTAAAACATTTCAATATAAAAGTGCGGAAATCATTAAACATCAAATAACAAAAATTACAAAGGTCACTAATATGGAGAATATACACATTAAAAACATTCGTAGAATTTTAGATGAAGAAAATTTAGTACTCACTAGAGCGGATAAAGATTAATTTAATATTGTCCTGATGATGGAAGGGTACTTCCGAAACCGGTAGACAAAATATTAAATAAAAAAGTGGTTAAAAACAAAGTGTATGTGTTCTATTTATACATTAAATTTGATTCTCTAATGCAAGCAATGGGACTCGTAACGTTAAAAGATATACGAATATTAACAGACGTATTTTAAAAAAAATTGAAAGCTGGTTTGAAACCCCTGAATTAGCTTCGTTAATAAATGATCACGTACTTAGCAGATCAACTTGCCTCAAGTAACCTTATCATAGTTGAAGACCCCACGGGAAGAACCTGTTAACTAACTGTCGAGTCATTCTGAGATATTTAGTATTTTGCGCTTTATTAAAAAAAAGTGTGTACCATCACAAATCCACCAACTATATTTCATAAATGCTATAGCTAACATATTAAATTTAATATTTAATTAAGCACTTTGATGCATTTATGTAAAACAATGATTATAATATTGGATGTAACATGTTCTTGCCATTAAAAAAATATTTCAGTTATGACAAAATTTGCAGTTAACATGTTCAACTCTTTGATTTTCCACGCTCGTGCCATTTTCGTGTTCTGAAAGTGTGTTCATAGAGCGTACCAGAGTTAGTTTTGCGAGAATATTAACTCATTTTTAACGAAGTTTTAGTTAACAGGTTCTTGCCGTGGGTCTTCAGTTATCATTATAACAATAAGGTCTGTCACCTGCATCGATTAGGCAATGAATATTCTCATACAAAAGAAGCATAAAACAAGTCCACAAAGTATCAATAGATAAACCTATATTTAATTACTGTATTCTTTGTCAAATATCTTCCATTTTCCCTCCTTAACCTTGGGGAGTGGGCTTAAAAAATATATTGCTGTAAGCACACAAAACACAGTCTAAACAAAAAAAATTCATACTTTTTGCACTAGTAAATTATATTGTACTTATTTTACTACGTATATAGGTACTTGTATGCTAATAGCACTGAATATACATGGAAATAAAATGTATTATATCTTTTTTAGTTATGTAACTGAAGCTCTTAGCTTTGAATAATCAAATGTCAACAAATGATTTATCTTTCGTTCCATCAAAATTTTCATCAACTTTAATATTCAGTTAATAATTGTGTACACTTCGTAAATATACTCGCAGTATGTATTGTATGCACACATAAAACACACACATAGCAAGATAGAACACAGGTGCAGAAGCTTTCATATCATAATATACGCTTTTAGGAAAAAGTTTAGAGTGCGTTCGGTACTTTTACGAGCTTTTTTCGTACTCCGCTGTTTGACCGTCGCTGTTTCGTGGCAGTCAGACAATTGAGCTTTAGTTGAGCTTTTATAAAATAAGATGGATAGGTACCGCAAGAGAACAAAGGAATACATTTTTTTAAAATAAAACACGAACGAATCAACAACCTCTGGATTCGTAGTCGAGAATAATAATTCCTCGACCACGGAGGTCGTCAAATAAGTTAAAAGTTCACAAATCCAAAAGACCTGATTCAATACCAATCCAGGTTCTAAAGCGGTTCCTACAGAAGGAACTTTAGAAGTAACTGTCCTCAATCTAATTTCCTTTTCTTTGATTTAATAAATATGTCAATATGAATTCATACGTATCTACTATATTTTTATACCCATAGCTTATGGTAAATTGTTTTTTTTTTATTTAATTTTTTTATCTGTTGATATACACATCCACAGTAATACCCATATCTGAACCCTTTTCTCTCGTGATTTATGATAACTTTAATTTATTGCTGGTTTTAATTTGTATACATATTATATATTATTTTCTACTTGTTAGTTAGTCTTATTAGCATAATTAATTTAGTATGAAGCGCACTTGAGGTAAAATGTCATAAAACTGCGCTATATAAGTTCACTGTTATTATTATTATTATTAGTACCCAACGACAGTGATAATAATTATGATGACCTTCATGGCCGAGTGGTAAGACGCTAGACTACGAATTCAAAGGTCGCGGATTCAAACCCGGCGTGCGCCAATAATTTTTATTTAATTGATATGTGTCATAACACATTTAATTCATATGAAATATTAAAAAAAAGTATATTTGCGCCACGTTACAGAGTGGTAGATACTCTAAGTATCGCCCTGGTGAAATACCATCATTCAGATTCGAAACGTTGCTTGAAATGACTTTAACCATGTTTGGTGATTAGATCTGAATAGTAAAGTACTTCCTAACCTTCATCTTCCCATCTCATTCCCCTCCCCGTTACCTTCAGCCTCACGAAATACCCCAATTGGGGATGCCATAGTCTCACTGGCTCTAGACGGTTGAGAACAGTTGGGACTCTTGTGCGATATTCACTATTAATTTTATTTTTTCATTTTATTTATTTGGAACATTTGACAGAGTGACAACATTACATAGATACTGACATATACAAAATAAATGGTATGTCATCAATCCATTTCCAAAATGTTCACATCATGCAATTAGAAATACACTGTATTACACTAATGAAAACAATAGAAAAATAAAGAAAACAACCGTTTATAAAAAGAAATATCAACATAAGTTTAAATTTAGGAAAAAAACATTATAAAACATAAAATTACCTTTAAAAGTTGAATATGTGTGTACCTTTTTCTGTTTTATGTTTTAAGTAAAAATGGTATTAAAGATTTGATTAAACCTAAAAGGTGAGTTGGAGAATATATCAATTTCGTTGATCATACCATGTTCGTTAATCTTGCCACTACAGTGGATGTTATGCAGTCGACACATTCGCATAAGAGGTTGGGAGAAGGTTAAATTAGTTTTTTTGAAAGGAATGTAAAAGTTTCTGGGTTTCTTAAATGATGGGGATTGGTATTAAATTTAATTGTGGATAAAAGGGAAGATTCCACGTGGTTATTTACAATTTTGTAAAGAAATTTGACGTCATTTTTGTCTCGACGTTCTTTCAATGTTTCCATTTTAAAATATTCCAAACGCTTCTGATAGTCGTCAAGCAAAGTGGACAATCCAGCTCTATAAGACAATGCTCGGACTAGTTTCTTTTGAACTGATTCGATCCTCATTTTGTGAATTTCGTAAATTAAATTATAAAGTAATTTTAAAAAATAAAATAATTCGAACATTTGGTAAACAGAGGAAAGATGCTAGATGGCGAATTGTAGCTTCTCATTCGAATTCTGAGCAGAAAGGTTGTTTCGATCATTATAACCTTCATTCCCCAGCCACAGCCACAGCCTACGCATAGAGGTGTATTTAATGTACCCCTACTGGACAGGTATGTATATGACAGGTTGCTCACATATCTGGAAAGTATAACGATGTTTAGCAAACGGCAATAAGGTTGTCTGGTTATCGCCGGAGCCGATCGTGTGCCGATCTAGTGGGGTGTGTGAGGTATTGTGGTTGGGGGGCGCTTTGGGAACGTTTCAGAGAGACCCTTATCGTCCGGAAAGACGTTTCTAACACCTTTGATAATGTCTTCGTAAGGCAAAACGGTTGTCACACGATATAAAAATGAAAAAAAAATCACAATAGACAAAAATTATTAACTTGTTTTACTACGCAGCTACGTACGCGATTAGATTCATTGAATATAACAAAATCATTTCTTTATATTTCACTAGAAAAATTGTTCCTACAATATTACAATAATTTCGAAATAAAAAAAATGCCCCAAAAATCATCGCAGTCTCAGTTTGTTCATAATTTTTTTGACTTTTGTGGAACAAACAATATATATAGCCTGTTCAAAAGAAAAGGTGAATTTTGAATTTTCGCGGGCTGTGTACATTCGATTATCGTTTTTTTTTTGTTATGTTAGTACACATATGTTTATAATATGTTAGCATTATCAGCCATTTTGGATTAGTGGTTTGTTTTTGACAACTGGAAAGGTTAGTCACGTTTTGGTGTGTTCTTCGATTTTTTTCTTTTGAAAAAATAGATCGTAGAAAGTATCGTTTTTTAGAAACCTTTTTCGACTATATACATAGCGATTTATGTAGATTTTGGGAAAAAGTTGACCTCCACTTTGCGAATGTTCGTGTATGCGGTAGGGTCAATCCTGTCACATTCAACTTAATATCTCATATGTGTTTGACGAAAGGAAAGATAGATAACTAAATTAATAAAATGAAACATGAACTAGTCATATAGCCGTATACGACCAGTTCATGATTCTGTTAGTTCTGAATGGTCGTATAGTCGCAACGAATTCTGGTTTCTTCTCGATTTGGTTTTTAAAAATTCTCCCACCAACCTCCTCCTCAAACCACCCCAATACGCCGACCCCATCAGGTAATGCTATAGTTTTATCGTAGGTTCTGAACTTACAAAATATTCAAGTATAATTCAAATAACTCTGATTTTTTTAAATAAAGAAATTCGTTTAAATACTTAAATTTAGATTCTTACCCACTAGGCTAATGGCAGGTAGATGGGTACTTGAATATTTTGATTATGTTAAACTGTTAAATTATATATGTACTTTACTACTCATCTGTCTAGAGCGCAAACGAAAATGAATTCGTAAGTAGCTACTAATTTTCTTCACAGTTTTGAGATGGATTGAGGTTACTTATTTAACTGAAAAGGAATATTTAAGAAGAACTGACCTCAATATAACCGTTCCTTACAAAATAAGGAGATTTTACAAGTAAAAACTATTAGTCACTGGTAGTGTGCCGACATGTTTTTCACTTGCGTGGTAGCTATGTATGCAATATTATAGATATTCATCGAAAAGTATTTAACTTCAAGAAATAGTTATAAGGTATATAATTCATGAGCATATGCGAAATCTTCAATTGAGTACTTGTATTAATTAAGGCGCTAAGTACCAAAAACTAAAACTGCTTTTAGTAGTAATAAAATACTGATTTGTCACATAAAATTATATGTAGCACACCTTTTGAAAAATGTTTCTTAATAGTATGAAGCTGTCTCGACAGTTTCCATTATTCAAAAACTTAAATTAAGTTCGAATTTCTATAAATAAAATGTCAATTTCGAATTTGTAGGGTGCTTAGAGTCTTAATAAATACAGGTATTCACATAGAGTTGGTAGAGTAGTATCTATCCAATGCAGTGAAGTCAGTTTTTGACTTGTTTTTGATGATTTTAACATGACTCGGCGCACCTGGGCGTGGCTAAGACCAAGGCTACGGTATTTATACATCCATTCATATCACATATCGACATAATGTTTTTGTTTATACGTATAGCCACTTTTTCACAGTATTTTTATCAACAAAAATATAGCATAAAACCTAAAAAAAACAGTTTAGTTCTGTCAAGTTTAGTGGCATAATAAAAAATGTGGGCGGAGTCCCGCGGTGAACCAGGACCTTAAAATCATCCTTACAGTATATAGAAGCGGTCTATGAAATTTGTTGTCTCTTTCTCTCTCATGGTGTACGACGTAAAAACCCGGAGAAAGTGATTTATCGCAAGTTTGTGTAGGTTGGGTAAAAATAATTATCTCTCCCTCCATATATTGTTACTTCAAGGGTATTCAATTGACGAAATCTCTTTTAAGAGGATATACCACCCTAGAAAGAGATCGATGATGGGCGTTAACTAAAAAATGGGAAAAGTCTTTAAAGCAGAACAAAAATCATTTAAATTCGTTTTAAGTTGTGGAAAATACAACAAGCCTCCATTTACAGGAAGGTGAAGTCAAAATGTAAAACAAACATAAGGTTTCACTTGGCATTCGTCAAAATAAATTAAGAATTCTCGTTGATAATAGACACAGATTCGAATCAATGCTTCTTAACAATTCTATAAAGGGGTATATAAATTAATTTAAAAATGATCCTAATATTACCAATGAAGATAGAATTATGTTTGTATTAATTATTGAAATAATATCAATAATCTTCAAAGTAAAAATGAAACAGAAAATATAACGGTCGTGACCGAGTTTCGAACTCGAAACCTCTACTGTATCCGGGAGTAACACTTCTGCAAATAGAGCCACCGAGACCTTATAATAAACCGCTGTTTTTAATCGATCTCATTCTTCATTTGAAAATACACATGATAGATAAATAATATACAGTAATTAAGCAAGCAGCAACAAGGCTTGCTGTTTAAAAGCAGTTTCACTGACGCAAAATATGTCGATATCCGAAGTGATTCGATTCAACAGCAAGAGTGCCCTCCCCACCGGCATGACCATTGGCAAGTTATAATGGAGGACTTAACTAGTAGATGAATTGAACCCACGACGCCTGGGTGGGTACCCGACACATTTGTCCACTCGGCTACTAACCAGCCAAATGTACCCACTGATGGTAGGTAAATTCGGTTTGACCGAGTTACATCAATCTTTTTCTATAACTTTTTTCTTATTGAACAATTAAAATGTTTAAAAGCAATTTGACGTCTTGTGTTATTCACAGTTATTTATCAATTTTAAAGCCATATATTATCTATGACGTTGCGATCTGAAAAAAGTTGCGCTTACCTTTTAATTCAAGACAGCATGAGTTGTAAAAAATAATGCTCGAGAGTTTTTATTGAATCAGAAAACAAAACTTTCTGTTGTATAGTTATGATTCAACCAAGAAAACTATCCGATATAGAAACTTACGGATCACTTATTGACCCACGTACATTTTTTCAATAGCGTATCTCTCCCGTGAGGGGAGGTATTGTTGTATTTGTTTGAATAGAGGGTTGATCTCCTCGCTCTGTTCAAACACCGCCAGCTGGTATCGTTGTATTGTCAATAGCCATTTTAATACAAAGCATTTATTTATAGGCTGTCAATTTAATTCATTGGCTTACCCACAATTTTACGGCGCGGGGAAGACACATGGAATAACAAAAAATCGTTTAATCGTTATCGATAAAGCTTAATGTGAATATTTTTATTCACACGGTGAATTGAAAGGTTTCATTACTTTAACTCGGTTCAATTCGAGAAAATCACTAAATAATGATGGCCTATGACCTTTAACAATGGTCTAGGTTGAAAATCTAAAATAAAAGCATTAAAATATTTCACGGACGAAATACATTGTAAAAATTAAGAAATAGAACTTTTTATGATTGTTAAACTCTAAATATACAAAGTTATAGAATCAGTATTGAATCTATCAGTCAAGTAATATAATTAATATTAAATTTAAAAATAAAGGATAGAGCTCAATTTATTCAATTTATGTAAAATTTATAGTGAAAAGTAAAATCAACATGAAAGTATAAAATGGAAATGTGAATACTTTATTAGTTATATATAATATTTTAACAGAGTAAACAGATATAAAACATGAAAAATAATTAAGAATTTTTACAGTGAATATCGGTAATAACGAATTTGAATACAACGTTTTTCTGTATATAACGACTTGCTCCTCGATCGCCGATAAATTCTCAGTAAACAGTTTTTTCTTTTAAAAACACAATTTTAGGGCATCGTCGATGTTGTAATAAAATAACAGCACCCAAATATTATTATAACTTGACTGTAACAGCTCTTTGGCCGTATTTTGAAAATTGAAATTTTAAATACCAACGTAATTTTTCAAACAAAAAATTGTACGAATAATTATATGAGTCATTGATTTCTGATGAGTTTGTTTAAAAGGAGCAATACTGAGAGAGTACTCATAATATTACTTACTAGCGATTGTTTAGATGCTTAGTACTCATTTCAACAGATGACCACACTGAATTGTGAACGGCCACAAAGTGGTTATAAATATTTCGAGAAGCGACGGTAATTGACTTATTTTTTCCTCATTGAGAAGGGAACTAGATAGTTAATGATTTATATTCACGTAGGTACTGAATAAATCATTCAAAGTACATATATAATATGTTTTCACAAATTACTACAGTCTTTATGTGTCTGAAAGATTTTCTAATATCAATGAATTTTGTTTTTCGTTTGCAATAATAATATGTATATTACATAAATAAATAAATAAAACATTTTTACTTGACACCCGTATATACTGTTGAAGGTAAAACTGTTATGATTTCACTAAAATAATATTTTGTCTGAAATACTGAAATATTACCTTGAACTATAGATATCAGATATCAATAACATAAAACAAATTTAATTTAAGAAATTATAATGGAAAATCTACGCCCTAAAAAAGTTAAAATATCTTCATTACAAATTTAATTAACATTTGTATTTTTTTCATAAATTGTATAAAACGTTTATCAAATACTTGTAAGAAAATTGAAGAATCTGAATTGTTATAGTGCCTAGATACCTGTATTGAAATTAAATACATAATATAATATTACACATTACTTGTACTTTAGTGAGTATTCTAGTTTTTGTATTAAGGAAGTATTAAAAAAACATGATTATCGGATTCGTACCATTGTGTTGATAGGGTGCCTTCAGACGTCCTTGTCCAGGTCCTGGGCTGTGTCAGCGGCTTCCATCAATTTAAGGCCTAGCCTCTCCTGCCACAGGAGATCTCTGCAGTCGTTTTACCCAACTTTGCTTGAGGCGGCCCACTGGACGTCTTCCCTTTGGAATTGCAATCAGTATTTTAAGCGGAAGTCGGATTTCTGGAATTCTCAGTACATTTCTAAGCCACAGCATTTGCGACTATTCTATGAAAAGTAGAAGGGGTTCGATTCTAAACACACTAGAGATGGTCAATATCGGAATCGGGCTTACCTGCAGTTCCAGTTACCGGTGACCGGTGAGGAACCGGTTATTTATCCAGTTCTTTTTGGAACAGGTTCCTGGTGCCAGAAAACTTCCACGAAGGAGATTTTTATATTCAAATCGAAAAGTACTAGCAAATCCACAAAAGTTCCTCGCCAAAAAAAGTGCTAATCGGTAGAGATTTAATAACGAAAATAACTAGAACTGATTCCTCGCAAAAAAAAAAAATCGTCAGGGGGGGGGAGTTGCTAGCAATTTCCAAAACAAAAGGAACTGGAACCGGTTTCTCATCCAAAAAACACGAAAAGAACGGACAAAGGATATCGATATTTTTATTATTTGCGGGAAAATTGGAATCGGTTCCTCGGAGAAATAATATCGACGATTCCAGTGACCGGCTAGGAACCGGTTCCTTTTAACCGGGATAGGAATGTCGACCATCTCTAAAACACACCTCCTCTCCTTTCAAAAATCATCAAGCTATGTTATGAATAATTGCTAATTCTTAGTGTAAATATACTTATGTACATTTTGAAAATGCTTTTTAATCTCGCACTGTTGTCGATGATATACTGTAGGTACCGGGAAGTGTTTTGGAGTACTTACCCCAGTATAAAATATTGTCAATACCTTTCAACATATCGTCGTCGGAAAGGCAAAATGCCTGAAGCGCCATAAACACTTTTTTTTTTGTTTTACAATAAAATTCATAAGCCTTCAATGCCTGGTTGGATTTTGAAGTAAAATAAACTCAGGTAGTTTAATGCTCTCACTGAGTTACCCGAAGCGACGGAAAGCTAAAAAAATTCCAAGCTTGTGTCGGTCGAGTCAAACCCTCACTACAAAAAATTAAAAAATTAAAAAAATACCTCCGATATACATTATTTTAAATTTGCTCTCATGCTCTAAGAATAATAAAAAAATAAATAAAAATCAATGTAAGAATCAGCTAAATTTTAAGTTATTATGATATGGTGATTGTGTCCTGTCAGAAGTTACCCCCCAGGTAAGTATGTTGCTGTATATTTATATAAACTAAGAATTAATATTAAGTAGAAATTAAGATTTGTACAGCGCCTTTGAGGTGATTTTTCACAAAAACGGCGCTATACAAATTATCTAAATATTATTATTATTATTCTCCCAAACGGTAAATATATTTTACATAGTTGAAGGGCGACACAAGTCTTCAGAAGCAAACGTGAGTCAGAGCATTTGATGCAGAAAAAAAGTGATTTAAACTAGATGTTTAACTCATTTTTGACCAAAGTGTCACGTTCTTTGCTAACTAAAATTCGTACATATTAATATCATATGAATGACGGATCAATTCAAACTGACGAACAGTGACGGGTTTCTCTGTGCCCTGTGGAACGACTCAAAACGCATAGCTGCGTCTGTTTTAGATCGGTTCAGAAGCGAAGAGACGGCAATACGCGCGTGGCGCGTTGTGCGCATACCGGTTACATGTCAGTCAACGCGCGACGCGCCGTGTCAGCAATGAGTGTGTTAAGCCCTTTTGCCTTTCCAGTGAAGAAATTATTTGTTTGAACATGAACCTGTAGACGGCCCAGGTTTTTCCTAAATAATGGAATAAATATAATCAACGGAATAAAGATGTTGGCTGTTTGTTGTCACGTGGAAATATTTATTTTTGCGTAGTAAGTGTTAGACCCAATTTACATGGTAAGGCTTAGGCGTTCTGAAAATCACTGGGCAATCTCTCAAATAATAAAATAAACCTTTATTCCTGATCTGATTATGAAATAATATTCTCATTTTTAGTATTATCCTATTATACAGACTTGAGTCTGTTTTTTTAAAAAACATTTTTAATCATATCTAACAAATACATGAGGTTTTCTCGGAAAATATATTCTTTTTCAACTAATTTTATCGTCAGATAATTGCAAAAAATTAGAAATACATCTTAAATGAACTGTGAATTTTTATATAATTCAGTTGAATTAAATTTAATATTATTATTATTGAGTTCTGCTATTTTAAGTTTTTTATTTTAGTTTTTAGTGACAGCTGTTTCGGCGTTTAAGGCCATTGTCAAACTGACAGTTTGACAATGGCCTTAAACGCCGAAATAGCTGTCACTAAAAAACTAAAATAAAAACTTAAAATAGCAGAACTCAATAATAATAATATTAAATTTAATTCAATTGAATTATATAAAAATTAAAATGGAGTTCTACAAATTAAACACAAAAACTATAAATAAATGAACTGTGAATATTTTTCCAAGAATTATCTTTGAAACAAAAATAAATGTGTTCAATATTATTAATAAGGCAGGGATTCTGTTTAATTTAATTCAATTAAGAAGAAAATATATTTTTTACTTACGTACTCCACTCACCAGAAAATTTTCACCGAAGAAAAATAAAACCAAAGAAAATACAAACAATAGAAAATTGCAGGCAGTGAAGCCATCATATTGTAAAGGTTTTAATTTAATTTTAAAATATTTTTTTCCTGGAAATTTATAGCTAAGAGTTATAATATTATGATTAAAAACTTCTCAACATTCACATTCAATGATTATATAAGTGTGAACGTTCACGCAAAAATTAAAGAAAATAAAAATTTCAAGACAGGTACTCATATAAAATTATTTTTATGTTTTGTCCAGTTTTTCATTTTAGATTTCAGGTTTTATTTCCCCCAATTCACACAAGGCATTGCAAAATCTTTTGAAATGAACAAATAAATTGTTTTACCGATTTTCTGCTGTTTCTTTGTCTTGTTTGAAGTCTATCAACAACAATTTTCCAATTCGAGCATTTATTTTAGAAATGGGCCAATCAATTTTAACTAGTAGCCAGTAGGTAGCTACCTCATCTCTGCCAGTATTTTCATTGAGAAGAGAACATTTAGGAGGAGATTACTTTGGAACTAATGATTCCTTGCCTCGAAGAACTAATTAAATAGATTTTCGAGGGCCGATAAGGCTTTATTCAAAGGTGTTAACATCGACCCATTGTTATGACGAGGCTTATCCCATACTATATTATCATCATTTGAAACCAGAACAAAATCAAATTGAATTTAAGAAACGAAATGGCGGAGTAATTTTTTTATTTTCACACATTAATACCTTATCAATGATGTGAATTTTTTCAAATGGCAATTTTTTTTTTGAGTGGGAGAATACTAGGCATTCTATGTTGTAGTGAAGTTTTGAACAACTATTTCTCAAGCTACTCTAATTGATTTATTTCTGCAACCCAATAAAATACCATGCGGAGAATATCATTTCATGAAAGTTTATCGACAATGTTGGTGGTTTGTCATCGCAAATAAACAGTTCACGTCGACTATATTAAGCACATTAATATGACGGGGACCTTGAGATTTGGGAGTGGCCACTTTCTACTTACCACCCTCGCGTCAAGGTTACAAAAAAAAAACACCAAAAACGTATTGATATGACATTTATAACGCTCTAAATAAGTGACAGCCGTTTCAAGTCTCGTAGCTGACAACTCATTACCAATTATAAATATAATATAATAGACGGCTTACATGGTCGAGTAGTACGACGCTCTACTTCGAATCGAAAGGTCGCGGGTTCAAACCCGGCGTGCGCAAAAAAAATTTCATTTTATTAATATGTGTCATAACACATTTAATTCATATAAAATAATATTGAGTATATTTGCCGCACGTTCCAGAGTGATAGATACTCTGAGTATCGCCCTGGTAGAAGACCACCATTCAGACGCGAAACATTGCTTAAAAATGGCTTTAGCCGTGTTTGGTGACCAGATCTGAATAGCCAGATACTTCATAACCTTCCTCTTCCCCATCTACTTCCCCTCCTTATTACCTTCAACCTCACAACATACCCCAATTGGGGATGCCATAGTCTCACTGGCTCTAGATGGTAGGGAGCAGTTGGGACTCTTGTGCGGTATTCACTATAAAAAAAATATAAAAAATACCATCAATCCATTTAAAAAAATTTAGTTTATCAAAGTAAACACTGACAACATTAAAATAAGTTTTTTTGTATACGTTTTGCTAAAACCTATACCATTTCATAAACTTATTAATATTATACTTATATTTCATCAAATCCCAGACAGAAATAAAAAAAGTTATTTTGAAAATAAATAACAAATACAAAGTAAATTATTAAGTAACCATCACGCATCACGCATAACTCTGTCTCGGCACACACTTCTTGCTTCGTTCACATTCATACACCGTCTCATACATACTCTTCTGTTATCCTGACTCTTCACGTGGCCCGATTTAAGTTTTTGATTCAGGTATATACAAAGTATATTCAAAGAGAAAATACTATTAGGTACTGTGCAAATGTGCATCTAAACTTTACCGTTAGATGCCCCCAACACTGTCCTGGTGTTTCAACCCTCGTCCCATTCCTTTCACCTTTCCCCATAATTTACACTAACTTATATTCTTCCCTTAGGACGTACCTCGCTCTTTGGGTATACCCCATCAAAGTACTTATTGATCTGTTCCGTACTTGACCGTCGAATGTTATCGACACTTGGAATAGACAGAGAAAGTTCTCGAATCGAACAATACCTTAAGAGGTCAATTATTGTGATAGTAGAATCGATCCATTAATCGAGGTAACTCAGCGCCAAAAATGAAACAAATTAATTGTTCATCTTTATTGCTTTAATTGAATTTGAGCGAAGTGGTAATTATTTATTGTTTCAGGCAGATGATTTTTTGTAACAATATTTTACTCCTCCGAAATAAAAGCGAATGTTATTTTTGTTTTGTTTTAAAATATCTACAACGAGTAGAACACATCTTGACCTAAATTCTGATGAGATGGTATTTAAAAAATAATAATTTTATACTGAAAACCGCACAAGAGTCCCAACTGCTCCCAACCATCTAGAGCCAGTGAGACTATGGCATCCCCAATTGGGGTATGTTGTAAGACTGAAGGTAATAAGGAGGGGAAGGAGATGGGGAAGAGGAAGGTTAGGAAGTATCTGGCTATTCAGTCTTGTCACCGAACACGGCTAAAGCCATTTTTAAGCAATGTTTCTCTTCTGAATGATGGTCTTCCACCGGGGCGATACTCAGAGTATCTATCACTCTGGAACGTGCGGCAAATATACTTAATATTATTTTATATGAATTAAATGTGTTATGACACATATATATTACATAAAACTTATTTACAGACGCCAGGTTTGAACCCGTGACCTTTGGATTTGTAGTCGAGCGTCTTACCACTCGACTATGGAGGCCGTATATATATATACTCGTAAATCGTCACCGGAAAGGCCAAAGAGCTTAAGCGCCATTTTGGGATGCTTACACCAGAGCACTTTAAAGTTTTTTATGTTTAAAAAAACGGTACGTGGTTGGATTTTGAAAAAAAAAGTTAACTCAATGCCCTCACTGAGTTATCTGAAGCAACAAAAACCTGAAAAAGTCCCAAACTTGTGTCGCTTAAGTCAAGCCTTTTCCCAGATGGTAAATATATTTTAGATGGCTCAAGGGCCGCAATATTATTCAGAATCAAACGAGAGTCAGAGCTTTCGATGCAGAAAAAAAAACCGAACAAAACTGCATTTTTATCTCATTTTTTTTACCAAAGTGTCTTTTTTTGTGTCCGTTTTGTCTTTCCAGCGACGATATGTAGCGGGATATACGTGTATAGGGAGTATTGAGTAATTAATCTTTCACGTTATTTTATGACATGTTCATTTCATTCTGCCTTTTGCAGAAATCACACGGAATTTTCAAATAGCCCACTCATCCCAATTTACCCATAACACTTTTGTATGTTAAAACATAACCCTCGACGAATCACCTTTAGATATACAAATTTTAACCAAATCCTGTACTGTACGACAAATTCAGAAAGTGCATTTTTTTTTATTTCGCTCCCATGCCCTAAATCGGAAAAAATAAATAAATTAAGAAATGAAATATAAAAATCATTATTAGAATTTAAATTTTAAGTTAATAAGTTTGTCTATCTGATGGGACCTGCCAGATAAGTATGTTCCTGTATATTTTTTTATTTAAACTATAAATTAATATCAACTAGAAAATAAGATCTGTACAGCGCCATTGAGGTGATTTTTCACAAAAACGGCGCTATACAAATCATCCAAATATTATTATTATTATTAACAAAATTCGTAGTAGGGAGAATAGAATGTGCGCAAGCTTTTAAAATTATTTCTCGACATTTGAGTGATAGCGATTGTTGGATCCTAAAATCAACAATTTGTTAGTTATTCTTAACCTACCTTCTGTTCAATCCTACCCCCATTCCTTGTCAATTTGTTCTAATGTCATGCACTATTTGTATGGCCGGATAAAAGTGTATTGAGCAGCCTGTAGCCGGTGACCCCCACCTCGACAACGAAACACAAGCCAGGACGTCAAGAGCAGCATTATTTCGAATCCCGCTATCAGTCACTTTATCGCACTCAACTGGCATACACATCGCTGGGACCACCCAGGGATGGCGCCCTCGTTTCGCATCCATCTAGGATGACTCGTCATTTCATCATTCATCGGTCGGGCAGACTGGTCGGCGCAAATCGCATACACGGAAACAGGTGAGCAAATTGACACGCCTATTATTCTCCCAACATACAATCAGGTTAATTTACCAAGCTATTTCATCGTTAATCGTTTTATAGTCCATTTTAATTCAACCAAGTCTTTCCAAAACCGATTCGCGGTTTCTGGATCGAACAGCGATCCTCATCTAATGTATGAGACTTATTCGCTGTGTTTTATTACTCTTTACAAATCAGTGTTTTCAGCAAATAACGCTCATCATCACCTATTGCTCGGCACCGCTCCAGTCAACAGAATTTTACGTAGTTAGACTGTGAATTTTAATTAGATTCGCCTTCTATAAGAATTGGTTACCTTCTCCATGTGAAGCGTGTTAATTATAATGCTAAAGGAGACGATCAACAAATTAATCACAAACCTATTTACTACGGATGACTTAACCTTCTAGATTTAATCTAGCAATTAAGGCTCAGCTACACACATAGAATTTACAAATAAATCATTTGCAGAGTTGCTTGTATTAGAAAGACAAAATGTGTGTATTTTTGGGTGCTGACTCTTAAGTAATTTTTATTGATATTATTTGAGTGATTACCTATTAGAAGTTTCATACACAAATAATAATTTAATAAGTACCTAGAATTTAAAGAATGTCCCTTTGTTTACTGCGCAGCTTTGCCGAAGCTGTTCGGGAAGTAGAGAGTTCATACAATGGTGATTGGCGATTTTTTTCTGGCTGACCCTGCCTCCTACCAAAATTCATTTTTCCCATCAGCCGCCAGCCGCATTCTTTCGTTTGTCAGACTCTATCTATGTAATTATTTTACGGTGACTGAGTATTTGACGTGGAGTGAGGTTTTTTTTAAAGAATTTCGTGAATTTTCACAGAAGAAGTCACGTACATGGTAAAGTTTAAAACAATATTTTCATAACAAACCCATAGTAAGTACTCGAATTTAATTATATTAGGTTTTGTTTTTGCCTTATTCTGCTAATTTGAATCTACAGCTTTTTTGTATTTATTATTTTTTTACGGTTTATTTAACAAGGACTTATTCGACCTTTTTCACAGCCGGCAAAATATGGTTAAGTATTATTATTTTAGGGTGTTTAAGAAAAAAACCTTTTTTTTTCAACAATACATGGCTAAAGCTATTCGAAGTAACGTTTCGATTCCGAATGGTAGTTTTTCACTAGGGTAACACTGACAGTATCTTGTAATCTATGTTTAAAATGAAATAAAACAATCGAATCTAAAGTTGGTCTAAACGTATATACATACATATGTACATACGCACGTACATGTGTACGATCATGAACTTTTTAAGGTTTCAATTGTGCGTGAAAATTATTAAATTAAAATATAATCTTTTTAAATCCAGATAAGCGATTAAGTTGGTACACCTATAATATATTAAACGAAACCAATTGATAGACATTTAAATTAGATTTATAGTTTTTGTGTATCAGATCACGTTGAAAACCTAGTTAACTATACATAATTTCCTTTGTGAGTACGTACGTACTCGTATATACACACGAGTGTGAACTTTTCAAAATTGGAACTGATGTCAATAAAAATATCAAATTAAAAAATAATATCATTTCAAATACTTGCTTACCTTATAAAGTATCTGACTATAATATATTTTAGCAGACATTATTCTATATTTGAAATGGGTGGATCAAAGCAACGAATATTTTTTCTTGACAAGTCAAGTTACATCTCGTGATTTTTCATGGGTAACAATTAGTTAAAATATAATTGGTGTTATACAGAGTGATGGTTTTTATCAAAACAAGATATTTGTTAGTATCGTTTAGAAATTTTCCAGAGAAAGAAGATATTAAATTGTTTATCAGTATTTTAAATGTTATGCTTTTAAGCTGAAAGAAAAAGCCAATTTAAAATATAATCAAGGTAGGTTTGTTTTTCGGAGAAAGGCAGCCCGGCCTTCAGATAACATACGTTTTTATTTATGTGCGCTTTTATTTAGTAGGTTTCCATTCGTATTTTTAAAAGTCAAAGACGTTATCTTAATTGCTAAACCGCACCTATATTCTATGTAATGGCGGTGCTCCCCAACCCCAACACGAGAATTGATTTCTCTCGTGATTAAGATAGTTTTATTTTAAAAATTATGCTTGTTTATATCTTTAAACCATAAGTCTCGTTTTGTTAAATTAGTAAAATAAATTATTTAAAAAATAAATATATTTAATATCGTCGTCGAAAAGGCAAAAGAGTTGAAGCGCCATTTTGGGAAGTTTACACTAAAGCCCTTAAAAGTCTTCAGTACCTGGTTGGATTTTGAAAACAAAAGTTAACTCAGGTAACTCAGAGAGAGCTCAGTGGCTGAAGGGTCACAAAAGTCTTCAGAATCAAACGAGTGTCAAAGCTTTCGATGCAGAAAAAAAATGATCAAAACTGCATATTTGACTCATTTCCGACTAAAATGTCGCTTAAGCCTTTTTACCTTTCCAGCGACGATATGTTCATTACCTCCCGCGGCTGTTTTCAATGAATTCTTTGGGAATTCGTTCGTAATTAAAAAAAGCTTTCCAATCATCAAAGGACTAAAGAAAATATTATTCACATCAAAAATTTATAGCGAGAATATTTATTCATGGTTTAATATGTCCGGAAGAAAAATATAAATAGATTAAAGATATTATACATAAAGCGGAAAATGTATTTATTTACTTGATGTCTGAAGCAGTAAAAACTCTTGAACGGTGAGCTTCGGCGACAATTTTTTTTATTGATATATCTGTCTTGAATTTCTGGTTGAAATATTTTCATACAGTTATTTCCATCATGAGCTACGGAGTTTTGAAATACCAATTTTCGTGTCAAAAAATAAGACGCCACTTTTTTTGTTTTGTATTTTTCAATCAATCCATAAGAAAAAAAAAATTAAAAGAATTGCTTAAAGTTTTGAATTGAATAGAGTAGAGGATCCGAGTTCGAGTCTCGGTTGTGACCATTGTCTTTTTTTCTGTCTTTTTCTGTTTCATATTTGTGTTGTTGATTATTGATATTATTTAAATATAAAAAAAATAAGCATTAATGCTTGAAAGTTAATTTCAATTTATAAAGTATTGCTTTAATAATGAATACGCTTTTACTAGAAAGGTATTAGTGTGGGTAGGTTATTGGCGTAATCTATCAGAATATCATCCCCACTAGTTTGATCGCTGCTCGGAATACGTCACATTAAAGCCGAAGCCATGAAATATTTTGTCGCCGTATTAAAGCTCAAAATATCAAGAGGAATAAAGTATGCGGAATTACATATTGTCGCTCTCGGTAGGTACTGGGTGTCTATAAAGTCTGTCGCCAATCTCGTGTTCCTCACAGTTAGTACGCATCTCAATTTTAAGAACGCTAGTGATGACGTGCGAGTGGAAAAATGAAATACATCCTTGCCTCGTTTTATTTTACTTGAAAGCTTTTATCCAGAGTTTACTAAGTGCTTACGCTACTGTCCTAATTTCAAATGAATGTATGAAAAAATCCATTTACACAATACGTAGCGTCGCGCATTAAGCCTTCCACGAAATTTCAGGCTTTTTGCATGCTTTTATCCACTTCTGCGTATTTACTTATGAATTTGTGTTTCATTTGTAAAAATCTGTATCTTTTTTGTGAATTATTTTTTATTTATTTATAAACTAACATACTATTGTCAAATTATAAAAAAAAAACATAACACGAAATGGAAAAAAAGAGCAGTAGAGAAAGAACAGCACAAACATAATACTAAATAAAGCAATGACAAAACTAGGATAAAATATACATCAGAAAGAATATTCAAATCAAAGCCAAGTATCAATTTAAAGAATTGATGGTAGCAGTCCACAATATAGGGCTGATACCAATCCTGACATATGACAGGAAGGCATGCAACTAGCAGAGGAATAATGAAAGTAGACTGAATGCTGTAGAATGAGATCTCTGAGGCGTATGTGGCGTAAAATCTTTTATAATCACATTTCAAATGTGGAGATCCGGAAAAAATTCTAGGCTGATGTAAGCGTAATCAAAAATATTAACAAAGGGACGCTTAGATGATTTGGACATATAGGGCGGATAAACGGAGAGCAGATCGCTGGGAGAATATATGCGGTAGTGAATGGTAGAAGATTTTAATCAAGACCAACTAAATCAAAATTTGAGAAGGGTCGTGTCAAGAGTAGGAATAACAGAAGAGTGTGTATAAGAAGGTACATAGATGTGAATAGTGCAAGGAGTATTTGCCAAGAGAGAATTGTATGTCTATTCTCTCTGCCTTTTAATTTAATATCTGGGTACTGTTGGTCTGAGAGTTGTGATGATGATAATTCATGACTAATATTTAAGAGCTCAACCAGGGTAGACACTTTATAAGGGACTGGTATTACTAACACTTACATATTTGTAACAAGTGAAGATATGCAAATTATGTCTCTGTTACATAATAATAATTATAATTATCTGGTTCAACATTTCAAAGCATATTATGTAATATGTTCGAACCTTAATACAGATGCTAGTAAAGGCAATATCGGAAAACCACAGTTTGTAATCACGCCAAAACGCACACCAGTAGCGCCCTTTATCTCTCCATACAAAAATTAATGTTTGTCTGTTTGTTTTTGAGTTTTTCAAAAATCACTTGACTGATTTTGATGAAAATAGCAGTTTGTTTTTTTAGAGAGTAGTTTGAATAAAATCATATATTTTAAACTTTCGCTATAACGTTTTAAAATTAGTATGAAAAACATTGAACCCGTAAATTTCTATTTAGGTTAGCCCATAGATATACCGCTCTAGTTAGCCATAGATGGAAAACACAATTGGATTAAGATAATCCCAAAAGCTTAAAGCTCAAAGCTCAAAACTCAAAGCTCATAACTCAAAAGTATAAAAGTTCAAAAGCTCAAAGCTCAATAGTTCAAACTCAAAAGTTCAAATTCACGAAAGCTTTAAGCTCAAACGCTCTATACGTTAAAAGCTCAAACGCTCAAAACTCGAAAGCTCGCAACTCATAAGCTCGAAAGCTTAAAAGATCAAATGCTCAAAGCCCAAACTCTCAATGGCTCAAAGCTCAAAAGTTCAACCTTAAAAGATCAACAAAGCTCAAAACTGAAAAGCTCAAAGCTCTAAAGCTCCAAGCCCAAAAGTTCTAAAGCTTAAAAACTCAAAGTTCAAATGCTCGAAAGCTTTAAGCTCAAACTTTTAAAGGTCAAAAGCTCAAACGATCGAAACTCAAAAGCTTGCAACTCATAAGCTCGAAAGCTTAAAAGATCAAAAACTTAAGCCCAAAAGCTCAATAGCTCAAAGCTCAAAAGTTCAAGATCAAAATGTCAACAAAACTCAAAGCTGAAAAGTTCAAAGCTCTAAAGCTCCAAGCCTAAAAACTCTAAAGCTTAAAAGCTCAAAGTTCAATTGCTCGAAAGCTCAAAGCTCAAACGTTTTAAAAGTTAAAAGCTCAAACGCTCGAAACTCACGAACTCGCAACTCATAAGCTCGAAAACTCAAAGCCCAAAAGCTCAATAGCTCAAAGCTCAAAAGTTCAAGCTTAAAAGATCAAGGCTCAAAAGCTGGTTTACTTACAAAAAACCCTAAATTACAAGGCAAGTTTTCAAATCTAAAGGAAATTTTAATACGTAGGGACAATTATTTGAAAAAATGCAATTTAATACGATACTTATATTTGTATCCCATAAACGTTATTTTTTTGTGTTACTACAGGAATCGAACCCGTGATTCCCCGACTAATGGTTAACTGTATAGAAGTTTTGACATTTACGGTCCGATGTCCCCTTACGCAGGGAACATTTACGTGATTCGCCAAAGTTTTCACGTTAATTCTAGCGACGCTAAAGAGCAAACCTAAAACCACTCAGTAATTATTGTGGTCAAACTTTATCTCACATCAAAAGTAGGTAACTCAAATCTGCGCCGTTAACATAATTTTAAATATTTATTTGCAAAGTTTTCCGGCTTTTTGGCAGGGAAAGGCGCTCGGCATTAAATAATATGCTGCCGTATTGAAATAATGTTTTAAAAAATGTGCTGTCGAGAGTTGGTATTTTACGTGGGTAAAAGATCAATTTTTTTCATAAACACTTCCCATAAACTAGTGGATTTTTTTAGGATTTCCGGATTTTTAGACTCGATAAATATAGCTAACGCCAGAGTTGTTTTCAATACCACAGGGAAAATGGCTTTTCTTTTTTACTTAAACCACATCAATGTGTATTTTTCACCAACTTAATGTAAAAAAAATATTGAGCTTGGTAAAATTTTTTCTACATTAAGTTGGTAAAATTTTTTCCAAGCGATTTAATGTATAAATTATTATATATATTTCTGTAATAATCAATACCGTACAGGAGTCTCAACTGCCCCCAACTGTCCAGAGCCAGTGAGACTATATCGTCCCCAATTAAGGTATGTTGTGAGGCTGAAGGTAGTGAGGAAGGGAAGGAGATGGGGAAGATGAATATTAAGAAGTACCTGGCTATTCAGATCTGGTCATTAAACACGGTTAAAAGCCATTGCAAGCAACATTTCGATTCTGAATGGTGGTCTTTCATCAGGGCGATACGAATATCTAACACTCTGGAACGTGCCTTAAATACAGTATACATTAATTTGATATAAATTAAATGCGTTATGACTTATATAAGCAAAATTAAATTTATTTTCGCACGCCGGATTTGAACCGGCGACCTCTGGATTCGTAGCCGAGTGTCTTACCACTCGACCACGGAGGCCGTCTAATTATTATACAATGGTTCTAGCCAAAGGCTTTCTAATCTAAAATATCAAACATCAAACAATCTCGTAAAAAGTCGTCTTGTAAACTTTCATATTTCAATGATCCATAGGTCATTGGCTTAGAGAAACAACGTATGGAGAGAGAGCTATTTTTTTTAGTTAGATGCTATATTTTCGTTGAGATCAATACTGTGAAAAAGTGGTTTTACAAATAAACAAAAACATTATGTCGATATGTGATATGAATGGATGTATAAATACCTTAACCTTGGTCTTAGCCACGCCCAGGTCCGCCGAGTCAGGTAAAAATCATCAAAAACTAACTACACTGCCTTGGATTGATACCACTCTATATACTCTAAGGTCATTGGCTTATAAATTCTGGACAGTAAAGCTGGGTGAATTCCGCTGTGTGAAGCACAAACAGAATTTTTGATTTATTTATACAATTTAGCACAGAACAGCAAAAACAGTAAAAAGCATTAAAGAGAATGCGTAATTTTCCTTCAAGCAAAAAACGAATCAACAGTTGTAAATTCAATTAATGGAAAGTACTATAATACATTTTTGTCCTCGTACATATTTAAATTCGAAATGGGTCCCAACTTTGTTATTTTTCTCTAATTCAATCAAAATGTCCATAAATCCCCCGTTTAACGCGCCATCTCGGTATTTGATTTTTCCACACGAAAACACAAAAGAAATCGACCAATCTGAATTTTGTTGCGTAGAAAATGTACGTGGGGCGAATTTATATACTGTTACCTGTTGCCCTGTGGCTTTCTGGGCAAATAGAACGATTTCAATTATTGCTGAACCCCTTAAATAAGGGTTTGATCACGTGTAGGTATTCCAGTTCTAGTACGAGGAAAGGGCTTTAACAGAACTTGATATACTCGTCTGGGAATACACGAGTTTGGCCTTTGCGATAAAGCAGAAAAGATCGCATAACGATTCTGGTTACATAATACGTGTTTTCCGACTTCCAGATTTTAATAATAAAACAGTGCGTATACTTTAATTTGATAATGTTTTTATGTAAGTACGTTAACCTCTTTCACAGTGCCATGACAACTGACTACATAGACAGCCACCGTGGTTGAGTGGTAAGACGCTCGACTACGAATCCAGAGGTCGCTGGTTCAAATCAGGCGTGCGCTAATAAATTGTATTTAATAGTATTATAATAATAATTAATAATAATAATAATAATAAATTATCCAATATGTATTCCTTTAATCAAAACATTACTAAATGGCTAATGAGTAAGGACCGCAAGGAAATAGAAGACCTCCTAAAATAGCACTTGAAATTCTTCACCATGACAAACTAGAACATTGTGTAACAAATATCATCATTTTTTTTTTAAATTATTCCACTTGTACTCATTGTCACTTACCTCAGAACAGGTTCTTATGACCTAGTGAAGTAGGTAATGTAAAAAAAATTATGTAAGAAACAAAAAGTTAATAAATAAATAAATTAATATGTGTCATAACAATCAAATTGTTAAGTTTTTACATATTCGTAAAAAGCATTTACTTTATGGCTGTGCCATATTTATAAACAAAACAGATAAACTTTTTTTACAACCACTTTTATTATTTAATATTATGTTGACCGGTGTTGGAAGCACCCTTCCATCATCAGGACAACATTAAAATGAATACTGTCCTGATGAATGAATTAAATTTTAATATTGACCTGATGATGGGAGGGTGCTTCCAAAAGCGGTCGACATAATTTTGAATAATAAAAGTGGTTATAAACAAAGTTTATCTGTTTTATTTATGTTAAGTTTTTTTATTAATATTGTTTGGAATTTATAATTTTGGTTGGTTGAATGAACTGAACTGAGTGAAGAGGAGATGATTTTTTGTTTGATCATAGATTAATGTTATATTTGGATTATTTGTTATTTTTTATTTCTGATTGCTCAAGTATATTTAATCATGAATCTGGGCTCGTTATTACCGAGTGGGACGTATTTTTTCTTTAAAAGATGGTCACAGATTTGGAATCAACTTTAAATAACTGTATTTTGTTAATGTAAATATGTGTACGAGTATACCTCTTGACTTAAAGTCAATTACGAACACCATTAGGGGGAGTGTGCCGAGGTGTGTTAGCAAGGAGAAAAATCACCATCTACACAAATTAGGAGCACATAAGAAGTAGTGCTCGTGGAAAAGATAAAAAGATTTTCAAAATTCCTATTAAATTGTTTGCGCCAGGTAGCAAAGGCCTCGCGTGTGTTTCGCATTTATAATATTCCATTATGTTTCATTTCCAAGGCATTACGCTCCGTCTAATTTCGTTGTTGTGTCTCTCCTGCGAGACTTCTAAGGCTGTTTGAAGTGCGTCTGACAGACAGTCGATGGGAGATTGTGTGTTATAAATGGTATATCTAATAACAAGCTGTTTTCCCATGAATTGTTAATCTTTATTACGTTGTTACTCATTTGGGGAATAATTCATTATTCGCGCCAACTAAAGTGTATTCTCTTACATTTACTCAATAAAAGAATAGCCATGCAACTTACGCTATCGTAAATTACTAGAATGCTAATTCTAGATTGGTAGTTCTGATATTTTTACTATGTTACTTTGGTTGAAAACTCTGTTTAAATACCTCTTTATTATTATTTCAAGAAAAGGAACTATCAACGGTATGTCCATGTAAAGTAGATATTTGACTATATCAACCAGTACAACTCTCAAAACACCGATCTTGCGTCATAGATTTTGAACAGATTTTTCCAATCAGTGTAACCATTTTCAACTCGTTACTTTATTCCCATCTCGAAACTCGGAGCTTTGAAAGATCCATTTAACTATTAAAAAAAGACACGACGTCATATTGTTTAAAAAAAATGGTTAAATATGAAACAAATCGAAAATAGATCGTGATAAGAGATAAAAATAACTACGGAATTTAAAAAAAAAATAAATTAAAAACACACTTTACATGAAACTAATTTTAAGTGTGCGTGTAAATACCTTATGATTATAAAAAAGTATAATATCTATTATACGAGTATATTGTTTATTAACGACAATACTTACTTTCTGAGCACGATAATTTTCTCAATTAGAGAGGTGATTATTACAATAAAAAAATATAAGGATTATATGAAATATATTTATTGTATTTATGCATACCTACTGTTAGACTCTAGTGTCTCTCTGTTTTAATAACAGTTTTTCATAAGAAAATGTTCATTATTTACAACAATAAAGTGTTTTGAAATCTCCAGCAAAACCAGGTCGAATATATAAGTATTATTTTTTTTAATAAGCACGAATGTAATGTCTCTTCGAGAGACGGTCGGCGATTTTTTTATATTAACAAACCGCACACGAGTGTAGTGTTATACCATAAAAAAGATATATTCTTCATCTTCCAAAAACCTATCCAAGATTAGTCTAGCGAGAAAATAAACAAAATTAATTATGTTTGCCAACAAAAACATAATATAAAAACAAATATTTTCAGCCAAGTGCTCTGATGTTATCGGAAGCAAGAAAGCAATAAGCCACCAATAAAATCACGATCATATTAATCCAGCAAGAGTATTATTCTGAACCATTAAATAACATTTGGCTTATGTACTAAACACAAGATACAGATTACTTGATACCAATGAACCGATAACCTGAGAGTGTCATCTATACCGATTTGAAAGACAACTAATGTTACCAGTTCACTTAACACCTTTCAGCTCCTAGGCCCCATATAGGTCGGCGACATTTATGATGTGTTCAAGAAAAAAAGAAGATATTTGAAAATATTAAAATAAAATAAAAACTTTGTATAAGACCACAGATTTAATTTTTTATTTTTCGCTTAGCCTAAGCATCATCAGAGTACAAAATTAAACTAAACAAAAAGATACATGGTGTGTGGTTATATATACTGGTACATACAGAGGGAGAACACAATATAAAGTAAAATAAGAGAACAGTGAGAAAACAATGGAATAAAATTTTAATTATAACAAAGGAATAAAGAGAAAACAAGACAGATAATATGAAATAAAGGAAACAAAACGTCAAAATGAAAGATTAATGTTTAATTTTGAGTTTACGGGAAATTAACCTTATATTGAACTGCTGGACAAATTTAACTGATTTGAATATTTCCAGAAAACTATTATTTCATTTTCATTAAATATGTCAAAATACTTGTTAAAAAGTTTAATTACAACAGAAGTAAGAAAAAAATGAGCTTAATTCGGGTATACGTAACCTTCTATAGGTTTACCACTACAGTCAATACGCCTACTCAAGAAATATCATGTTTACTTTCAGCGTGATCCAGGTAAAGTTTACCTTTATTCATGCTATTCAATCACCGATTCACAGAATTCGCGAGAACACAGTTCTCAAAAATAATTTGAGAGCCTTGTAAGGGTGTTTTCTTAGAAAAGATCACACCCCTATCACGCGTTTTAATTTGGAAGAGATTCTTATGTAATTTACGGCCTTTTAGCAATTTAATTTGATTTTGATTACTATCGTATAGTGGATAAAATTGCTTTTTTGAAATGTACACTAATACAGGAGGGTTACGTTATTATAATTTAAGATTATAATGTAAAAAAGCCAAATAGTAAGGTTTGTCACTAAGGCATGAGGCGTGAGGCGTGAGGCATGGAATTGGCAGAGGAAGAGTGAAAGTAGACTGAATGCTGTGAAAATGAGATCCCTGAGGCGTATGTGCGATAAAACATGTATAAACGTGTTAAAAATGTGGATATCCGGAAAGAATGCAAAACTGATGTAAGCGTACTGAATATGATCTAGAAAGGGACGTTTAGATGATTTGGGCATGTAGCGAATGAACGAAAAAAGGAGTGTGAAAAAAATATATGATGCGAAAGTGAATGGAAGAAAAAGTCGAGGACGTCGGAGGAAGATATGGCAAGATCAAGTGAATCAAATTCTTGCATCAGGCCGTGTAAAAAGTCAGAATAATAGAAGAGTATATCTAGTATATATGGCACAAGCAACATCTTCCACTTATGATGGGAGTAGGAGTTTTTCAAATATTTTTTGGTTTTTCGTAACCCGAGAATATTTGTCTTTCTTAGAAGGGTTTTTACAGTTTATTTACCTAAAAGTAGTTTTTAATTTAGGTATTCTCATTATCTCATTCTGGTAGTTTTTGTGCTTTAAAAGTGTGGTTTCTGTGTTTTTGATTGAGATTTTTAAATGCTTCATTAAAATAGTATTGCTTGTGTACTGAAAGAACATATACATTAAAAAAAAAAATGAAATAAAATAAAAGACAGTTTGCCAAGAAATATAAATAATACTTAAAACTTCAGTAGTAAAAACACAGTTTGTTGTTTTATTCATTTCGAAACTACGATCATAAAACATTTCGGTTGTGACAACGTCTTACGACGGGCTAACCGCTAGTTATAAAAACGAGGAATTTGAAGTAACTAATAAAAACTAAATAAAATAAAACATTGATTTCGAATACATATCAATTCGTTAATTAGGGCTAACGTCAACATAAGCCTTCAGCCTTGAAGGGAAATTTTAATTTTCCTCTGAAAGCAGTTGTTTACCAATATAAAGGCATTTTAGCTGATTTAATTTTTTGTCGGTACCTACTCATCTCATTATTGTTTTTTTTTTTATGGCAGCATTAATATAATAAAATAATTTCTACTTTCATTTTTATTAGTGCCGACCAGGTGTCACTAACATCGTAGTTTCAGAATAGGGATTACAATGATTTATATACATTTTACAGACAGCGAGTGAGACAAAATACTAAAAAAGAGCATCAGAAGATTCACACCAACGTCCGGATCCGCTCAGTGCCGATATTGTTCCGCAAGAGAGCTTATTGATATGGTATGAATATCGATCAAGGAGTATGTGCCAAGACAAAGTTGTGTGGCAGTATATCCTTCTGCCCACCCTTGTGATATTTAACTACTTAGTTAGTAAAATAATTATTTTGAATTGTAAAAATACTAACATCGCAGATTTTTTTTTATCAAAAACCATTTTTTATCACTAAATAATATTTTTATTAAAAATATTATTTAGTGTTAAAAAAATGGTTTAAAAAAAAAAAAATCTGTGCATCAATAAGCTCTCATGCGGAACAATATCGGCACTGAGCGGATCCGAACGTTGGTGTGAATCAGCCTTAAAGTGGTGTAAATTCAAAGCCATTGTTTTATTTAAAATTATAGTATCAAACCACAAACTGTTTGATTCATATTATAAATTACGTTTAAAACAACAAAAAATCTGCCAGGATTTCCATTTAGATTTTAAAAATAGTCGAACAGTGGTAATAAAAAAAACGACCATGACACAATAGCCATTGAGGCATTTCTCCGCAGAGTTTTCAGAGAGGATGGAACGCCGCACAATTTTATCTTGACATACACTACTTGCTTCAAAGTGGTATATACTCTCAGTATCGCTCTGACGAAAGACCACCATTCAGAATAGAAACGTTGCTTGAAAAGGCTTTAATCGTATTTTGTTACTAGATCTGAATAGTCAGGTACTTCCCAACTTTATTCTTCCCCACTCCCCCCAGCCTCACAACGTACCCTAATTAGGGATGCCATTGTCGTACTGGTTCGGGATAGTTGGGACTCTTGTGCGTCATTGACAGAAAAAATGGTCTTTTGAATTCTCTTCTCCCTTTCTGACTTCTGATATGACTTCTGATGTTATCCAAATTCTCCTTGAATTCACTCACGCATCACATTATATTCGCCTATCTCCACTTTCTCCATCATATATTATAAATTATTATTTACATTGTGTTAATAGTGAGGTTAAATTAGTTTTTGGGCAGACTCAATCAATATAATATCGTCACTGGAAAGGCAAAAGGGCATAAGCGATACTATGGTCAAAAATGATCAGTTCTTTTTTCTGCATCGATTACTCTGACTCTCGTTTGATTTTTAAAACTTTTGTGGCCCTTCAGCCATCTAAAATATGTTTACCGTTTGGGAGAAGGCTTGACTCAAGCGACACGAGTTTGAGACTTTGTTTTAGCTTTAGGTTACTCAGTGAGAGTAAGGAGTTACCCGAGTTACCTTTTTTTCAAAATCCAACCAGATACTGAAGACTTTAATTTTATTCTAAAATAAAAGAAAAAAATTTTAAAGTGCTCTGGTGCAAACATCCCGTAATGGCTTTTCAGACCTTTTGCCTTTCCGGCGACGGTATTTGGATATCAGTTCTCTCGAACATAATGTTTTTTTTTAAGTAAGACGGTGGTGGAACGGATAGAACGGAAAACAAAGGAAAGACGTGAAATAAAATGTAACAAGCTTTTACTTATTCATTTTGACTACCACCGCCGTGGAGAAGGAATCACAATAAAGCAGGATGCCAGAAACAATGGGAGTGCTCGGGTCATTAACTTAAATAGTATACCCTTGTATTTGACAGTTACTATTCAAGACCAGTCGGAGAGCGTTGGACGTATTTGGAAACATTAAAATTAAGCAGCTTTTATTATTCGCCTTTGTGATGCAAAGGCAGAGGCGTGCACTCCATATAGGCACATAAGCACTGCCTGCCCTGTCAGAGTCGCATACAAATATTAATTATGTTGCATTAAATTATATGAAATTATTGCAAAAATAAATCTACACTTTCAAAAATACGCGCGAAGTTCAGCTAATCGCACTGTCGCGAGCGCCCCGCCGACCGTTCTACTATGACTTAATATCGTTTATGTTAATATCTTTGTTAGTGTCTAGGCAATGTTTTTACAGAACAAATGCGATAACAATCAGTGACGTCGGTTGGTACCTCAGAGCAATAATATACCAGAAGGGATAGTTTTCAAAACAGTGTAGTCAGGATTGTAGATTTTTTCCTGACTCAGGGGTGCTAGGGTTTTCATGGACACACCTTTTTACATCCATTCATAGCACATGTCGACATAATGTTTTGTTTATTTGAATAACAACTTTTTCACAGTATTGTTTTTAACAAAAATATAAGATATATTCTCAAAAACCGTTGAGTTATGTTGCATAACAAAACACAGTGGGTAGTTACCGGAGACGGTAAACATGCTTACACAGCTAAAAGTGGTGCTATATGATGTGACAACTTGTCTTGTCTATTTCTCTCTTACGGTTTACGACGTCAAAACACCGGAGAAAGTGATTTATCTTAAATTTGAATAGGTTGTCATATTATATACTCTTAATCCAAGGTTGGTACTATCTTAAATATCAATTAATCTGCTGTTTTTCTTACTCTCTACCCTGATCAAAAACTCTGTGCACGCCGCTGTGTAAAGGTTATATTTTTCACCTGTGTTTGATTGGCTTATTATTGTCGAATTAAATGAATGGTGAATAATTAGTTTAAAAAATAATATCTCCAAAACCAAGGCTCGAAAAATCGAATTGAATTTAGTAATTATTTAAAATATAACGTGTCCCTTAGTATAAATGTGATTAATCTCTAGAAATACGGGCTTGCGTTAAGATGGCCAGGAGCTTTTTCATAAATACAAATGACTTTTCTTTAAGCGGGGACTAAGTCTAAATTAAAGATTCAGAATAAAAGTTGTTCCGGGTTGCAGCCCGAAGCGAAGTTTACCCCGATGTTTTAATAACATTTTTTCACAATAATTCATTGTTTTGATAAGCGGGTTTCGCCTTTTCATATCCTTCTCGTATAAGATTCTGAAGAGTGCGTAATGAAATATGCGTCTTTAGTAATATGAGATTCAGAGGTGTCTGATATGCTTTATTTCTGTGATACAAAATACTTGACGATAGTTTTGAGTTTCTGAAGGGTGAGATGTGATTTGCTTGTGATCTTGTGATTTTTATGCTCGTATATATATCTATACATGCGAGTATAAAAACTAAACTTCTCTTTAGATTTGCAGGCTCTATCTATAACGTTTAACATTTAGTCGAATTCCCTTTCAGAAATATGTTATTCACTAGGGGTGGCCAAAGCATCAACCTCATAACTATTCCTAGTCGCCCGCTTATCCGAAGCCGCGTACAGACATATTGTTTTATTTATAAACTCTTTTTATACTTATATAGAGAAATCATTAATGTCTGTAATCAAAATAACTGGATGTTGAATAGGAATTGGTAATATCTAGAGGGAGCCCACCACTTTCCCACACTGTTTTAAGGAACCGACGGTTCCTCCTATCAGCGCGCACGTCAAGACTCTATTTTTTTATGGAAAATGGCTATTGGAACTGAACAAAGCCATTTTTTATCTTGTAAATGTCCTTTCTAACCCCATTAAGGGGGTGGACTAGACCCATTCCTGCACATCACTTGATGAACTTCGAGCTCCACGGATTGAACTAGGTGCCTCACGTGGTGGTATGCACTCGCGGAGGGACAGTTGCAGTGCTTTCTGGGTCAGCAAGGAAGCCTTGCTGTCCGGGACTCACTTTTCAATCTCTAGAGTCTTCGGGATATTTATCCCTATCCAGCTCACATCTGTCTTCAAGGGACATCCCAAATCGCCGACTGCCTGTTGGCCAGGAAAGAGCTGTCTCTGGAACAACGCGAGTGTATTTTCCATTAGGACTGCCCTTCTTTTTAATCACATAGGAACTCAACCAACAACACAAACGGTAAATATTTATTATTTTGTATATACCACAAATCATTTTTACCAACTAAAAAGTTCTGTTATGCAATGCCATGCAGGGACACTCGAGGGTCTAGAGTCTTTTGTAACATATATAGTGTAGCTTCCTTTTCTATAATTGGTAATATCTACGAGTATATCTATTTAAAATTTTAAGCTATTGTTGGCTTTAAATTACTACTTTTCTTATGATCACTTAACACATACGATGTAAGTAAACCGCCGCCAGTAATTTAAAAACAGGTCGCCCGTAGTGATCAAAAGTTTGACCATCTGTTTGGCCATCATACACCAATCAATACCAAACCTACATAACGTGCTTAAGTGTGTGATATGTTACATTGGAAATGCAATATGTACATAGTGTACCATTAGGACGTACTACGTCGATGAGAAATAGTCGAGAGGTGCTCTTCTTCCTCATATACCTACCCTTATCATATCTCTCCGACTCGTGAGGCGAGACGGAGACCGTTTTCGCGGCATTGATCCTTACCGCGTGGGTTCTGAATCAGTCAGCAGCTTTACAAACACCGTTGAACGCCTCGGGGGTTTATTATCAATAACCTAAGCATCGTCTCAAACCTTTTCAAGCGCACAATTCAGGAAAGTCAGTCGCTAGGGCTCCCGGCAATCTAGCGTTTATTTTTATCTCGATGATTTCTTTGTGGTAAAGTTTTTGGCAAAGTGGCACTAACAAATGAGGAGTAAATAATCAAAACTCACACACTCTATCATTATTTTTTTTAAATTTACTGATTAATCGAAAGTTTTGAAAAACTCATCACATCCGCCGTATTTTTTTAATATAAATACCGCACAAGAGTCTCAACTGCTCCCAACCGTCTAGAGCCAGTGAGACTATGGCATCCCCAAATAGGGTATGTTGTGAGGCAGAAGGTAGTGTGGAGGGGAAGTAAATTGGGAAGAGAAAGGTTGGAAAGTAACTGGCTATTAAGATCTGGTCACCAAACACGGCTAAAGCCATTTCAAGCAACGTTTCGATTTTGAATGGTGATCTTTCTCCAGGGCGATACTTAGATATATACGTATCTACCAATCTGGAACGTGCCACAAATATACTTTTTATTATTTTTATATGAATTAAATGTGTTTTGACACATATTATTAAATAAAAGTTATTGGCGCACACCGGGTTGAACCCGCGACCTTTGGATTCGTAGTCGAGCGTCTTACCACTCGACCACGGAGGCCGTCAAAAATGACTGTTAGTTTCAAAGTGGCTGCAGTGAAATTATTTTCCTTACTTTCTTAATTATGTCTAGTGATACATATGTTTATTTATATGTTTGATATTTCAATAAATTACTACCCACCTGCAGTATTTTTTCTAGCTCTAAGTTTTCCTTTTAATTCGTATAAACCCGCACACTTTGTATTTTTTGTTTAGTTTAATTTTATACCCCGATGATGCTTAGGCTAAGCAAAACCGGTCGGTCATAAAAATTAAAATAAAATCTGTGGTCTCATACAAAGTTATTTTATCATTTCATTAAATCATTTCTCTTAAAGGATCAAAACACCTGACGTTTGCCCTTTTGATTGGCGTAATGTGACAGTGGCCATCATAAAAATAAGAACCTCTGGGATCAAGCCTATGAGATTCAACATCTTCGATGGAAATTCTGACCAGTTTCCAAATAGCCCCAGAAGCCCCCTTACAGTACGTTGAAAGATATTTTTTTCGCGATCATAGAAAGTCAGATATTGAAGTTTGACATGCGAAGGAAATATATAACAGCCAACCGACGAATACGAATAAAAAACCGAATACCCCTCTCAGAGAGGTGGTGAAATAAATTTTCCGAGCGAGACACAGCTACCCTATTCAGAGTGATACCTGTTGATGTCTTGATCGTGTCTAAAATGATTCTGAGCATTTTTAAAAGGTGAAAATGTCCACCCTTACTAACCGAAACCATTGTATTTTGTAAAATTACGTCAGGCAGTGTATTGTGCAACTAGGCGCGATACAGTTTTGGTTGGGTTAGGCCAGGTTCACACTCGAGGTCCCCGCTAATCCGTCTCGCCGGTTCGCGTGCGCGATCGATCAGCCTGCGGCGCGACGAACGGGCTTAGCCGGGGTCTGATGGAACAAAACAAACATATTTGGATTTGGAGCGCTGCGCATATTTGCGGCACGTTCCAGAGTGGTAGATACTCTAAGTATCGCCCTGGTGAAAGACCACCATTCAGAATCGAAACGTTGCTTGAAATGGCTTAAGCCGTGTTTGGTGACCAGATCTGAATAGCCAGGTACTTCCCAACCTTCCTCTTCCCGATCTCCTTCCCCTCCCCACTACCTTCAGCCTCACAACATACCCAATTTTTGGGGATGCCATAGTCTCACTGGCTCTAGGCGGTTGGGAGCAGTTGAGACTCTTGTGCGGTATTCATGTAAAAAAAAAAAAATTGCCGCAATGTATCACCACTGAGCAGATAATAACTAGACGTGTGATCGATAACGATTTGAAATAAAATGGTCTTCGGAAATTTATATAGGACCTTTGAGCTTCGCCTCAGGCAAGCCAATGAAAAAAAACGACATTGAATCATTTTTTTTATCAATTTCAGCCGAAGTAAGGAAAAATTATAAGTAGTTATGCAGAAAGCATTCAATCCAAAAAAAAAATTGAGAAAACGGTTTTTGAAAATATGACAGTACAAAAGCATATTACGGCATTTGTAAAGTGAATATCAGTGTTTTTTATTTGTGAGAATTATTAGAAATAGGTCATTTGATGTAAATTAAATGTCTATTAATGTATTTATTAAAAAAAAATGTCAATTAAACTCAATATACTGTATCATTTTCCAAAAAAAAATTCTACTAGGATTGCTAGATTTAAAACAAAGTTAATTGAATAATATAGCCCTTGAGGTGATTTTTCACAAAAACGGCGCTATACAAATTAACCAAATATTAAATATTATAAAGGATCACGTATACACAGGGCTGTGGAGGAAAGTTCTTACCTACGTGCACTGGGCGGACCGATCGAAATGTTAAAATATTTTGCCTAATGGAATAAGAGATGATAAACCCACCTAAATGTATGTCAACTTACAACATTATACAAAGGTGATTCAAAGCAGTTGTAAAGAAAATAAATCATCCAAAAATATATTAATTGTTTAAGCTTCGGTTACATTAGACATACCCAAAGCTGTTTTTTCTGTTCTAATTTCACTAATGTTTAATAATTAGTTTTTCTAACATTAATACAGTCAAACTTGGTTAAAACGAGTGCGAAGGGACCAACCAAATTTTCTCCTTATAGCCATTACTCGTTATAAACGTAAGTAGGTAAAAAATTTCCTACCTACTAATATCGATATTTACACCAGGGTATGAAAGCTTGCATTTTCTTAAACAACACATTTTTTTATTACGAAAATAATGCTAAACTAACTAGGAAATGATTTAATTTATGATTGCTCTAATAATAATAATAAACTGTACGCACAGTACTGGATAGAAATGTTTCTTAGAGCGACAACTATCGGATTATAAACCCTCCTGGGCCGGACGGGCGGCTTTCTTTGTCTTGTTTATGACATTATTCGACTGTTTCGAGAATTGGGTTTTTTTCTCATACCCGGGTGCATTGAGTTGACAATATTATTTGGACGTTATATCAGTGAAGCGACCTCCTTATAACCCCACACGATTGTATGAAAATAAACCTGAACCAACATATCATTAAGTAATTGCTCATTATAGCCGTGACCTCATTATTACCGTGATCGTTATAACCAAGTTCGACTGTACTAAGATCACTAAGTCACCTTTGGGAATGCTGTGTGAAGGGAATTTTCGAGGGAAGGAAGGAGCGGACCCGGATTTTGAAGAGCCCATATTAAAAGGAAGGAAACACGGAGCTGTTGAACATTAAGTTGTAGAAGCGACCCGTTTTCGGGCATCAAATATCAACCGTGTACAAATGTTGGGCGCGCGTCTGGGTAGTTTCCCGGCTGTGTAACGGTGCCGAAGGGATTAACAACATTGCTATTCCTCGGAGCATCTTCCATTGAAATACTGGTATAACAAGGACAAAATTCCTACCTGAGGTCTGTGCTTCAAAGATTTGTTAAGACCGAGGAACCTATCTAACGGACATCCCGTTTTTGCACAGTGTTTTTTTTTTTTAGGTATTTTGAGGCTCTAGACAAGAGGTGTCAAATTCAGCAGTGGGGTGAACTTGCGATTTGTACAAGGTCATCAGTTGTATACTATTAAAGTATCTACGGGTCCTGTATAATACGATCATCAGTAATTAATAATACATTTTATTACTCAATAGGTATTTAAAAAAAATATATTACAGGTAAGTACATTACCTAGAGTTCCTTAATTTGTCAGTTTTTTTATAAATACATTTGATTACCTAAGTAGAGACTCCACTCAGTTACAAAGTAGAAATTTAATACTAGTTTATCGTTACTTTAAAAGGAATCATTTTCACTACGTTAATTATATAAATTAATTTGATTAAAAAAATAATTGTCACATTGTAAAAATTGCTTTATTAATACGAACAAGTAAACCGGTTTCGACACCACCGTAGGTTCGCCAAGACAGAAAAAAAAGTATTATCGTCAAGACAGAAACGATAGAAACCCTTGAGAATGTTCCAGTACAAAGTTACTGATTCTCAATTAGCTGTAAGGCTTGGTGTTGTCCGAAAGGGAATTTCAATGACATTTATCTATCTTGGCTTTCCCTCCCGTTACATAAACCACAGTTTGGAATAGATCACTCGCTTTAAACAGATAAACTCATGCGGTGTAGACATATAAAAAAGCTCAGTGACCTCTCCCGTGGAAACCAGTGTAAGGGTCGGCTGACGTACAAAGCTTAAAATAGCTGACAAAAGCTTTCGAAATGTTATTTCAGAGTGGAATACTGAGTTTTAATTTTGTTTATCATTGTTGAGCAGTGGAATGGACAGCCGCATGACCTAGATACCGAAACGTCCATTGTCCATTCAGTGGGGCATTGAATTCTTATCTGCAGTGCCAGTGGCATTTCCTGAAATTGTTTAAATCGAAAAATTCCCCTCTTAAAATCCATCGCCTATCATATATCCCTGAAAATAAAAATAATTATGAAAGCTATGTTAACAATTTTATGAATTATCAAAGAACTTGTACAGTATTTGTTCAGAATGTTGTTTCACGTTGAACTATTTAAAAATATGAAACACACAATATTCATATATGACGTAATGTTTTCATTTTTTAAAGTTGAATGGTTATTTTAAAGTTCCACAACTTGTAACAAAAACAATTTTGGGCAAAAATGGATGTCTTGACCTAATTATTAACAGAAAAAATTGTGTAAATTTTATAATGCCAGAGCTCACAGTTTGAAAATCGTTGTTTCTTCAACACACTGTTTTTTTTTACATGAATACCGCACAAGAGTCTCAACTGCTTCCAACCGTCTAGAGCCAGTGAGACTATGGCATCCTCAATAAGGGTATGTTGTGAGGCTGAAGGCAGAGTAGGGAGAGGAAAGAGATGAGGAAGGGGAAGGTTGGGAAGTACCTGGCTATTCAGATCTGGTCACCAAACACGGCTAAAGCCATTTCAAGCAACGTTTCAATTCTGAATGGTGGTCTTTCACCAGGGCAATACTTCTTAGAGTATCTACCACTCTGGAACGTTCCGCAAATATACTACATTTTATTTTATATCAATTAAATGTGTTATGACACATATTAATAAAGTAAAAAAAATATTTGCGCACGCCGGGTTCGAACCCGCGACCTCTGGATTCGTAGTCGAGGGTCTTACCACTTGACTAAGCAGGCTGTCTGATTTGCTTACAGAAGATTTTTTTTAAAATATGTCGTATGTCTTAATTTTTGACATATAAATGTACATTTCAAAGCATCATGACTCATGATGAAAGCTTATTTGTGGGATAAACACGTTTGTGTTGTTTTTAGTTATTACGGTCTAAAAAATAATGCGAATTTCACGACGCCAGAACTCACGGTTTCAATTTATTGTCCAGCATACAGATTTGTTTATAATATTTGAACAGTAGCACGATTTGTATTTAAAAACCCGACCACATAAGAAAATTTCAATTTAAATAATAAAATTGTTTGAGAATTTTCTTGTACATCTTTTTCCCGGCATTGCTTGAAGAAGACTTAGTTAATTCGTCTTGTTTTATTTACACATTACTACGATTTGCATACTGATGGAACATTAAATCTTGTGGAATGAATTAAGAAGCGCCTTTGAAGCGATTTTCTCGAAAATGAATAGATACATAAGTTAAAGTTTTTTGTTTGTTTTTAAACACTGATTACTACAATGTAAAGCTAGTCTTCAAATAATAAATTAATGAACATTTAACTTGTGATTTCGTCAGTGGGGATTGGCTCGAGAAATTAACAAGATCATAAACTAAAAAACAAACCAAACTACTTGATAAAATAATTAAATTTATTAAGACTTTCAGATCAAAGAGTAATTAACGAATCAACTTTTATTTTTAGAATTGTCAATGGTATCATAGACATTTCCAATTTCCTGAACTATTACCTTTCAACAACCAACGAGAACTACTCAATCCAAAATTTTAATTAGTTATAATAATAACATCAGTATTTAGTCTTTCAGATACTCGCTTGTACCTATATTGCACGTGGTTGGTAATACGTACGCAGAGGTAGCTGATGCATTTAACTGCACAAAATGTAGATACGCAAAGGCTTTAATATCACATATCTTCATTCAATATTAATAAAATGCAATAAAAAATACATTGCATAAAATACTTCTGTTTACTACTGATTCTTAATATTCATAGGAGCAAGAAATTACAATTTTATCACTGTAAAATGTACCTTTATATGTAAAAACCCAGTTGGGCGTATACAATTAAACAAATAAGGGCTATACATTGAGCACCCACATGCTGCCAATTTGTTTAATTTAGCAAAAAGTAACTTCTATTAATTTAATTTAAAATTATGGACTATTAAATGTGTATTTTGAAAGAAGTCGTAATATGATTGCAGAGATGAAGCATATTTAATTAAAATAGCAGTGCTTGTATTGACAATAGTACTGGGCGTTGACGGTAATTCGAAACAACTCCACAGCCATTATCGTAGACAATTGTTGAATATAACCGTTGGAAATAGCACCTAACACCGAAGTTGACGCGACGATATTGATTTCAATCATAATAATCCCCTTTTCGGAGAGTCAAAAGAGTCGAGTCGTTGGTGCCGTTGGGTGTGTTATGTTATAAAGCAACAGCTATATACTACTTTCCATCGTTAGATTCACTTGACGCAAGGCGCTACGTATCGGTCGTTTCAGATACAACAAAAAATCATTCCAAGTTACGCATAATATCGTTCACGAAGTATACACTCTTACGCCCTTTTGTTTATTTGGCGCTAGAGCTACAACAATAAATACATACTCGTACACAATCAGTGAGTGTTGAGACTGCGTTGCGTTGAATAATATTTGTATGTAGCTATTGCTATCCAACTGTTGGCGCAAATTTTTGTCAATGGCGTTGGACGTTGACATCATCTAGCTGTTATTTCCAACGGATAGTTATTTATTTATTTATTTATAAATTAAAAGACTTAAGTCCAGTTACAAAAAATACATAAAAAACACGAAATAGAAAAAAGAGCAACAGAGAAAGAATACCATATATATTAATATAAATGAAGCGATGACAAAAATAAGGCAAAATAAACATAAGAGAGAACATTCAAGCCATGGTCTAGTCAAAGTTTTGGTAGAGTCGTAAAGAATGACAAAAATCATTTAGACTGCCACCAAAAATTTCAAAACCATGGCTTGAATTAACAAGTCTTGACATTCTGGACATTGGAGAATTATACCCATAATTAGTATTGTGATGATTGAGGAACAGCAATTCATTGTTTCTGAGTCTACGGCAAGGAATGTTGAACTGCATAAGTTGCAACAGATAAGATGAGTCAATAAAACAATTAATGAAATATATTTATATTTTGATACAGTACTAATTGACAACCAAACTACTTTAAATCTTCACAAACTAAAAAAAAACATTTTACGTGTTGTTACTAATATCATTCGAATAAAGAGACACAGAAACTGATTTTCCTTTTAATGGGTGGCGCACTTTCAATAACAAGTTTTTTTTAACTTGTAAAATAAAATGTTTAGTATAAAACATGTTATCTGCTTGTAAATTTTTATAGAGCTCCCCGCATACCCCCGGGCGTTAAACGTGCCGCTAAAACTTTTACAGCGTTTTATTGAGAAAAGATCCGGCGATTTATCTCACCATCAGCTAAAAATGTCAGAATCGGAAAGTAAACTTTCTAACTGGGGAAATTGCCAGAACGTAAGGCTTGGTATAAGGTGACTCTAAATGTATTCAACAAGTGCAATATAAAATTGACAACTTGATGTCAAATAAAAAAGCTAAGTAGGTATCTCTGAAGAAATCTGCCGTTTTGTATGTTGTATCTTTGAAACAGCTGCTTAGGTTTCATGTTATTTATTTTTATCGCAAACATATGAATAGTCTCGACTGCGAATCCAGAGGGCGCGGGTTCAAACCCGGCGTACGCAAATAACTTTCATTTAATTAATATGTGTCATAATATAAAATGATATATAGTATATTTGCAGCACGTTCCAGAGTGGTAGATACTTTAAGTAAAGCCCTAGTGAAAGACCACCATTCAGAATCCAAACATTGCTTTAAATGGTTTTAGCTGTGTTTAGTGACCTGATCTGAATGGCCAGATACTTTCCAACCTTCCTCTTCCTCTTCCCCACCTCCTTCCCTTCCCCTTCCCCATCTCCTTCCCTTCCTCACTACCTTCAATCTCACAACATGACCCTATTGAGGATGACATAGTTTCACTGGCTATGGGCGATTGGAAGCAGTTGGAACTCTTTTGCGGTATTAACTATAATTTCTTTTATAAAAAAGCATATTGCAGACTAAAGAAGAAAGTAAAGAAACATGTTTTTACTGTAATCTGTCTGCAATATATTGATTATACATATTTTTGTGATGAACATCTCAAGGTTCTTTTACAATTCCCAGGCTAATTTTGTACACAGGATGTATACTATGGATCATTATGCACATTGCATAATATGTTTGAAAATGATATTATATCTTACACGTATTAATGTTTCAAATTGCTCAATTGCTCAATCTTGCACGTGCCTGTGAATAGAATACATTTAATCATTAATTACTCTTTTTCAATGAAAATAACTAGCTTCGGTACTGTTCCGAATGAGTTACATAAACATGTATGTGTAATTTTTTTTTTTTAATTAATCCAGTGGTTATACTTTATCTCCACGTGTTAAGTAAAGTTGTCATTTCATAATTCAAAATCTGAAATGAAGTTTTTTTAGTCATTCTGTACCAAATCATCTATTAAACTTCGTCCTTATCACTTCAAAGAAATATTTAGCCGGGCGGCTCACAAAAAGGATCAATGAAAAATAAGTTTGAACGTTTGAAGATTCGCGTTTCTTTTGAGTTGGTATAGCTGATTTTTTAACATTATTATTGAAATTATTTTTATGAAATTTATTGTTTCAAAAATTTAAAGTAATTTTATTGAAATGGGAAAAGTATTGTGAATAATATCTATTTTGATTTCACCGAAATAAACATTTCATAAAACTTTCAGTGCTATTGAAAAAATCCATTACAATCTATATTAATTCACTCTTGTAAAACAATGCAACAAATTTCGCATAGGAATCTTTATAAAAACTGAAATAAAATAAGGAACGTACGAAAACATTTCATGCAAATAAAGTCAAGTTTTTAAGCAAACGTTAATTTTAAATTAGAGTACCTACATATTATCGTATATTGAAGTATGTCGTAATAAAATATGAGCCCATTTTATTCAAATAAAGCTTTGAACTAATTATTACTTATTACTAATTATTATACATTATCTGTCAGTTAAAATATATCGTCGCCAGAAAGCAAAAGAGCTGAAGCGCCATTTTGGGAAGTATACACCAGAGCACTTCACAGTTTTTTTTACAATAAAATTCATAAGTCTTCAGTACCTGGTTGGATTTGAAAAAATATATATGCTCAGGTAAGCAACAAAAAGCTAAACGAGTCGTAAGCTTGTGTCGCTTGAGTCAAGCCTTCTACCAAATGGACACTTATTTTAGATGGCTGAAGAGCCATAAAAGTCTTCAGCATCAAACGAGTGTCAAAGCATTCGATGCAGAAAAAAGAACTGATCAAAACTGCATATTTAACTCATATTTGACCAAAGTGTTGCTTAAGCCCTTTTTTCTTTTGCACGACGATATAGTTCTGATACCTACCCTGTGTGAAAAGAAGGACGACGGAAGACTGACTGTGGTATAAATTCACTGTATAACAATTTACGACTTTAAGGGATGTTTAAATTATTTGAATTTGTATGGCGGATAAAGAAATGAGTGTTGGTAGAATGTACGAGTATGCCAGGTGAATGGAAGAAGATGTTGGGGACGCTTCAAAAATACATGGTACGATCAAGATAATTAAATACTTGAGTGGGTTCATATTAAAAATCGAAACAACAAAGAATATGATCACGTGAATGTGCTTTTAAGGGTCAGCACCCCAAAATACTCACATTTTGGCTTTCTAATACAACCAATACTAAAAATGATTTATTTGTAAATTTTATATGTGTAGGTAGGAAAATGTCTAAGGTTTCCAGTGAGTAAAATTATTTTACTGTAATCTTTAAAATTCTATATGAAATGCATATAACTTTAGGTAAAACGTTCAAAAATGCCTACGCTGGTTTTCGAACAGCACCTTTTACTGACATTTTAGTATGTTTTTCATAGAACTTAAAATATTAGAGTTTAAATTTTTTATTAATTGGAAAGTTTAGACATTTTTTATTTTATTTTTTATATGAATACCGAACAAGAAACTCGAACTGCTACCAATCGTCTAGAGCCAGTGATACTATGGCATCCCCAAATAGGGTATGTTGTGAAGCTGAAGGTGGTAGAGAAGGGAAGGAGATTGGGAAGAGGAAGGTTGAGAAGTAACTGGCTATTCAGATCTGGTCACCAAACACGCCTAAAGCCATTTCAAGCAACATTTCGTTTCTGAATGGTGGTCTTTCACCAGGGCGATACTTGAGTATCTACCACTCTGTCCTAACTGCCTTGTAGAATTTACATATAAGTCATGTGCAGTATTGCTTGTATTAGAATGCTACAAAGTGACGTTTTGCGCCATTATTGGGTGCTGAGCCTTAAGACAGGTGTGCGGCATTCCATCATCCCCGCCTACCTGTGATGGTTAGGTTAGGTTAGGTTAGAGTTTAAAAAAAAATTACGAGATAAACTTTTCTATGAAATCCTTTTAAGATGTAGCTGCGCACATACTGGGCCGTTCGTGTAGTAAATCTCTCGCTATCCCAACTGCGGGTACTGGTGCAAGTCGAAAACCGCACGGTTCGGAAAATGGTCAAGACAACAATTGATAAAAATCGTCGCTTACAGATTTTTTTACAAAGTGTCTTCTCGGGAGAGATAGTGAGGGAACGGTAGTAAAAGATATCTTTCTGAAAGTTTCCTCGAACAAACGGCGGGACTCGGAGCGAGCTAAGCAAGGTAATAATTCAAAGGTATCAATTCTTCCCGACAGTCGCGGGAGATATATGAGATGGCAATATTAAAAGTTTAGCTCTGCTGTCTCAGATTTTATCTCTAAATCATGGCTACACCGGGAGGAGCTTTACGCGGGAGGCTTGTATTGATAAGATGTTATATGGCTAGGAAATTATTCTAATTAAAAGACTCAGAAAGTGATACTACTGAGGGCTGTATTTTTAAGCTGTTTTGATGAAAAAAATCATTTGAAGGTTGTGGTAAGAAAAAAATTAATACTTTAAAAATAATATATACCTACCGCCTAATAGTCTCGATTTCTCAAAGCTCGTTAGACTATAGCATCCCCAATTAGAGGAATGTTGTGAGGCAGAATAAAGTTAGAGGCAGGGGGGGATGAGAAGTTTTTTTTTTTTTTACAATAATATTTAAGGTAATTGTTACAATTTTAGCACAGTGTATTTCAAAATAAGCATGAGCTGTTCCTCACCATAAAGAACAAGGTTATTGTGTTTGGTGAGGGAATTTACGCTAGAAATAATAAAATACCTGATATTTAAATATGGTAACAAAACATAGCTAAGTCTTACTGACCGAATATTTCACACATCTGTTTGATAATCCCCTTCAGCTACAACAGTAAACTGAACCTCGAAAATAAACCACTCATTTACACATCGACAATTCGACCAAAACTTACACACTTCCAAAAGTCCCTGATTCGTCAGATTCAGCATAATTAATACGGGTTCTAAAATGCCTCCGCTCCGAAAACACATAATGGATATAGTCACAACATTTTGCTCCAAATTAGATTCAAACCCGAATCCTTCCATTTACAAGCTTAGCGCTGCCCTACTTAATGTTTTACAGTAGCAAAAGGCAGCCCAATCACCGGGTAGAAAAGATTATTTTCTCATGAATGCACCTCCAACCACAGTTGACAAAAGAAGAGGGAGAAATATTCCCAGCACTGATTCAAATATTCAATACGATGTACGTCTGTTTGATAGATTTCTCTATCTTAACAAACAGATTGCAGTAATTGGATCACAGATGTCAGATTGGAATACCGTTCTTGTTCTACAGGTACTTCAATGAAAGATACTCTGATAAACTGGCGTCATTGACCTCTTTGGGATCAGTGCACAACCGGGAAATACGCCAAACGCGCGCCTACCATTTGTACACGGTTGTTATTTTTTTAGATGAGAACGGATCGTTTTTACGGTTCATTCTTGTGTCCAACAGCTCGGCTGCGGAATGATTTGCTAGCCTCTGTGTTTCTTCCCTCATACAACAAAAGTCTCTTCAAGATCCATGTTCACTTCTTACTTTGCTGAAAAATACCTTCCACACAGCATCCCCAAAGTTGACATGGGCCCCGAAGGAAATTATTTCCATCAAAGCCAGAGTTATTACTTCCATCAGAGTATATAAAGAAAATTTCCTGAAACGCATAGCAAAGGTATTGCAAAAATGTCTTATTTATTTACGAATTAATTTGCCACAATGTTTCACACTTGCAAATTGAAAAGAGATTTTTCTAAAATTGATAAGAGAAAATTAATTTATAATACTTTTAGAAAACAAACGGTTACAAAATATTCTCGCAGGCTAATTAAAAACGAAATAACCCGCGATTTTGTAAAAACAATTACATTCCAAAATGAAAATGAAAATATTATCCAGGCGGATGATTGCGTGCCAGAATGAAACCAGTGATATAGAATAAACTAGGTGAGTCTTTGAAAGTTATTTGCTAGTAAGGATGGAACAATAAATTTTGCCCACTCAATTAATAATTACGACTTCCACCACATATTATGATGGAGAAGAATATGGTTAATTCGTTGTCGAATTACTATCTTATTACCTCTGGGGCCTAGCACAAGCACATCGATGAAAGTTACATAAAAAATATCGGTTATTTGTCAACATTCGCGAGCACGACTGCCGATTGCCAACGACATGTGATAATGCGCGTCGATTAAATCTGCTTTCTTTGCCGCGGCTCATTCGTCTCGAAATAAGATCGATAAAAATTCAATGGAGTTTCAACACTTAATTGTCATATCACAGCTAACGACTATTGATAAAAAAAATCAACAATCAACAGATATACCCAAAACAACTAATAAAACGTGTTTTTAAAATCGTTTTAGTGCTGCGAATCGATCGTACTCACAATATTACATTCTTATAGGAGATTTAAGTGACATTTCACTAGGAGTGGGTTTTACTATAATAAATTAATAAAATTGTTAAATCACTTTTAGAAAATTTATTCAAGATTACTCTAATGACTTAAAATTATCTTCATGTCGGTTCTTACGTTTTTAAAATTAGGTTGTTTTAAAAGCATAAGAAGTCTAATCAATACGTTAAGTCGTCGCAACCGAATTTCGTCGAGTATTTCAAAGATTCGTTAACAAAACCAAATCAATTAAACTCGAATAGTACCAACTGCAAAGAGCAACAGTATTGGACTGTAAACTCTATATTTCAATGGGTGAAAATATACAGGATATGACAAGTGTAACATAATCCCACATCCCCGCGGCTGACATGCAATGCAACATTACTGACATGTGGCATGCACTGTCATTATTTTACGGTTAACAATATAATTATGCACCCGGTGTATCACGGAATATCAATTTGACCCGTAGGTACCCGTAAAAGGTCAAAAGATGGCGTCCATTAAAATGATTGCTTTTATTGATTAGTATTCCTCGTTGTAGAAAAGTTGAACGGTAGTGAAATTATAAAAATATTTTTGGTGTGTTTGACATTAGCTTGTTTTAATTGTAATTAATGGTTTGCGTCTAGCTATTAAATCACTAAAACTTGGTTTCATCAATAGCATTGCCTGTGACTTTAGAATATAAAGACCTTAAACACCCTTTACTGTTCATTAGTTCACCCTCATCTAGAATATGCCAGTGTAATTTGGTCTCCTTTCTATACCGTTCATATTAATCATATTGAATCCGTAGAACATTGCTTTTTACGCGGAATTGAACGGAGATTAAGGCGAGAAAGAGGCGATTATTCATATGATGAACTTGAAAAAAACATAAAAAATTCTTCATTAGAAAATTGTAGGAAAGACTTTGATTTAATTTACATTTTCAAAATTATTAATTGTATCATTGACTTACCTTCTTTGTTTCAACTTATCCAGTTTACCATTTCTTGCCGTAGACTCAGAAACAATGAATTGCTGTTCCTCAATCATCACTCTACTAATTATAGGTATCATTTTCCACCATCGAAATTTTTGGTACCAGTCTAAATGATTTTTGTCATTCTTTACGACTCTACCAAAACATTGAATTGACCTTGGCTTTGACTTGAATGTTCTTTCTAATAAATATTTTTGTCATTGATTCATTATAATATAATGTATGTGATGTTCTTTCTCTATTGATCTTTTTTCCTATTTCATGTTATGTTTTTTTTTGTAGTTGGATAATAGTCCGTTAGTTTATAAATAAATAAACGTCGGCTATTATTTTTACGCGTGAGGGGGTGAAATATAACTATTTCCTTACGACTTTTACGATATTCTATTTGAAACTTTTCCATGTTCCTACATCGCTCTACAAATAATCATAAGGGTGAAAAAAAGACAAACGTTCCCGAGTTTCGAATAAACTGAAAATATTTAAAAAAAACTCCTGTTACCATCATAATGAGCGGAAATTTTGCTTGTGCAATGATGGACGACTTAAAAGAATTGCACCCACTCGGCGTAAATCTGACACATTTGTCAACTCGGTTACTAACCGGTTACAAATATACATATTAAATTCATTAATCGATCCCCTCCACAACTTATTTCAATTTGTTATTGTCATGACCATTGTTCTTTTTAGTTTATGGCTTTTCCGTTTCATATTTGTGTTCTAGATTATTAACATTATTTAAATATTTAATCATAAATAAGCATTAATGCTTTAGAGTTAATCCTAATTTAATATTTATTCTCGATTTGGTAAGAAGTCAAAAGATCTTCCATATTAAAAAAAATGATATTTATCCAAGACACCATCTAGATATTCAATATGCGTTTGGCTAGAACTTTGAATATCATCAAAAGAAGGCAGTCTGAAATCGGAAAAAAATCAAATACAAATAATTTTCAATAGAAGTATGAGATCGTTTAAATGCTGTTTTCTAATGAGGTCTTAATGGCTTAGTTGGCAAAGTATTCCCGGATAGAGTAGAGGTTCCGAGTTCGAGTCTCGGTTATGACCATTGTTATTTTTAGTTTCTGGCTTTTATCTGTTTCATATTTGTGTTTTAGATTATTAACTTTATTTAAATATTTTATTTCGATCAAGTTTACAAAATGTAAAGGGCTATGTACAAGTACAGTGATATCCAAACTTCTTAATAGAAGGGCCAATTTACCAGTTTTCCAAACGTTTAAGGGTCGTATTAAGTACAAGTGTTGCGGATAGTGATAGAGTGTAGATATGTATCGAACAATTTGTTTTAGTAGGTAGGGGTCTACGGCTTCACTTACCTTTGATGCCATGTCGCAGTTTTTTCCTTGATTTTGCATAGTGAATTGCATCACAACACCTTTACCATGTATTCTGGTATTGTCCTTTTCAGTTCATGGTGTTGTTCAAGAAGAAACGGCTCCGCGCTTCCTTGAACACCTGTTTGAGAATAAAAACAATGAAATCAAAACGTGTTTACAAATATTCACTTCCTGTATTGTAAACCAATGGCGTGACAAAAACATTATCTTTATGAACTTGTACGAGGCCAACAAGAACTCCCGTGTCCCTATGTGCGTATGAATACATATACGTAGAGCGGTCTGACATTGAGAAGGGAACGATTATTGGCTTGACAGAGTGTAGCAAACGTCGCTTTGGATTGAATTCTCCTTTCTGCCTTGCTTGATTACACAACCCTGAAAACGAATACCTTTTTTAATCAGAAAAGTATAAAGTTTCTGCCTTGGCCAATTTGGCAAACGACATAGAAATTAGGATTGAAGATATTAAGGTAATGAAATTTGATAAATTTGAACGGAATGACGCACTCCTTGCGATGGTGGCGATAAAATTGAACAAACTGACGGTGATGCAATTCAAAATAATGTAAAATCCTGTGTTTTTGTTTGGAACACATTGTTTTGCGTTTGCTTTAACCGGGAATTTTAATGAGCAAGCCTTAAAAACAAGTTACAGGCATATCAAAATTCTTAGAGGTGTAAAACCTTCTACTGACAAACATTTTGTACATTTGTACAATTTTGTACATTTTGTACAATTTGTACACGGTTGACATTCAATACATGAGAACGGGTCGCTTTTACGACTCGTTCTTATGTTCAACAGATCGGCTATGGAACGATTTGCCGGCCTCTGTGTTTCCTCCCTCCTTCAACATGGGCCTCTTCAAGACCCAAGTTCACTCCTTCCTTTCCTCAAAAAAACCCTCCACACAGCATCCCCAAAGATGACATAGGCCCTGAGGGAAATTGTTTTCCTCAAGGCCTCCTGTGTGGAGTTATTGTAAAAAAAAAAAAAAAATTGTCGGATTCGCCTTTATTGTATAATGTGGAAAAATAAGTTTTTTGAACTCTGACCGAAAACCGTAATGTGTGCCGTGTCTGAGGTTTACAAAATAAAATAAAACATCGTTTTTGGTCCTGTTTTCTTAATGTTGTATAAATCGATACAGTAGACAGGCGTCAATGGTAATTTCAACCTTATCACCATCCGCGTGAGAAGTGCGTGATTTCGTTCAAGCAGGTTTGATTGAATCATCTTAACGTCGGTCGCCTGTTTCGATCTATGCTAAAAAAACATCGCCAAAAAGGTTTTTAAATTTTATTTTGTGAAGCTCGGGCGCAAATAAAAATATATTTTAGTTCATACTCTTAATAACTTAAAGTGATATATTTTATTATACAATAAATCCAAACGCGGAAAAAGGTTTGCAAGTAGGAGATTTGACACCTTAAAGTATTTTTATAGGCCAGATAGGCACCTACTTTATATTTTTCTAGTGTTAGACCGCCAAGAGAAACTGAATACTGGTTTCACTATAACATAAAAAAAAACTTTTTAAAACCTGGAACAAAAACGATGTTGTGCGAAAAGATTCACAAGAATTGAAATTTCATTAGCAAGAAAACTAGCTGCCGTAAAAAAAATATGTTCCTTAAAATGTTTTTATATTAAAATTTGTATGAAAGCCAGATTTTTCGCACAAAAGGAAATTTTTAACTTAAATTAATTTAATAATTTATTCGTCGTTTAACCCGAATTTTGTTACCAGGAATGTTGGTACCAGGTAAAGTAGATTGCTTTTAAGCCTGACATTTACCCCGCAAAGGTTTTATTTTAAACATTGGACGGATTATAAACAATTAATCACAAAAAAATCCATTAACTTCCAACGAGTCAACCACCACCAGGAGGGCAGATTTACCACAAAAAAGCTTCGTGATTTTTGTAAATAATTTATTTTTTATTCCACGAAGGTATTTTTTAAATTTTAAATCAGTTCAAAATACATAAGCAGGAATTTCACAGATTTTTTCTTTGATAAAATGTAGATTAAATGCGCTTACATAATTAATTTTCTTTTCGCAGCCAGAACCATCGTATATAGTTTATCGTCTATTTTGTCGGGCGAGGAAAACATATTTTATAAATGAACTATTTGTAAACAAGTTGAAATGAATATGGTCGCAAAAGTACAAATATATTCACCGATCACACCATATTATTTTTAAGTGCTATGTCTAATTCAACATTTGTCACATAATGACATTAAACAAGCCTTCAATTCCGACACACACCTGCACAAAACAATATCATAAAATCAAATACACTTATCGTCATCTACTCACACAACTAAATACTTTACACATACACAATACAACGCATTACTGAAAGAATTGAAATTCCCAGTTGCGAACAAAAAAATATTGGCAAAAGCACGGATATTTTCTCGACAATTTTATTAATCAGTGATATATCCTATCTGTAAAACCTCTGTACGAGTATGTGTGAATATCTTTCTTATTGTATTTTTGATGTTTATCTAATTAATCTCTACTCCTATGAGTCTCTTTCAAATGTATTTTTCCGCTTGTTCCCTCTCCTTTTGTACTCCCCTTTTAAAATTTGTATATCTTTGTAAAAAAGTTATAATGCCTTTTTATTTTATAATTTTCCTTTTCCCGAAATTAGTTTTTTTGTAATTCGTTGGAAATAATATATCAAGATATGTGTTTGTACTACATTAACATTTTTAAAAAAATAATAAAAACGTAATTTGGGGGTCTTCAAATAGGGCTGTATTGTGTGTATTGTTTTAGTTATAAACAACACAAGAGAGTGATTAGTTTTTTTGTGTTTGTATTGTGTTCTTCTAATACTAATCTCTAAGAAACTAATTGCCTTAAAAGAATGGCACGTCTTTGCGTTGAAAGTAAATGATTTGTGTTATGACTCTCTAGACCTAGATTCTAGAAGATAGACTACACAAAATTTAATGAGTATCAAATAACATAGAAAGTCGGGATCTAATTTAATAATTATATATTACCGAATGAAAGCAACTGTCTGATTTTCGAGGCAGTAGTTTTCTATGCGCATTGAAGGTTTATACAAATAGTACTGATTAGATAGAAAAAAAAACCTATTTCATCTCAGTATTTCAACAAAACTGGCGCGCCACCAACTGCGTCGCACAAAGTGGAGTAATTTCCCTTTCAACATAAAATATACCGAATTTTACATAAGTCATCGTATTGTCGCTGGAAAAGCAAAAGGGCTTAAGCGACACTTTGGTCAAAAATGAGTTAAGTGCGCAGTTTTGAACAGTTTTTTTTTCTTTATCGAGAGCCCTGACTCTCGTTTGATTCTGAAAAGTTTTGTGGCCCATCAGCAATCTAAAATATATTTTCCATTCGGGAGAAGACTTGACTCAAGCGACACAAGCTTGGGACTTTTTCGCCTTTTTGTCGCTTCAGTAAGTTCAGTGAGTGTTACCTGAAGCGACAAAAAGCCAAAAAAGTCCCGAGCTTGTGTCAATAAATAAAGTAAATATATTTTAGATGGCTAAAGAGCCACAAAAGTTTTTACAATCAAACGACAGTCAGAGCATTCGACGCAGGAAAAAACTGCATATTTAACTCATTTTTTTACCAAAGTGTCGCTAAAGCACTTTCACCTTTCCCGCGACGATAAGCTATAGTATTTATGACATGCGGTTCACAAATGAAACACATCATAAAGATTTATTTCACCCTTGACCCAAATTTTATAAGATTGTAACAAACTTTTTGAATCATCGCACCACCAAAAAATATCTATGTAACCCGTGAACTAAAAAATATAAAAAAAAAAAAAAAATCCCATTAATGATTTCACTCTCCGGAAAGCAATAGTTATCCTATTTGAACCATGTCAAAATTAAACGAATGGCCCTATCAATATTCTGCGGCCCAGGAGTTGGCCACGCAATCTTTGATTATATTCTGGCTTTGGTGATGAGAAGACTGGGGGGAGAGGAGGGCAGGGGAGTCAATCTGCGTTTCGGGGTCTCAGGTGGGGTTCATTGAATCCACAAGTATTTTTTTAATGGGGTTGTTCGCGTTGCTGAGTTAATTTATCTCTAATGGAGTGTCGGATCAGAAAATATTGGGTCTCAAGTCCGGGATTCAATCTTAGCAAGGGGCAAAAAAAAAAAAATAATAATAATTATTGGTTAAATAAAATTAAAAAACCTAAAAATTAAAATGGAGTTCTTCAAAATAAACTTTAAAACCATAAATAAATTAGCGAGGGCAATTCAAAAATTAAGCTTTGACATGAAGCACTCACTGTGTGATAAGACATAATTAAATTTTGAATAAAAGTAAAATTGTTTTGACACCACTTTATTAGATACATATTCCAACCGGTTTCAGCTCTACCTGAACCTTCTTCAGGGTTGAACAAATACGTATTTGTTATTACATATTTGCTATATTATACAATACATATTTGTTCAACCCTGAAAAAGGTTTAGGTAGAGCCGAAACCGGTTGGTATATGCATCTAATAAAGTGGTGTCAAAACAAAGTTACTTTTATTTAAAATTTAATTTAAAAATTGTTTGAAAAGATATCGGTTTGAAAAAAAGTTATTTTTTCCTTGTTTAAGGGTCAGCACTAGATAAACGTTACTTTGTAGCATTTTAATACAAGCAATACTACAAATGATTTATGTGTAAATTTTCGATGGTTAGTTGGAAAAATGTCTGTGGTTTCCAGTGAATACAATTTTTTAACCGTAATCCCTTAAATTCCATGAAAAACATAATAAAATGTCAGTAAAAGGTGCAGTTTAAAAACCAGCAAAGGCATTTGTGAACGTCTTATCTAAAATTCCAGTATGCATTTCATAAAGAATTTAATAGATTACTGTTTGAGAATTGTATTCACTGGAAACCTTGGACGTTTGGACTACCCGTGTGGAATTAACAGATAAATAGTTTTGGCTGTACTAGAAAGCACAAGGGTGAAAGATACTCTTTGGCATTGCCCTGATACAGCCATTCAGGTGAAAAAAGTTTTTTAAATGTCTATATTTGGTGATCAGATCCGGCCAGCCAGGTACTTCCCGATATTATTATTTCTCATCCGACTTTCTTTAGCCTCAAATCATTCTCAGAATTGAGTAAATACCATAGAAGTGCGGTGAAAAGAATTTTACCTTAAAATAGTGCCTAGTGGTGGGTTGGAGCTTCAAGGGTTTTTGCGATACTTGAGCGAAGGAGGAACCCATGTTTGGAAAGAATATATATATTTAATAATACTGTGGGCATATTTCTTTAGGTACATAAGTATACTTCTCATTAATCTTTTTTGGAGAATTTGAAACTTGTTCTATTATATGTCGTTACACAAGAAAAGAATTGTCGAACAGTCATGCAAATGTGCAGCAATATGAAGAGGTAATAAAGTAATAATAATGAAATCTTAGATGTAAGTCACAGTTATACTCAGTAGTTAGTTACTAGCTATAAGTCCTTATTGTATGTCACTAGTTGAAATTATTAGTTGTAAGCCATTAGTAATAAATCTTAACTGTAAGTTTTTAGTTATAAGCTTAAGTGATAAATTATAGGTTAGATAAATTAATTTGTAAAGCGCCCTTGAGGTGATTTTCCCACAAAAACGGCGCTATAAAAGTTATCCATTATTATTATTAAATGAGTTTATTTATTATTAAATGAGTTTATTCTATGGTAGGTGAATATAATGGAGGAGGAAAATAACATTTTTCTTGGTTTATTAATAATAGGCCAAAGTTAAATTATATAGAATAGAACACGTTTTTTGACATCTGTATAATTTGTTAAAAATGCGATGTTGGCTCACAACCCACTTTATTATCTTTGTAACTAATGCTGGAATATTCAATAACGCGTAAAGTTTTTGGAATTCTTGGAATAATGTGCGGGAATATTACGATTTTTTGGTTTGGTATTTCCCATAAATATCCGAAAAACTATTATACATGGTGTTCTATACCGAACCCGATAGACTTCAATCAGCGATTTCTGAGCTTATCTGTAGTAAAAAATGAAGATGGCATTTTGGTCTCCGGTGATATTTTTTAAGAATAAAAAAAAATTGTCACACGTCGCCACTGGTTACTCAGTCAAGTAACCGCCCGCCTCTCGCCCCGACCCGTACTGTCCAATGCCACGTGGTACACTCAGCATTGTGAACAAACCCAATTTATACCACGAGGTACACACAGCATTGGAAACTCAGAGCAATAATATACCAGCAGGGATAGCTTTGCGAAACAGTTTAGTAAGAATTGTTGATTTTTTCCTGACTCGAGCGTGGCTAGGGTTTTTATGGACACACTTTTTTACATTCATTCATAGCACATGTCGACACAATGTTTTGTTTATTTGTATAACCACTTTTTCACAGTATTGTTATCAACAAAAATATAGAGTATAACCTCAAAAACTGTTGGGTTATGTCGCATAACAAAACGTAGTGGGAAACGAAACGAAACGATACGGAAAACATGCTTACATACCCAAAAGTGGTTCGATATTATGTTACAACTTATCTAGTCTCTTTCTCTCTCACGGTTTACTGCGTAAGAACCCGGAGAAAGTGATTTATCTCAAGTTTGTATAGGGTTGGGTAAAAAAAAATAACTCTCTCTCTATATATATTCTTACTCCAAGATTGGAAAGTACAGGTCGGAGCGTGGGGCGGGCGGTTTCAAGGCTGAGTGACCAGTGGCCACATGTGACAGAAACATTTACTTTGTTTTTTAATTGCAAAAAATGTCATCGGGTACCAACCTCCATTTTTTTTTACTACAAACAAGCTCAGGTTTGGCTGGTAAAAAAATGTCGGGTACGTTCTGCTACACCCTGTATAAATAATAACGATGATTTCCAATTCAAATGACGCCTTCAATCTGACTGGCGACGCCCGGCAATTCAGGATAACGTATTCGAAAACCCCGACGAAAAAACCAAATAATATTGAGATTTTTTCAATACCTGGTGTCATTAAGAAATATTTGGCATTCGTTCATAGAAAGAGAGGTGTTGAATAATTTGAATAAAATAACTGGTGGAATATGGATTCCAATAATTCAGAATAATTTATTGTCAATGGAAATATATGAATACTTTGGGACTTATTGGAATAAGAACTAACTGCCGTAAGTAAAAATATGTCAAACTGGAATAAAAATGCAGCAATGTTAATGTACGGGGCCTGTTCAAAAGAAAAGGTGAATTTTGACTCTTCGCGGGCTGTGTACATTCGATTATTGTTTTTTTTTGTTGTTGTTATGTTGGTACACATATGTTTATCATAAATATGTTAGCATTATCAGCCATTTTGGATTAGTGGTTTGTTTTTGACATTAATTTTCTAGGCCTGCTGTAGCAAACTCAACCCTAAACCCCTTCTATCCGTCATGCGAGAAACAATTTTTGTTCGTCCCGTCTTTCGAGTTACGTCGTTTACGATTCAGATGCCGCTGAACAGCCGACCGATAAGCACGTCGACTCCGTGCCTATATCACGATACTTATTTAAAAAATAAATTATAACGAATATTTATATTTTTGTACGTTTTTACATCCGGTTCCTGTAAATATAGAGTTTATAACGCCTATTAAGGCGTACTATAATATATATTTACATTGCCAGCAACGGGGCGCACCTAACAGTCTAGCAGAGGAAGGTATTTCCTGGGGGAAAGATGTTTCAGCGGGAAAGGATGAATTTGCCCGCTGACACTTCGGTTTACCCTTCGTGACGGAAAACAACTCTTGTTTTGTGATTACCATCCTTACGTCAGCGTGTTTAAATTTGTAAATAAACGTGATTTACCTAACCTTAAAGACTATAATTTGACAATTAACTAGTAAATTTATTTATTATAGTTCCTTAGTTCTACAAGTTATTATATATTCCGTAATTTAAAATAACATGTGCCAAAAAACAGGAACATATGAATATTAATTTGTTTTAATTTTAAGTGTACGCCCACTTTTTTGGAAACACCTCTCGTAGATTTATTTCCAGGGTGATGTGTCCTCTTAAGAAGTTGCTGGCTCAATTTCATATGCAGCGTCAATACATTCTTATACGGGCGCTGACTGTCTGGGTGTCCCAAGAAACATTGATAAATAATAAATAATCTTCTGGATTCTGGAAGGTTGGTGAATATTTCATGTATTTTTATCCTGAGATCCGAGAACGTCTTTCTTGGGTCGAAGTCTCAAGCTGCATGTACTTAGAAAGTTAAAAATAGAATTTCACGATGTATTTTGAAAAAATTCTGGATGAACACGTATTTAAGTTTACGTATATTTTCAAAGAAGTAAAAAAAAGAGTAAATAAAAATAGCTGTTTTATTTCATAATCAACTTTGTTCTATATACGAGGCCTGTTCAAAAGAAAAGGTGAATTTTGAATTTTCGCGGGCTGTGTACATTCGATTATCGATTTTTTGTTTTGTTATATTGGTACACATATGTTTATCATATGTTAGCATTATCAGCCATTTTGGATTAGTGGTTTGTTTTGGACAACTGGAAAGGTAAGTCATGTTTTTGTATGTTCTTCGATTTTTTACTTTTGAAAAAAAAATGGATCGAAGAATAAAATCCATGATTTGTTTTTCCACAACTCCAGGACGCTCATCGTCATTAACATCTTCTCGGCCTTCTGTAAAGCGCTTGTACCAGTTATAAACACTTTTTTGTGACAAAGTAGACTTGCCGAATGCCACAGTCAACATTTTAAGTGCGTTGGAGCACTTTATTTTATTTTTAACGCAAAATTTAATACATATTCTTTGATCCATTTTTTTCAAAAGTAAAAAATCAAAGAACACACAAAACAAAAAAAAATCGATAATCGAATGTACACAGCCCGCGAAAATTCAAAATTCACCTTTTCTTTTGAACAGGCCATGTATACAAGTATTCCACTGAAAAATATTGATGCTTGCAAAAAACAAAAAGGCGAGTCACCACGGTCTATTTTTACGATTTTTTTAAATTGAACCAATGGAAACTATGAAATAAACAAAATGGCGTATTAACTTTTTAATAATTAAAAATAATATTTCTAAGCTTCATAATTCCTAATAGAATTGATGCTCCAGGCTGAAAATAAAAAAAAACTTGCATTTTTAAAAGATTTTATAATTAATTTGTATTTGTAATTTTTTGTTTAGCATACTTCTTACAATTTATAAAAAAATATGTAAAAAATAATTCGATCTTGCCAGGATTCGAACCTGGAATCTTCTGATCCGTAGTCAGACGCGTTATCCGTTGCGCCACAAGACCCACGGGGGTAACCGTGTTATTTTAAGTACATTAATATACAATATATTTTTATTTCCAATCTATTTTATTTCTAATAATATTTTAGGTACGCTTTTTTAATTTATCATATACTTGCTATAAGACCCGGCTTCGCCCATGAAATCTATTAAAAAACATGGCATGTTGTCTTATTTTTTCCACTGTTTAACGGATATACCAAATCTTCATAGACTATAAGACGACCTCTGTGGCCGAGCGGTTAAGATCCTCGGCTACGAATACTGATGTCACGTGTTGGAATCCCGGCGTGTGCAAGTAAATTTAATGTAATAAATATGTGTTACTGCACGTAAAATTAATATACTCGTAGGCAAATCATTTTTCGGCACGTTCCAGAACGGAAGATACTCTCAGTATTGCCCTGGTGAAAGACTACCGTTCAGAGTCGAAACGTGTTCGCTGACCAGATCTGAATAGCCAGGTACTTTCCCTTCTTCCCCTTTTCCCTCCTCTTCTCCTTCTTCCCCTTCTTGCCCTTCTTCCCCTTTCCCCCCACTTCCCCTTCTTCCCCTTTCCAACCCCTCTTCCCCTTCTTCCCCTTCTTCCCTTCTTCCCCTTCTTCCCCTTCTTCCCCTTCTTCCCCTTCTTCCCCTTCTTCCCTTCTTCCCCTTCTTCCCCTTCTTCCCCTTCTTCCCCTTCTTCCCCTTCTTCCCCGTTCTACCCCTTTTTCCCCTTCTTACCCTTCTTCCCCTTCTTCCCCTTCTTCCCATTCTTCTCCTTCTTCCCCTTCTTACCCTTCTTCCCCTTCTTCCCCTTCTTCCTCTTCTTCCTCTTCTTCCCCATCTTCCCCTTCTTCTCCTCCCCACTCTATTTAGCCTCACAACATACACCTATAGAGGATGCCATAGTCCCACTGGCTCAGAACGACTCTAAGCTAAAAATAAACGTGTCAATTTAAAAAGTTGAGCAGATTTCAAGATTCCAGAGCTCGCTGCTGGGAATTTTACTGCTTTGGCCCACAGGTTTTCCGACATAAAGTAAAAATTATATTCGTACCGGTTTATTTTTTGTGGTCGAGCATTCGGCATACATTATTTACTGTCCCTTTGTAGCTGAAATAATTTATAAGACAAGCTCATTTAAATAGTAGAAAGTAGACAAATGGCAGACACCTTCCAAAAATGTTTTTATAAAACAAAATGATTTAAGGACAATAGCGACCCATTAAATACAAAGATAATTAATATCTAATTGCCGCGAAGGTATTCGTCAAATCTTAAACGAAATTTAGCAGTAATTAAAGAAAGGTTTAAAAAAAAAACGAAATTCAAAGTTTGCCTTGATCAAAAATGTTTCAAATTGCTTAATTAGTGTTTTTCTTTTTCAAGAAAAGATTCTGCTTTCATTAGGAAAGTGTTTTTTTATATGGTAACTTAAATACCTAGGTCTATATTTTTCTTTCTTTAAAATGAAAAACAAACATTCCCACGTTACGAATTCCCTGACAATATTTATTTTTCTCCTACTACCATAATCTTAAGCTGAAAATGTTACTTGAGCAATAATGGAGGACTTAGCTAGCGAAGGAATAGAACCCACGACGTTTAGGTGGGAACCCGACGATTTAGCCACTCGGCTACTAGCCGGAATTATATCTACAGCAGAACGTTTAACATAAACGTTTCTGCTAAATCGTATTTCATTTGACGAAAGTGAATGATTTTGCCATTTTTATTGGTTAAGAAATAAAACCAATAAATAAAGTACGTAATAAAAACTTTGTTTTGACACCACTTTATTAGTTACATATACCAACCGGTTTCGGATCTACCTGAACCTTCTTCAGGGTTGAACAAATATGTATTAAATTAAAACAGGTTTTCCAGGTTAAATGCTATATTTTTGTTGATAACAATACTGTGAAAAGTGGTTATACGAATAAACAAAAACATTATGTCGACATGTGTGCTATGAATGGATGAATAAATACCCAAGCCCTAGACCTAGCCACACCCAGGTCTGCCGAGTCCAGCAAAAAATTGCTTATACAAAATTATAAATTCAATGATTGACAGCCCTGAACTATTAAACTTGATTTCATTTCATGTTCCAAGCAAGACGGTTACAAGGCAGTACCTACCGTACTATCGTAGCAATTCGCTTCAACCTCACAATTCAACACGCCTATGCGACGAATGCAACATTTGGGAAACATATACTCCGATTTCGCTGATATATTTAACACGTCAATATCAAATTATAAGTTTAATTTAGTACATTTGTTGTCAACTGGTAGAGCTAAACTAATAGTTGGACGTGTTACTTAATATTATTTTTTCTTTTCTTTCACAATATTTTTGAACCTGTCATTTATTAAGTATTGTTAGTTATTTTTGTATCTGCTGTTCAATACTCTTTATTTTATTTTACACATTTTTTTGCACTAGTGAGATTATTGTTTTAAAAAAAAATGTTAACATGTATGTAAAAGCATATAACGGGCGTAAATAAATAAATAAATTAAAAATCAATAAAAAAACTGACTACCCTGCCTTAGATAGGTACCACTCTATGTACTCTTAGCTCTCGACGGTAGGGAGCAGTTGGAACTCTTGTGCGGTATTCACTATAAAAATAAAAATAAAACCTTACAACCCCGTAATATCTGGGTAACACCTATCCCTTCCATTTATTCGTATCGTTTTTTCGCCCCCTATATCTATTAAATATTAACTACATTTTGCATAACACATCCATATGTATTTATATGGCACTTTGTAGATTAGAGTCCAGTATTTAAGTGCTGTATATAACTACATTATCGTTATGTTAATGCGTAAGTACTTGGATGTCCAATAATTTATCTTCTCAGGCAAACTGTTTAAAATTCTTGGAAAATTCTTGAGTTCGGATCAATCTAAAAGTACGGACGAAGAAATTTGTTGCGAAACTTCCAAGGAGTTTTATTTGTGTGTTTTATTTAATTACTTGTCGGAATGTTGACCGTTAGTTCCTTCACATTATAAATTAATGAAATTGCCTTCTCCTCATAACTCATAAGTACGAACTCCTTTTTCATTAGGCTTATCGTGGTCCCTCAAAAGTTGGATGAAGGTGTCCCCAAGTTCTTTCCCCTCTCCTCGGTACCATATTCTCTTTCCATAGTCAGTTTTATTCTGTAGTTAGTATTGATGATTTTTGCCAGACTCGGGGGTGGCTAGGACTAGGGCTAGGGTATTTATACATCCATTTATAGTACATGTCGCCATAATGTTTTTGTTTATTTGTATAACCACTTTTTCACAGTATTGTTATAAACAAAAATATAAGATATAACCTAAAAAACCGTTGAGATAATATGTCCTGTTCTGTCGAATAACAAAACGTAGTGGGTGGAGTCGCCGGAGACGCTGGAGACGGGAAACATGTTTATATATGTTAATATAGCACATATTATGTGAGAACTTGTCTTGTCTCTTTTTCTCTCACGGTTTACGACGTGAAAACCCGTTGAAAGTGATTTGGCATAAATTTGTATAGGTTGGGTAAACATATTTAGCTCTCTCTCTCCATAAATATTTTTGCTCTGAGGGGCGGCCTCAAGTTTTATAGGTACCCTCAAGTGTTGGGCGCGAATGAACCACGTGATTCGTCCATCGGTTGTTCACCCTCTGTGTGAGGTGTGCTGTTAATTTCTATTGCGTTTTTGAACGTATTTAGTAGTTAGAGCATAGACGTCCGATGAGACTGCTGTGATTATTCTACCGGTAATTCATCGGAGTGTGCTCCAAACAACCAACGTTATTAATCTATTTGGCAGAAATACAAAATGCACCGACAGTATTTTTGTGCACGGTTGACATTGTCTTTTACGACTAGGTATTATGTTCAACAGTTCGGTTTTGCCTCGCCTTTTGTGTTTTATAATAATAATAATAATAATATTTGGACGATTTGTATAGCGCCGTTTTTGTGTAAAAACACCTCAAGGGCGCTGAATCAACTTTCTACAATTTTTCAAATTCAAATTTCTACAACATGGATTTCTTCTTTCATTAATTTTATTCGTTTTATTCGTTTAATTTGTTTCATTCGTTTCATCCGTTCATTCGTTTCATTCGTTCATTCGTTTCATCCGTTCATTCGTTTCATCCATTCATTAGTTTTATTTGTTTTATTTGATCATTTGTTTTGTTCGTTTTATTCATTTAATTTGTTTCATTAATTTCATCCGTTCATGCGTTTCATCCGTTCATTCCTTTTATTCATTTTATTCGATCATTTGTTTTGTTCGTTTTATTCGTTTCATTTGTTTTACCCGTTCATTCATTTCATTCGTTTTATTCGATCATTCGTTTGATTCGTTTCATTCCTTTCATTTGTTTCATTCGTTCTCCAGACTTCCTCTTTAGATCTATTATTACAAATCTATACAAAGCGCGCTTAAGATGATTTTCCCACAAAAAACGGCGCTATAAGAGATATTCATTTATTATTATTATTTACTAAGAAAAAAATGTGGCAAAACATTCACAATTGACGTATTTTCAGAAACACAGAAATTTTGACTGTCAATTTCAAAAGCTAGAACTGATAAAATATCAATGATTGAAACAATATCAATAATTTTCAACGAAATATGGAACAGAAGAAGACACAGGAAATAAAAAGGTGAGGTTAGGTTTTTTAGATTAGGATCCAAGAGTAACGAATTGTCAATTTAGCTACTGAAACCTTTTAATTTGCTGTTTTTTTATCAATTCTATATTTCCTTTAAAACTATTAATATTACTCTTTCCCAATTTTTTCCGATATATGGCACCAACTTTGTATTGGTATGCAAAGCTCTAACCGTTCACAGTTGCCCACCGAGATGATGTATTGGATAGACTATCTATTTTGATTTACGGAAGACTTCTTACTTAGTTTAGAATTAATATTTAAATCAGAATACATTATTGAAGCATTGTTTTTTAATATAATATAACGTATTTAAAAATTATCAATATTTTACAACGAAATAGAAAAATAAAAAAATAAAGAAAATTAAAATAGCTTTTTAGAACACTCTCCATTGTGATATTATTCATTGAAATTATCAATTGAAACATTCAAACAATATTAAAAAGAAAAGCATCCAGAAAAGAATGACACTTTGGATACGACTGAGTAATGAACATGGTATTCCAAATCCGGCTTATCTACCTCCCATCACCTAATTTGATAAATAACTAATAACAATACGAATAATTAGTCATCAGTATCAATATTGCATGATTAAGCTTATATCCAGATATCCAAAAAGTTATAAATATATTATTACGTATATATTTTAAGTAAAAATATGAGGGATAAAAATAGTTTTTGTATTGTAAGCGGATTGGATTTTTGTGACCTCATTTTGAAATTTGAAAATACCATTCATGTTTTATTTCGTAACGCTACCGTACGGGTCCTGGCACAAACATCTACATTCGTCATGAATAAATTAGGTTCTGGAGGAAGAATACGATCAAGAATTTTGTTTCGTTGTGCTGGGATAGAATATTTTGTAGGAGTACTTCTGTTGTGTTATCCTTTGACTAAATAATTTATTTTTTTGTGATATTTTGTTGAAATCAAACAGAAATGGTTTTACTATACTTATTGCACAGTTATTGAACAACCAAAATGACTTTAAAATGATGATAATTACTATAATTAGTCTGACGTTGTTTCATTTACTTCACTTTCATGTAGCTATCAACAAAGTACGAATTATAATTTATGTATGATAAGATAAAAGTAACCGAAAGAAATGTGCCCTTAAGAAAGGCATAAATAACACAAAAATTAAACAGACTCTTTTTAAAATTAAGTTAGTTTAAATATAATTTAAATACTACTTTGAGTATCTACATAAGTAATTGGATATTATAGCACATAGTTCTGTGATCTAACTTAAGATAAATAATCTTAATGGAATAACTAAAACTAAATATGTAAATACAAATGATAAAACCAAAACTGTTAAAAAACGAATCTGCTAATAGTACCTGCCTACTTGAATAGTAAATGATGATTTTATTTTCGTTTTTCTTTGATAAGAATGAAATTTTATTGCAATTTATTGTTTATTTATTATAATCAGTATAAATAAAGCAATGGATGACCATCATATTACGGTTGCGAATTCGATTACTTCAGACAACATTTAAAAAAATGTTATTTCGTGGTAAGGTCTGTGGGTTGTGGTGATCGTTTACTTGAATAAAAGTTACAAAAACAGCTTTCTTAAAAAATGAAACAGAAAAAATAATGGTCGCGAACGAGACTCGAACTCGGAACCTCAGAGTAACCTTAGAGGAGAGTAGTAGAGAAGATTATTCTTTCAATAATTAAATTTAAAGGTTTCTGGTTTCTTTTATTTGGCTTGCGTTTCGAATTTGCAGGTATTACTTTTACTGATTAAGGCAATGATTCCTGATTCTGATAATTTGCTTTGTATTCCACGGAGAATCATTCTTAATCCGTTTTCCAATCAATGAGGATGTTCGCCTCTTAATGAGAAGTGCGTCATCAGCAAGGTTTTAATGATCAATGGAATAGTTCATATAAGTATAGATGAAAGCTTGCCCGGGGTAAGAGCAAATTCATCCACGTCACTGTCTTCGAATTGTACTTACGAGTATAAACCGTGAAGGATAATAAAGCTTGTCTAATAAACGAGTATCTCTAAAATCCATACAAAATAGCAGCGAATGGATATTAAAGCCTTTTTCACATTTGAGTACGTGCTCTGCCCAAGATTTTTTGACGTTAGGCAACTTTTTGCGACATATTATTATATATTACGTTGTTATACTTACGTTGATATCATAGGTTTCCGAACTGACAAAAACATGGAGTGCCAAGGTAATAAAATGATGTGTTAGTATATTGTATTAAAATAAACTTTTTAAAGAAATGCCAAAATAACTTTGTATGAGACCACAGATATTATTTTGATTTTTATGACCGTACGGTTTCGCTTAGCCTAAGCATCATCAGGGTACAACATAAACCAAACAAAAAATACAGAGTGTGCGGTTATATATGCATACAGATGGAGAACAAAATATAAAATGACATAACAGAACAATGATAAAACAATAGGATAACATTTTAATTTTAAGAAAGGAACATAAAGAAAGAGACATTTTGCTCTCCCTCAGAATGTACTCGTATTTACAACCGCACACATTTTATTTTGTACCCTGATGATTCTTAGGCTAAGCGAAACCGGTCGGTCATGAAAATTAAAATAATATCCGTGATCTTATACAAAATTTATTGTTTCATTTCTTTAAATATGTCAAATCATAAAGTGATTGCTTTCCACGAAAATCAAAATATGAGTATTTTAACAAGAATGTCTCGGTAAAACTTCTATCGTATGTCGGTTTGAAATTCTGTATAAAATCAGGAATGAGAAAAATGCACTGCGTTCAAATTATCCTGGCTATATCTGAACCGTCAACTTTGAAGGTTTTCAAAACGCTTCACTTATTTTACCATAATAAAACTTGGAAATCTGTCTCACTCGGAACAGCTTCCAACCCTTTCATCTGGTCATCACATTACGTTTACATATTTTCCGACTCTGGAATACCTAGAATATTTCCCCAAGGCACAGGGATATAAAATACAGTACCTAAAATTTTCTGAAATACGTAATATTTTTTAATATTTTTATTACGCTGTAGTCAACAACGATGAACGCACATTTTTATGGCAAGAAACCACCTTTCAGAATAAGAAAACCAACTTAGTAGAAATTCATATTTGGATAAGTGGAGCCAGAGAGAATGTGACCTTCGAAGGACGTAAAACTAGCAAGATTTTATATTGGAATATAAAAGTATACAATTATAACCGAACATACAATCTTACACACTATTTGATATAATATCTGTTTTCTTAGTCTATTCTGTTTGATACCAGAGAGCAGACAGTAGACACTTTTGTTTGTTTTCACTTATTACACGTAACTCGATCGTTACTCTCACCAATTTTATTCTTATACAAGATATTTTTCGATCATTAAAGAGAGCTTTTACAGAATGCGCTGAATATTGGCTAAACACTATCCAAACCAAAAGAGTCAGCAATTCAAGGTGTTATCTCAGCAGTTTCCACAACTTTCGAAGAAATATCCAATAAAATTCGCATTGAGATCGAACTTTTAAAAATGTATGCACTTGACTCCCGTCCATTCTTCTGAAGTGTACTTATTGCGGTCTTTAAGTCGAAACTTTAGATCACGTATTTTTTGGTTGTCCTAGTCCTAACCAAATACTTTATTGTCCAATAAGTTTTATCTAAAGACGTTTTCATTCTTCCCCCTTTCAAACCAGCTGATAAAATAAAAATAAAATACTATTTCATGGTACAATGAAATACAGTTACCCAATTTCACCGTATCGCAAGACAATCCCAAGAATTTAATAAACAAAACATAAAATCAATTGTTGACGTACTCAGTGTTAAACTAAATTCCTGATTTCAAGTTCTACGCTGAATAAAAAAAAGTATATAATATTATTGAACTCTTTAAATAATCGACATATTTTCAACTATTTGCAAAACATGCAGTTCGTATATTGATCAGCATGCTTATCTCTGCAGTCGTAGGGGTCGCTAGTGTAGATCTTTTGTATAAAAAATCCACAGACTTAAGAAAAGTTCGTTTGATTCAGTTTCTTTTTAAACCGCCTGAAGATATACGTATTTCAAGCTGTAGCCTTGATGAGGGTAGTGACTTGCTGAAATAGCTTAAAGCATAGTTAAAGAAAACAAGATCCGTTTCATTATTGTAGCTCTAACTACATAGGTATTATACTCTCGTCATAATTATCATCAGTTATACAGCCTTTGGAGACTGGTGGTAGACTCTAGGAAGTGTTTCCACTCCTGCCTCTCTCCTGCTGTCTCCGTCCAGTTTATTATTTCTAAAGACGATCCACCACAATCTACGCATCCCAACTCTCTTTTGTTCAGCTGGCTTAGTGTAAAGAACTCAGAGCAATAATATACCAGGAGGGATAGCTTGTGTAGTCAGGATTGTTGATTTTTGACTTGGATGTGGCTAGGGCTAGGGCTAGGATATTTTTACATCCATTCATAGTACATATCGACATAATGTTTTGTTTATTTGTAAAATCACTTTTTCACAGTATTGTTTTCAACAAAAAAATAATATAACCTCAAAACCGTTGAGTTTTTTCCTGTTATGTCGCATAAAAAAACGTAGTGGGCGGAGTCGCTGGTGACGCGGGAGATGAAGAACATGCTTACATATCGAAAAGTGGTGCAATATTATGTGACAACTTGCCTTGTCTCTTTCTCTCTCACGGTTTACGACGTAAAAACCCAGAGAATGTAATTTATTTTAAATTTGTATAGGTTGGGAAAAAATATTTAGCTCTCTCTCCATACATATTCTTGCTTTGAGGTAAAGAAACATCTTAATTGGTCGGATCTCTTCTATACTTCCTACATTTCCTGCCTAAAAGGGCCATACTGGTTACATGAATATTGCTATGGACGTATACCACATTAATACATAATATAAACATAATTTAAACTAATAATTCTAAGTAATGCCCGAAACAAGTCCCCCGAGACAAGTTCGTACACATTAACGGTTAATTAACCAAAGCAAGGTTTTCCATAGTTTTTCCACCATAGTTTAATCCCTACACATCCAGTATTAATTCCAGGATTCGTATTCGTGAATTTAGTTGTTTGATTTACGAGGAAGGCGCTTTCAGAGGTCTGGCATGTTTGGGTGTTTCTGTGGGAGAAATATCTCTCTGAAGCCTTAGCATTACCTTATTTATTAGGGCACTGAGAAACCGTTCAAGGGCAGGGCCCCTTAGGGTCGGAACTATGAGATTACGTTTCACGAATACAGGGAAATCAGAAATTCTGACATACAAAGCATAATTTTCAATACGTAATATATTAAGAAAAGTATTCCTTGAATACGGATTAGGAACCGACTACTTAAATATAAATGAATATTTTATATGAAAATATTTTCCTAACTAGCGTTGGGAAAAACTTCAAAATTTTGGGACCGCTTCAAGAACTGATAGTTCTTTAAAATGAACCTTTCACGGTGAACACTTCAATTGAAGTACCGCCGAAACTCGGAATCGACGTCAGCCCAAGCTTTACATGAACCCGTTAGAAGCGACCGTAAGCTGGTCGCGAACTATACTAACGCTATCTAGCAGGGAAATGTAAAGGTATTACAACTATTATTAATAAATAATTTTACTATTGTTATAAAAGCTTGAAAAATTAAAAATGGACAATTATTATTAAAACAATAAATAAATTAAACATTATATCATGATCAAAACAACACTCGAAAAAACTAGTGTCACACGCCAAGCAAAACAAGCAAATAAATCAAAGTTTGTAAGTCTTTTAAAAATTAAAAGCCACTGTCGCCAAAGTTAATATCACCAAAAATATCACAACAATAGTCCCGTATAAAATCATGTACAAATAAAACACACCAAAACACGTTTAACTGTGGATGGTGCGATACTACAATCATGCGAACGAACGAATAACTAAAATTGAAGTTCGAAGTAAACCACAAATGAGCATAGATCGTGCGAGCAGAACTACAAGGGAACTACCAACTTCAATTTAAGATTTGTTACAATGAAGGAAGTTGGAACTGCGGCCAAAGGAAGTAGTTCTTTGAAGTAGTTCTTACGGAGCGGTCACAACGATAGTCCTAACTGACCGGAGCCAGTGGGACTATGGCATCCCAAATTGAGGCAATTGATAAAACTGAAAGGAGTGAGGAGCGGAAGGAGATGGATGAGGAAGGTTGAAAAGTACCTAGCTATTTAGATCTGGTCATCAAACACAGCTAAAGCCATTTCAAGCAACGTTTCAATTATATATTCAACTATATATTATTTTATAATAGCAACATCTTCCGCTTCTTATGATGGCAGCAGTAGAAATTTTTCAAATATAGTTAGGTTATTCGTAACCCGGGAATGTTTGTCTTTCTTTAAAAAAAAAGTGATATAACATATTAATTTAATAACAAACATTTGCACCCGCTGGGATTTGTACCCCGCGACCATCACTTCGATAGATATTCAATTGGGAGTACGTGGAAATTTGCGGTTAGCGTGGTTCAATTTGGAGTAGTCGAAATTTATTTTTCGTATGTCCTCATACGAGTTTGTAAAATGAAATATACGGACATAAAATACATATTATGCAATATTCTTCGTAGCACCATAACGATTCCAAAAATTCCACTAAATATACAATAAATTCTAAAAAACATTGTGAGCCCGTAAAGTTTTCCTTTGACTGTATCACGTATCAAAGAAGGTTTGTCACTTTGAATGATATAACAGTAAAATAATGAAACTTGCACATTATTTGAGATGTTTTTTACTTGTAGGTGAGAGAAAATGCATTTATATTTCTGTTTTCGTAGAAAGCAATCACTTTGTGGTTTGACATATTTAATAAATATGAAATAATAACTTTGTATAAAACCGAATATTTTATTTTACAGGGTACAAAAAATACAAAGTGTACGGTTATATATACATACAGAGGGATAACCAAATACAAAATAAAATAACAAAACAATGAGAAAACAATATTTAAAAATAACATTTAAATTATAAAAAATGACCAAAGAGATTGAGACAGATACTATGAAATGACGGAGGCAAAACATCACTGAGAACGTGATTAAAGAATAATGAGATATTTCATGAGTTTTCAGGAAATATACCTAATATTGGACTACTGGACAAATTTACCTAATTATTAAGAGTATGACTATTAATTTAAATGGCTTTCTTTATTTCTAGTGCTTCTAAATTATTTAATCTGTTGCCATTACCATTTTTATGGAGAATATGAGCACCGGTGCTTTTATTGAAGGTGTGAACTCACAGAAATATGATGCTTGGAATAAGTGGAACCGGTCGGTCATAAAAAAATATCATAAAATCTGTGGTCTAATACAAAGTTATTATTTCGGTTTCATTTATATTTCTCATTACAAGATTTAGTTTAAGTCTCTGGTATTCATTATCATTAAATCTCCTTCGCGCACTTGTGTTATTTAATTATTTATAAATTAACGGACTAAAGTCCAATTACAAAAAATACATATAAAACACGAAATGGAAAAAAGAGCAACAGAGAAGGAATAGCATATACATAATAATAAATGAAGCGATGACAAAAATAAGGCAAAAAAACATAAGAGAGAACATTCAAGCCATGGTCTAGTCAAAGTTTTGGTAGAGTCGTAAAGAATGACGAAAATCATTTAGACTGCTTCCAAAAATTTCAAGACCATGGCTTGAGTTAACAAGTCTTGACATTCTGGACATTGGAGAATTATACCCATAATTAGTATTGGGATGACTGAGGAACAGCAATTAATTGTTTCTGAGTCTACGGCAAGGAATGTTGAACTGGATAAGTTGCAACAGAGAAGGTGAGTCAATAAAACAATTAATAATTTTGTAAATGAAAATTAAATCAAAGCTTTTCCTGCGCTTTTCTAATGAAGACATTTACAATAATTATTCAATTTCATCATATGAATAATGGCCTCTTTCTCACCCAAATCTCAATGCAATACCGGTTATAAGTTACAATATACCTAATTGAATTACTGTCACAGGTTACAGGATCGATACTTCCAAGTAGGAATACAGTTATGTACACCTACTAACGAAGATGTAGAAAAAACTGTTTGTTAAATGATACGGAAAATGTTTATACCGTAATTCAAAAAAAGTTTTCTGTAGATACAGTATAAATTATATATTAAAGCAGAAAAAAGTCTCAAATAAAAAAGAAAATTAGCTTTTTTTACTTGACAACTTACAAACTCGAAACGTTATAAATATTTATTGATTCATAAAGTAAAATATTTCTTATTTTAATAAATTTATTTTTCTTCTGCAATTAGTATCATGTAAATAACGAATAAATTTTCTACTATATCAATAATAAATGTTATTTTGTCGTTTTGGAGCGAAGTTTTTTTTACTTATTTATAAGATATTGGTGATTTTTACAAGGTAAATTGAAAAAAAAATTTCAAGAAAGTTTATGAAACTGATTTTACATGTTTTTATCAAAATATTATTACTGTTTTTCTTTTGCGTTTTTAAATTTTCGTCATACTACTTTACAATGGGAAACATATTCTAAAAAGATGCGTGGGCATTATGGGAGAGGTCGCGAGTTCAAATCTCGGCGTTTTTTTCACATTTAATTCATTTAAAATAGTATCGTCGTCGGAAAGGCAAAAAAAAATGAAGCCCCATTTTGATAAGTTTACACGAGAGCTACCTTAATTTTTTGTTTTGTTTTATAATATAATTCATAAGTCTTCTGTACCTGGTTGAATTAAAAAAAAAAGTTAACTTAGGTAACTCAATGCCCTCACTGAGATACCCGAAGCAAAAAGAGTCCCAAACTTGTGTTGCTCGAGTCAAGCCTTCTCCCAAATGGTAAATATATTTTAGATGACTGAAGGGTCACAAAAGTCTTCAGAATCAAAGTTTTTGATGCAGAAAAAAAAACTTATCTAAACTGCACATTTAACTGATTTTCGACCAAAGTGTCGCTTAAGCACTTTTGCCTTTCCAGCAGGCGTATTTTTTAAATATTGTCAGGATATTCGTAACCCGGAAATTTTTGTCTTTCTTTTAAAAAACAAAAACAAAAAACGGCTTAGCCATGTTTTTTGACCAGATCTGAATAGTCAGGTACTTCCCGACCTTCCTCTTTCCCATCTATTTCGCCTCGTTGGGCGGTATTCGCTATAAAAAGAGCGTTTCTTTGCTAATAGGCTACTTATAATGGAAACACGGTGGCGAAAGAAAACAGAAACGATTTTGTTTTCGCGTTTATTTTATGAACCTAATATTTTTTTAAATCACGCCATTTGTGTAATTACATTATTTTTTAATTTAAAAAAAAAATTCACACGGGGAAACTCAATATAGGAGCTAACATTGATTATTTCTTCGGAAATGTGATTAAATATATCGTATATCGACTTCACCATATTTTGACAATGCCTTCGAAGGCAAAAGAGATGTCAATCAAGTAATAAATATACCTTGCACTATATAATCTAAGTAACCACTGGTCACATGTATTTTATAAAGTGTATGTTTTATATATTTGAGGCATTGTTCTTTGTAACCAATAATCATCTTAAGGACTTATCGATTTTCAACCAGATCAATAATAATAATCAAATAACGTAAGGTAAAGTTTGGTAAGGTTGACATATTTACGTCAGGTTTGCTATTTATAATGTCCCCAACAATGATCACTGACAATAACGTAGCATTAAAGGTAAGTGTACATATTGAAATTGGAAATAACTTTAAATCATCAAGGCTTATGTTTTTTAAATATTTAAATAATACCAAAAATCTAAAACACAAAAATGAAACAGAAAAAGCCAGAAAATAAAAAATACAATGTTCACAACCGAGAATCATAATCACAATCGGTTGTGACCATTGTCTTTTTATTTTCTGTTTTAGATTATTGATAGTATTTAAATATTTAAATGTACATAGTTTCTACAATATTACAAGTACGCAGTTCTTCGCTTGGAGGACATGGAAAACTGCCTTTGCAAAACAGTGTAGTCAGGATTGACTTTATACTGACTCGATAGAAAGAAAAAAAAAAAAAAAAATTATGATAGATAGCCTATTAGTTACCGCCCACTTGAAATTAGGACATTTTTAACTAATTTAACACATTTTAACACATTAAACAAAACAATATCAATACACCATTAAAATGGTTTATGACTGAAAGTTTGAATAAATAATGATGGAAGCTTTTTGGTGATTTTTTGTCTTTATATCATTAAAAATGTGAAAATTCTAATGTTCGGTCAAAAATATTTAAAACGTTTGAAATACCTCTGAAAAGTGGTTTTTCATAATATTTATTTTAACATTCACACATAGCACATATCACCATCATGTTTGATTTATTTATATAACCACTGCAATACAATCAACACAAATATAGGAAATAACTTCAAAATCCGTTGACGTAAGTTATGCAACTCGATGATGTGCAGTTAGCGCGGACGGAGAACATCCTTACATACATAGAAGTGCTGCGATATTATGTGACAACTTTTCTTGTCTCTTTCTCTCTCATGGTATTTTACGAGGTAAAAACACGGAGAAAGTGATTTACCGCAAATTTGTATAGGTTAGGTACAAATATTAGCTGTACCTCCTTATATTGTTACTCGAAGGTTCTTCGTTTATCCGGTAATGGCGCAAAGGAATACCCTTCACCTGAAAGCCAGTTGACGAAGTTCGAAAGTGTTCCAGATACGAGATTGATTCTGGAGCGAGTGCTGAGCAAGAGTGAAGCGTGTGGTCGTGTTAATTGCTCTGCCAACAGTAATCCATTACGGTGGTTTTCAGACAGATGGGTTTACGGATTTCAAGTTAGGGGCCATGTTCTCTAGTACGGCGAATTAGTTTCATCCTGGAGATTTCATACTGTATTATCTGGAGATATTCAAACAGAAAGTAGAGATTCATTAATATTTCTGTTTTAAACTGTTCATTCGTGGTGGAATTCCATTTTTATGATTTAATAAGAAAAATTAATGACTTTTTTTTACTGTTTTTTGTTTTCGACCTGTTACGGTCATTCAAAACTAATCGAGTCGAAAAAGTTGAATATTTGTCTTATGTACTACCAAGTGCTCTGGTGTAAACTTCCCAAAATGGCACTTCAGATCTTTTGCCTTTCCGGCGACGATAATTTGCTACAATACATATTTTTTTAACATCTAAGTATTTCCAATGCATATTCCTTATTACTGAAGGAAATAATTTAGGTACCAAAAGGTTAAAAGTTTATTTTTCGTGTTCTTGTGGTGTTTTCCGTTGTTCTCTTTTTTCAGATATCACTTTATGCTTTTAATATACTTCAAAACTTATAACATAAAAACATTAAGAACCCTCTTCTTGATTTGTTGACGTTTGTTTATCTATCGCTGATTTGATGATGGATCTAATAAATTGTTTGGAAACTCATTACGCCGACTTTTGTAGCGATATGAAAGGTTTTGTTTATTTCAAGTCCGGTAAAATAAATAAATAAATGGTATTCTATTATATCTTGTTGTGAAAGTCTACTTCTAAAAATATTGCGTAGGACCGGCAACTGGCACCTTCCTCGATTCATATGCCCATTCCAATAAAATTATTATTAATGCGTCTTTAACAATGAATAATAAATTGAGTTTTGAACTGAACTTCCTGAGGTTTAATTTAAAGTTAAGTGACAGATCCTTAACTGCTTAAAAATGTACATATAAACTTAGCGGAGTGAACCAGTTTTGTCTTTGTTTGTGTTAAGGCATTTTCTAAACACAATGTTCGCAGTAATTAAAAATTTCGCCCCAAAGGGAAAGTTTATGTTTGATCATAGTCAATAAACATAGGCAGCCTTTCCACTTAAATGCTGTAAAATACATGACCTGCCTTCCAATACTAAATAAGTATATATATATATATATATATATATATATATATATATATATATATATATATATATATATATATATATATATATATATATATATATATATATGTATATAATATATTTAAAAAAGTCTGATAAGAATGAACGCTAAATTTTATGTATTGTATGTTTAACAATAAAAAAATTGACGATGGAAGGATATTATTTTTACAATTTATTATTAATACAATATCAATAATTTTCAACCAACTCTAAAACAGGAAAAGACACAGAATTTTTTTTTACAATAAATCCACATAGGATGCCCTGAGAGAAATAATTTCCCTAAGGGCCTATGTCATCTTTGGGGATGCTATGCGGAGGTCATTTTGAGGAAATGAAGGAGTGAAACTAGTTCTTGAAGAGACCTATCTTGTAGGAGGAAACACAGAGGCCAGGAAATAATTTCACAGCGGAGCTGTTGAGTACAAAAACGAGTCGTAGAAGCGACCCGTTCGTGCATCCAATGTCAACCGTATAATTTTTTTTCGCGCGTTTAGCTTGTTTTTCGGCCATGCATTGGTGTCGAAAGGATTAATGAAGCAAGTTTCTCGGAGCGTCTTTCATTGAAATACCGGTAGAACAAGACAGCATTTTCACCTTACGTCTGTGCTCCGATGATTGCAATCTGTTTGTTAATATCTATCTATCAGACGGATCGCTCGTTTCTGTACAGAATCTAGGGTTTTTTCAGGTATTTTGGCGCTTCAGACCAGAGGTGGCTGTCAAATTTGACATTGGAGCGTATTTGCAATTTGTACAAGATCAAAAGTTGTGTAGTATTAATTTATCTGCGGGCTCTGGCTTCTATGGAGCTCCCGTGCCTCAGCTGGTCATTTGAGGTCACACCAAGCATGTCAATGGAAAGCTTGTTGGGAAGATTGCTTCTGTTGAAAGAGGCTACCCTTTTAGTCGTAATGAGACAAGATTGGGTCATTGAAACGTTAAATTCGACGAGGTTATTCTTACCCCGATAGGAAGTTTTCTCGAGGTAATCGTCCATTCTCTGCTTCAAAGCCCTCCGAGTGGTAGTTTCTGTGCCCTTTGAGGGCTTGTCAAACAAAAAAAAAACTATCATGAACCGTACCGTCATCCGCGTAACAATGTATTGGTGCACATGACCGAAGGTCATTAGGTTGAAACTGATACTTGAGCTCGGGACTTGTTCTCTATTCAGAAGTAACGTCTCTCCCAATTGAGCTACCGATACCTTTTTTATGTATTGTTATTTTTGTCAATCCCATATTTCCTGGAAAACCATTTTTATTCCTTAATTTCTTCCGACACAAGGGAATAAATACTGAAAATAATAGGTAGAAACTTTATTATGAAATAGTATTTGTCATTATCTGAAATCTATTAGACACGAAAGAATAAAATATAATTTTCAAAGCCACAAGAATATTAGACTAAGATTAATTACCTTTTTGGCTGACAACAGTCCCCTCATTACTTTAAGTTAAAAATTATGACTTGGTCATCGTTTATTTTATTACTCACTCATTAATTAAATGCCCTGAAAAGTTATCTACTATTCGTGACCCAGGTGCCAAATTGTTAGATTAACTTCCACATTTCGCTATATAAATATTTCAGCAAAGGTTCATGATACCGACACTTCGTTAGCACTCGTATTATTAGATACTCTCAGTCTCCTCATGGTGAAAAACTACCAGGCAGAAGAAAAACGTTGCTCGAAATGGCATAATCCTGTTTGATGATAAGATCTGAATAGCCAATTAACCTTCCTTTTTCCTTCACCACTGCCTTCAGCTTAACAGCATACCGAAATTTGTAACGCATCACTGGTTTTTGGCAGTTGAAACTCTTGTGCGGTCTTAACATAAAATGAAATTTAAAAAAACAACACGTAGTTCGTATTTTCATCGTTCATATCGATCGGATGTTAAAATCCCATTAATTGGGTAGCTGTTTGTATGAAATGTATTCTGTAGTTTTGGATAAAACGTTCAAAAATGCCTTCGCTGGTTTTCAAACTGCATCTTTTAGTGACGTTTTGTTATATTTTTCATAGAAATTTAAAGATTTCATTTTCAAATATGTTTTTCACTAGATACCTTGGACATTTTTCCAACTACCCATGGAAAAATTACAGATAAATAATTTGTAGTATTGCTTAACTTAGAATGATACAAAGTGGCGTTTAGCGTCGTTTTAGGTGCAGAGGCTTAAATTCCATTGAAGTATTAATGGGTATATCACATATACCTACAAAACAAAACCTTTTGTCTCCATTCTCTAGAAAAAATATTTTTTAAATTTTCCTAAGTAGGTACTGGCAGACAAGCAAACTACGAGTAAATAAAAAAACCCACCTTTTATTAGAATCATTCTACATGTTTTTAGTAATACTCTAGTTTTCTTTCCCTCATAAAAGGTATTTTTTGTAAAGCAAAACTGTTTTCTAATCTTAAAGTATGTCAGCGTAATCGAGACGTAACTTGGTTGCCAAGAAAAAAGTCGCCATAATCAACCCATTTCAGATATAGAATAATATCTGCTAAAATACATTTTAAGTCGGTGGGGATTTGGAATTAATTTTAAATTGTAATAATTTCAATTAACATCTGTCCCAAATTTGAAAGTTGACACTCGTGCGGTCGTACGTACTCACAAAGGATTGTTTACAGTTAAACTTGTTGTTTACTCTTTTACGTATACGATAAGGTTATTTGTCACAGGTAAATAATTAATAGTTTGGAAGAAAATTGAATAGGTACTTTTTCGACGTACTACAGTTTCCAAGATTTGATTTAAAACAATGTAAACCTTAGATTTTTATATTACTCTAAAAATGTATTAATAAAAAAATAATGTGAAAACTGTTGTTTAATAACGCAATATAATTTTACGGTTTGCATTTAAAAAACAATACCGAATAGATGGAATTTAAATAATTCCTAATTAATCAGCATTGTTTTTTTAAATCGGGTGAAAATTAAAAAAAATACATGCCCACAAAGGGAAAATAAAGTTGCTTTGAATGTACCTTTGCGAAGCAGTGTAGTCAAAATCGTTGACTTTATACTGACTCGATAGAAAGAGACAAAGATATGTTGAAGAAAGTTGGATGGCCTATTACTTACCGCCAACGTGGAATTTTGTCATTTTAATAAATATATTTGAACACATTAAACAAAACAATATCAATACACAATGAAAATGATTTATCAAGTCAAAATATCACACAAACACTATTAACACAAAGTTAAGCTAAATAATGATGGAGGATTTAAGTTGATTTTATGTCTTTATATCATTAAAAATGTGAAAATTCTATAGTTCGATCAAAAATATTTAAAACTGTTGTGATGTTTTATAATCTGTGTTTGGTCCTATTTGAACATTCACGGATAGCACATATCGCCATCATGTTTGATTTATTTGTTTAACTACCGCAAACATTTTAACCAACACAAATATAGGTAATAACCTCAAAATCCGTTGACGTAAGTTATGCGACTCGATGATGTGAAGTTAGCGCGGACGGAGAACATCCTTACATATTTAGAAGTGCTGTGATGTTATGTGACGATTTTTCTTGTCTCTTTCTCTCTCATGGTATACAACGTAAAAACCAGGAGAAAATTGTTTAGACACAAATTTGTATAGGTTGGGTAAAAATATTAGCCATACCTACTTATATCGTCACTCCAAGATACGGAGCCATGTAAGTTATTTGTTTCAGTCAAAAAAGACCATAAAGTACATTACAATGTGTTTTTACTGAAATAAAAGGAAAAACGGAACAAAGCTCGCCGTGGTCGTTTAAAAGGTCTTAAGATTTTAGAGTTTTATCTCTCGATCGTATTTAAATGTGTGTACTATATTCTCAGTCAGCTTGCGCCCTGAACAGTTGTTGGAATTATTTCGCGTCGTTTGAAAGGGTCGGTGTAATGGGGCGTGGGCTAATGGAAGCCATTTCTACAGCCCTTAACGTAGTTGGCGGAAGGAACAGTGGTACGTGGCGGTCTCTTATGATTTCGCAGATGTACTGATAGTAGTTTTACGAAATTAGTGCTTCATCTCACGTTTCTCACCGCTGTATTATTGGAAATTAATAATATTATACAAATAGGCAGCCGAACACTACACAGAATATTTTGTATTTATTTCACCTTCTGGAGCAGAAGGCATCGCATTTGCGAAAGATCGACAGTTTAACTGAGTTCAGAGCAAAACTAAAGACTAACTTTTTTAAATTATCATACCCATAATAACGTCAATTAGCTTCACTAGAGTTTTGATCACTCAGTCCAAGTGCAATACATAGTTTATATATATAGTTTACTATTACTTACTCCATTTTTTCAACCCTAGGTCCGACAGCACGGGCAACAACCATTATATATATTTGTTAATGTAAATATGAAAGTTGTAAGTTGTAAGTCACTACTTATATGTATTGGGCACAAGTTAATATTAAGTCTTAGTTTTGATATTATGTTAATTATGCTGAAAAGCGCCCTTGAGGTGATCAGCCAATTAATATTATTATTATTATCGCTACATGTAGAAGATTTTAGTCGATGTCAACTGAAGACCCCACGGCAAGAACCTGTCAACTAACATTATTGTCAAAAATGAGTTAGATTTCTCACTAAACTAACTCTGGTACGCTCTATCCAATGACCACACTTCCAGATCATGGAAATGACACGAACATGAAAATCAAAGAGTTGAACATGTTAACTGCAAATTTTGTTATAACTGAAATATTTTTTAATGGCAAGAACATCTTATCTACAATAATAAAATTGCATTGCAGAAACGCATTAAAATGCTAAATTATATATTAAATTTAGTGTGTTAGCTATAACATTCGTGAAAAAAAGTTTGTGGATTTGTAATGGTACACATGTCCAGAGTGGTAGATCTCTAAGTATCGCCCTGGTGAAAGACCACCATTCAGAATCGAAACGTTGCTTGATTGAAATGGCTTTAGCCGTTTGTGACCAGATCTGAATAGTCAGGTACTTCTTAACCTTCCTCTTTCACATCTTCTTCCCCTCTCCACTACCTCACAACATACCCCAATTGGGGATGCCATAGTTCTACTGGCTCTAGACGGTTGGGAGATGGGACTCTTGTGCGATATTCACTATAAAAAAACACACACTATTTTTTAACAAAATACTGAATATCTCAGAATGACTCGACAGTTAGTTAACAGGTTCTTGCCGTGGGGTCTTCAATTGTTAATCGTAATTGCCGATTGCGAGCGTGTTAGCGGGACTGATCACAGACAATGTTGTTAAAAAACTCTTTCGTATCGGTCATGCTAGGCCATAGATAGGATGGATTAACATATTAAATAGTTCTGGATTGATTGGGTTGCTGGCTTCTGTGACTTTCTGTGTGGAGAGACTAACAGTGAGAAGAAAGGGAAAAGGGGAAAAAACGACATCATTGATTTGTCAGGTCCGTCCTAGTGACATGGAAATGTACTTCACCTAGATAATGTGCAAAAGATGACCCAATGAATCATTAAGGTTTTTTTTAATCTCGTCTGGGATTGTAGATCCTGGGAGGTTTAGCAGGTGTCTTAAAACTGTGAGGGCTTGCGGTCGCCTACCTTCTTCAAGGTTGAATTGAAACGTTTCAAGTCTAACCCAAAAACCTCAACGGAAAGTCGATTTCCCAACAGCATAAGAAGTATTTTGAGACCGATTGAAAGGAGGAATAGAAACTATCTATGAGCTTATGTGGCGATATAAAAATACAGGTGGATCCATTTCAGAGGCCCTGCGAAAAGCTCAAAACGGTACCAGCTGGAGAGGTTTAGTCCACAGAACACATGGCACCATAAGAGATTGCCATCTTCAAACACGAGAACTAGATTTATAACGATTATATTATATAATATAAGTGAGTCAGGCCATGTGAAGAGTCAGAATAACATAAGAGTATATATGAAGCAAGGAGTGTGTGGTAAGACAGAGTTGTATGTCCTCTCTGCCTACTCCTGCGGAGAAACGGCGTGATGGTTATTTAGTTAGTTAGTTTAGTTACATTATAAACCATTAATAGATTTAATCCTCGCATGAAGAATAACCTTTCATTACACATTTCAGCAAGTAACATACGAGCATACAACATTATAAAGAAAAATCGATTGGCATATTTTTTAATTAAACCTTGTTATAGTACGTCATAAATGTAACACTTAATATTTTATTGCGGCATGTATTTCGAAGTTATGAGTATTATTATTATTATTGTGTAAAGGATTCTCCATTTTTTCCTAAAATTAATATCAACACAAACAATATTTTGTACGTCAACCCGCTTCCTTAAAATTTCAGTACATCGGTGGAATCAACAAAAACATAGCGAAAGACATCCCCAGACAAACTTATAAATAATGACGTCTGCTCTTTAAATATGTTTGTAGTGGTTAATCGCATCAACACACAAAATGATAAAGTGGAGAATAGTCTTCAGTATTACTCTTAATATTCTCAACAACACGAGCAGACTGACAAGTATTTTGAAGGTCTTTGAAGAGCAAACAAACATATCACTTAATAAGTCTGCAATTTCAGACATTATTCTAAAATAGAACACACTTGCCATCTGTGTCTCTTCAAGGTAATTATCGTTATAAATTCATGCAGTTTCCAACCGCAAAGGCGCGCCCTTTGCGACATTATTTCGTGGGGTGAGCGCGTTCATCATTTTCAGAAGCCAAAACAAATTAGCGAAATATTTTGGGGTTGTCTATATTCAACTTTTCAAAGACAAACAAATATTTAAATTCGAATTTGATGACATTGCGGGAATCCGGCGTTTCTCGTCAATTTCGCGAAATGAAAATAAATCGTTGGCTCAGTTTTATCTGGTTCTGAAGTATGTAGCAGGTTTGTTCGTTAGATGGAAATACGAATCCGGAGGAATTGTTTGAGCATTGTTTATTGTACAATCAAGATAAATTAGAGACTAAAATTGGTCGTTTAGACGTAGAAGGTGCTGTGTTGATTGAGAAGAGTTATTTATATTCAATACAGGTAGAAGTTTTATAAGTGAAACAGGTATTCGTACGTGGCTGTGAAGAGGAATTATTTTTATTTGACAATAGACGTTTTTAAACAACTTGGATAGTCAATGTTCCCTATTCATGTCAAAAATACGTTTTTTTAATATTGCCTTCATTTAATTCCTCGCTAAAAATTATTTGAAATACTAGAGCTTTTGGTGGCGGAGTTATATTACGATCGTGAGATAAGTTTTTTAAGGGGGTGTTTTTTAAGAATGTTATGGACATTCTTTGTGTTGACTTTTAAGGTGTTGAGTTACACTTTCTAGACATTTAGCCAGCCCAGATTACAAAAAAAGTAGGAAACAAACCACCCATCATTGCCATTTTGGTTAATATTATTACACAATAAAATAATTTCCTTTGTGAGTACGTACGTACGAGTGTGAACTTTCCGAATTTGGAACTGATGTTAGTTGAAATCACCAAATTATTTTGTCAGCAAGTCAAGTAACATCTCAAATTGTTCATGGGTAACAACTAATATAATAACAATTGGCCGGTCAGTAGCTGAGTGTCAAACGCGTCGGATTCCCACCAGGGCGTCGTGGGTTCAATTCCTCTGACAGCTAAGTCCTTTATCATTGCACAAGAAACATCTTCCGCTTATTATGGTGGTAGTACGAGTTTTTAAAATATTCTCAAGTTATTTTTGACCCGGGAATGTTGGTCTTTCTTTAAAAAAAATTTTTTTTTTTTTTTTGAATTCCGGAATGTAGGGAGGGTAACGTTTATCAATTATTTAGGTTAGATTAACGTTTATTATTATTTTAAATTCACTTTTCATCATTTTTAACCCCTAAATTGATTTGGTGTTACTATTTTTGACACTATAAACTACCTACGTGGTAAATTTGGTTTTATCGAAAAAAAAAGTTAAGTAGTGTTTTTAATTTAAAAAATCGATTAAGTGGGTAAAACAATATCGTATTTTGTTACTGCCGGCTTCGTCAGAGTTTCAGAGCTGTTTTATTTTAAAATCGTTTATCTAATTGAAAAACGTGAAACAAACCATATGGTTTCTCTTCGTGGGACACGCACGCGTTTACTGAGATATTATAATTAAAATGTAAAGGTTTACATAATTAAGGGTAAGTACTCAAAAATGACACCAAACGTTACTTTCTAGCATTTTAATACAAGCAATTTTACAAATGATGTATCTGAAAAATTTCTATGGGTAGTTAGAAAAATGTCTGAAGTTTCCAGTAATTACAATTTTACTACTGCAATGCTTTAAATTCTTTGAGAAACATACTAAAATGTCCGTAAAAGGTGCAGTTCTGAACATTTTATCTAAAATCCTAGTATGCTTTTCATAAAGAATTTAAAAGATTTCTGTTAAATAATTTTATTCATTGGAAACCACAGACATTTTACAAACTACCTATTTAGAATTAACAGATAAATCATTTGTTGTAATTTTTTACTTGTATTTTATATTAGTTTAAAAAGTAGCTAATTATTTAATTTTCTTTTTGAATTTATAATATTTTAACTTATATACTACTTATTATTTTAATTTAAATGCATTTTAAATAGTGTAAATGTATTTTGAATTTATTGATTGTTATAATTTTTATGGTTTTCGGCAGCGCATTATAAGATTTCTTCCTTTTATATAGTAGGTTATTTTGGGTGTTGGCTTTATTCTTTTCTGGTAGTCTGATTTCTTTGCATGCCCTTGTATTATATTTCTGATTATCAACAATGTAGACAATTTGGTCAGAAAAACATTTTGGTAACAAGTTGTTCTTCATTTTATGTACAAACATCAATGTGTCGAATGTTAACCAATTTAGTTCTTCTGACATTTTAGTTACTTTTGAGTATCTATTTCGCCTAAGTAAAATTCTCATTGCTCTATTTTGCAGAATTTGAAATTTGTTTTGTTCTCTGTCGTTACTCAAGAAAAGAATCGTTGAACAATAATAATAAAAAAATGTGGAGCAATAATTAAATTATAAATTATAATAATTGTATTGCTTGTACTAAAAAGCCAAAAATTGTATATTTTTGGGTGGCTGACTTTTATGTAAATTATCGATCGCTTCCGAGTCAACGAAGTATCAAAGTTTTAATTTATTTAGGAATTAACCGTAAAACTAGTCTATTTTGGTTGTAACCTAGGAATGAATTCTTGACAAATTCTCAAAACAGACGGCTATCTCGTGTATCCTAATTATTGTGGTGGTATTTTTAGTTCAAACAAGTTATTTACATTTGTACACACGAAGCTAGTTATCAAAAAAAAAATTGAAGGGTCGTTTATGTATTTCAAGATATTGTTTATTATGCAAACAACCTGAAAGATACTGCTTACCATCTGTCAACTGTACGAGTACGTCGAAATAGGCCGTAATAGCAGATGTATAAATAACAAGTACCTTTTGTTGTTGTTCAAACCAAACAACGCGCTTCCTTTACTTATTCCAAATGACGACACCTGTAAAGTCATTGTTGTAAGTCTTTAAAATCAGATATTTAACATTAATTAAATGCTATATATATTTTTATACATAAAATGAAGAACAACTTGTTACCAAAATAATTTTCTAACAAAATTATCCACAACGGGAATATATATTCACAAACATAATACAAGAACATGCAAAGAAATCAGACTTCCAAAAAAGAATAAAACCAATACACAAATGAGCTTACTTTAAGGGATGCAATGTTTTAATGCGCTGCCAAAAACCATTCAAATTATGCCAATCAATAAATTTAAAATAGCTTGTAAGAACCATTTAAAATACATAAGTAAAATCCAACAGCATATAAGTTGTAATATTATATTAATAATTGACCGAGACTCGAACTCGCTCGTGTTTACGTTAATAATTATTGATAATATTTCAATTATTAATATAAAAGTAATAAGCACAAAAGCTTTAAAGTTAATTCCAACCTAAAATATTATTATATTATAAAGTTAAAAAAATAAATTATGATTAGATACTTTGTAAACTTTAATGGACAAGTAACTAATGTAAAATAAATAAAACTAAAACAATTGACTCCCAGACAGACGGCAACCATTTTTTTTAAGTATTACATTATTAACACTTCGACTCCGGTGGTGGATCTGGCCAGACACGTTGTTTGTAAAAAAATATGTATCACCCAATTTAAATTTTATTGAGGCTCATTTCCTTTACTTGAATCTTCCATCAAGTATTTACCCACAATTTGAGGTTAAAATGAATGTAATCGAACCAGGTTTCAAATGAGTTATCACTATAAATGTGTATAAAAGTGATAAAAATGCGCTTATCGTACACTGTTCTGATTGTTAAAAAAAAACAATTCGTTTATTTATAATATTTAGTTTATATTTGTGTATTTTATCAAACTACTATTTTTATTATTTGTTTTGATGAAATTTTACTAATTTAAATTTATTTGACGTGTTTAGTAAACTTTTATTACATTTTTTATGATAACAGAAGTAACTACTTTAGGATCAGCACCTGAAAATACACACTTTTTGGCATTCTAGTACAAGCAATACTACAAATGATTCATCTGTTAATTATATATGGATGGTTGGGAAAATTTCTAAGGTTTCCAGTGAATCCAATTCTTAAGCAGTAATCTTTTAAATTCTGTATGAAATGCAAACTAGAGTTTTAGGTAAAACGTTCAAAAAAGCCTTTGCTGGTTTTCAAACTGCATCTTTTATTAAAATTTTAGTATGTTTTTCATAGAATTAAAGAGATTACAGTAAAAAAATGTATTCATAAGAAACCTCAAACATTTTTCTAACTACCCTTAGAAAATTTGCAAATAAATCATATGTAGTATTGATTGTTTTTTAATATTTCCAATTTTGAAACTGTTAATTCGGGTGGAATCCATTTCAATGATTTTAATAATACCAATTTTTTAACTTCATTACACTATTTTTTATTTGAGACTTGACCAGTTTCACCTTATGACGGGCACCAGTCTGAAGATGCCCGTCATAAGGTGAAACCGGTCAGGTCTAAAATAAAAAGTAGTGGAATAAAGTTTAAAAATTAGTTTTATTAAAATCATTGGTATGGCTTGCATTAGAATGCTAGAAAAGAACGCTTCACGTCATTGTTGAGTGCAGACCCTTAAACAATTTTCTCACAGTAAACTTATGGAGTACATGTGAAATGAACTAAGATAATACTTATACAAGTTAAAATTAAATATAAAAATCGCATGAAAAGCCATTAAATCATTTTTTTCACCACCGCTGCATGTGTTTTATTTTGACCCTCCGGGTATTAAGTGTTGTGTCACTTAACATTATGATGCCATTTTAAGCAACGTTTTATTCCTGAATGGTGATCTCTCATAAATTGAGTGAATCCTTTATTATAGAACGAGCTTCAAATGTACTTGCGTTATTTTTCCTTCATGTTGTTTTGTTGACCTTATCTTTTACATCGTACTATCTTAGCCGTTTTACGTATCCGTTTCTCGATTCCGGAGTTTGGATTTTGTTCTGGGTCCGTTAAGCTGATATGACTGAATATCTTTACCGGCAATAACAGTTCAGTATCTCGTTCTTGTTGGTTCGGGTTTGTGAATTATGAAGTCACTAGTACATCAAACCATATCGTCGCCGGAAAGGCAAAAAAGCTGAAGCACTATTTTGGGAAGCTTACACCGGAGCACCTTAAAGTTTTTCATTTATTTTACAATAAAAATAATAAGTCTTCAGTATTTGGTTGGATTTAGAAAAAAAGACTCAGGTAACTCAATGCTCTCACTGAAGCTAAAAAAGTTCCATACTTGTGTCGCTTGTGTCGCTTGTGTCAAGCCTCCTCCCAAATGGTAAATATATTTTAAATGACTGAAGGACCACAAAAGTCTTCAGAATCAAACAAGAGTCAGAGCATTCGATACAGAAAAAAATTGCATATTTATCTTATTTTTGACCAAAGTGTAGCTTCAGCCCTTTTGACTCTCCAGCGACGATATGTATTTAATTTATCAACCCTTTACAACAGTACAAAATATTGTAGGGGTACGTCTGTACGCTATGATTTGAAGTGAGAGAAGAACGTCTTGTTATGATATTTAATACTATAGACCGGTTAGTAGCTGAGTGGACAAACGCGTCGGATTCCCACTTGTGCATCGTGGATTCAATTCCTCTGCTAGCCAAGTCCTCTATCATTGCACAAGCGACATCTTTCGCTTATTATGACGGCAGAAGGAGGTTTTAAAATATTGTCAGGGCATTATTTTTAGAACAATAGAAAGAAATTTTAAAAGCAATTACAATGGAAGGCATAATTACAATGGGTATTGGTATTGGGAATTTTATTGCAATAAGTTCAAAGGATTGTAGTTTAGACAGATTATTTTATTAGGCTTCAGCATTCATAAATTTGGCAATTAGGGAACTCATAAACTAGAAGCTACAGTAATAATTTTGGGCAACGTATGGTCTTGATAACTTAAATAAACAATTGTTTGGATTTGAGTAGTAGGTAAGTAAAATAAGTGTTCTATAGGTAGGTACATAACATCACCTTTTTATTATAATTTCTTAAAGTTCAAAAATTTTATAGTTTTATATACAAAACCTTACAATATGCTTGAAACAGACTCAAAAAACAAACACACAATGAATACATCACACAAATGTTGCCGCAAACTACGTGAAGCCACTTTTTGCATTTGCGCAAACCAAATTATATCGTTTCACTGAGCCACCATTTATCTTACGCATTATACACCGTCGTAAATTACGCCCGGGCAATTTTTCCAAACCAAACTTCTCTTTTGCGTTGATGATGGATTAGGTGTATTTTTTTGAACTACGAATCATTATTTTATAAGGTGTTTATTAATGTAATGCTTGGTGTAAACTGTTTTAGTAATATAATTGCAAATTTAAAGTACAAAAAATTATACACTGACGTAAACAGTTCTGTCACGCTTTTAGTACTAAAGGGTCAGGACCTAAAAATATACAATTTTGGCTTTCTAATACAAGCAATACCAAAAATGATTTATCAGTTTATTATATTCGGGTATTTAGGGAAATGTTTAAGGTTTCCAGTGAATACAATTTTCAAACAGTAATCTTTTGAATTATTTATAAAACGCACACTGGAATTTTAGGTAAAACGTTTGAAAATGGCAGCGCTAGTTTTCAAACTCCACCTTTTACTGACACTTTAGTATATTTTTTATAGAATTTTAAAGGTTACAGCTTAAAAAGAATGTTTACTGGAAACCTTGGACTTTTTCTTAACTGCCTATGTAGAATTTATAAATAAATAAGTGCAGTATTGCTTGTATTAGAATGCTACAAAGTGACATTTAGCGCCATTTTTGGTGCTAAGCCAAGAAGAAAACGCCAAAGAGCGGTAAAATAAAGCCTAACGGGCAAAAAATACATCTTAGGTATTTTGTATGAAGAATCTTTTAAGAAGTAAAACAAAATTGAGCAAATCAGGTATCTTGAAATTAGTCATTTAAGGGTAAGCTCCTTATGATTAGATAGTTATTTAACAAATTCGACCAACGTTTACCTTGTTGTTAAATTTTTAAATCAAAAGTGATAAAAAACATACATAAACCCATTGTACAAAGCACCAAAAGCAAAATATATAATCAACTAAAGCAGTTTTTTTTGTATTCTGTTTGGTAAAAATAATAGTAGAATCCTTGTCAAATAATAAACCATATTTCTGACACGCGACTGATCTCTCCCATTGTCAGAAGATGTGCACAACTCTACGAATTGATCGCATGAGCTCAGACGGGGATAAGAGATAAGAAATGACCAGTGAAAGTTATAAAACAACCAGCCGGCAGCCATTCCAACTGGGCAGAACTTTCAAGGTTGGAGTAATGGAAATAAATACCCCGGGTGCCTGGACTGAAGACTGAAGGTGAAATGTGCCGTGAAGACAGTTGAAAGTCTGAATGCAAACTCTGATTTTAAGGCACGGCGTTTTTCTTAATGATTTGCCTTGGCGTTCAACAGAAGTTGGGAGCTAACAAAGTTATGTAAGGGCAAAAACGAGCGTAAACTTTTCATTAGCGAAGCCTAATTTGAGCGTTTTATCTCGCTAAAAGCCTTGATAATTGCGGAACGATGTGGTTCAAATGATTTACCCAAGACAAGAAAGTAAAAGTTCCACCAAATTAGAGATAACGAGTCACACTTTTCAAAAATCTATTTCGATAAAGAGATAATATTCGTATATCTTACATACGAGATACAATATAACGTTGCTAGTATAAATAATCTTGTGAAAATAAAACATATGTCCGCCGAGAGGATTCAATTCAGTCGGAAGATTTTAACAAATACATCCGGTTAAAGCCTCCCACGCACTTCATACCCAGTCCCCAGATACTCCCTACCCTAACAATAAAATGAGGGACGCGTTTATGTGGTTTCCAATCTATTAGCAATCTCCACGTTTATTAGGCGCATGTTTCGATAAGGCTAAGCAACCCCAACCCTCCAACTTCTGGAGAATATTTTGGTTGATATCTGTTGGAGGTCTTATGATAGAAAATATATTTTATCTTAGTTGCACAATGCGTCTTACGATCGTATCGGAATGCTTGACAATAGCTGAAAGGATTATGCTTTAGTTATTTATAGTTCAACTGAAACTTTATTTTATTTATCTAGAGTGATGGGAGAATTTCTTTTGTGGGTTATTATCTGATTGAGTTACCTGTAGCCTAAAAAGGTGTGCGTCAGATATTAAATATTGTTTTTCAGCAAGTCATAAACTGGAAACTTTATCGTTTCCCCTTTCAGGCCACTGAATGTGAATTATCTTATGCCACAAGCCGTAACAATGAACACAATAGTTTTTATATCAAAGCAACCAAAAATGAAATATCATGAAAAGGATATTTGTTTTTTAGAAGATATGACATTATTGCCAAAACATTATTTGAAGAGAGAGCATATATTTTTTTGTTAATATATAGAATATATGAACCTACTGTTCAACTCAAAACCAACAATCTTTCTTATGAATATGATTGAAACGTTTGCCTGACAGTTACATTAAGCGAATTATTAATTTATCGAATTAAAGGAACGATGGAGTAAATTCATTTGCCTTCGTATAGGTCTCTCAATCAGAGTCGAGGCCGGGAAAATACTCACACCTACTCACACAGATACATAGCTTACGTAAAGCGTGTTCTGTTTGAGGTTTCAATTTTTTTTAAACAATCACTGATTATTTAACACTTCAGAGATCGAAGCCAAAGCGAATTGAAATCAGTTATATACAAGTTTGTTTACATGCGTGTTGTTTTATTTCATTATTATTAAAATACGGAATGTTCTTAAAATGCAATTTTTAATAAAGTACTGAATTTAAAAGAGTATTAAAAAAAGTAAGGTATCCAGTAATTCGTAGTATTCCCCGATGCTAATTACTGTTTCTTCAAAACAGATTATAATATTATTTTCAACAGCACCCGGTTGAACTGCGTGAATAAAACACGCTTTAAGTGCACCTTTAATATACTAGAAGAATCATCGTAAACACTTTCTGTCCCTTTTCCACTAGTGACAATAAGTAGGCGTAAACAAGACAAAGGGCTCTTTCTTTATGACGCATCGTAAATACATCGGCACTGAAGCGTATACCGATACACAATACACCTTACGCTAAGCATGTATTGTTTGTTTCAACTCTGGTTGAGTTACCTATAACCGTAAATAGTTTATTTCCACTTGACAATCTGTTCCATTAATATTACAGTACAGACAGTAATTAAGGTAGTACCTATCTATGGAACATTAACGGTGGTGTATCTCAAAAGTAGCATGAATATATTCAAATATACAGTCGTCTCTAAATGATAATACTGACTTGGAGACTAGTGGATATAAACAACAAACTGATTGTAGAATTCAATTTTAGTCACGAGTCTTAAAAGATTTTTTGAGAATTATGAGAAAAGCATAAAACTTTTATACTTACTTTTTATTAACATTTTGTCTCACGGCGAAAAACTGAGATATAAAATAATTTTTGCTCTAATATTTAAATATTATATTTTGTTTTAATAATTAAAAATATACCAATGATCCTCAACGTAAATATGAAGCAGAAAATAATATAACGGTCGAGGTTGAGACTCGAACTCGGAACCTCTACTTTATCTGAGAGTAACACTTCTGGCAATTCAGCCACCGAGACCTTATGACAAACCGGCATCTTAATCGATCTCATTCTTCATTTGAAAATTGTTAATATAATTTTTTTGAATTTTTCTTTCGATTTGGCTGCCATCTTTTAAAAGCTTTAGAGACGTTACTCCCGGATAGTGTCGAGGTTCCGAGTTCGAATCTCGGTCGCGGCCGTTATATTTTTTCTGTTCCATATTTACGTTGAGGATTATTCAGATTATTTAAATTATTAATATAAAAATAATAAGCATAAAAGCTTTAAAATTAATTGAATAAAAACACACGTTGTTTTAATCCACTTTATTTTTGTTAAAGTCAACTAGTTTCGATTCTGCTGAATCTTCATCGGGACTTAAAATATACTTGGTATATTTTTAAGTCACGATGAAGATTCAGCAGAATCTTAACTAGTTGACTTATACAAAAATAAAGTGGATTAAAATAACGTGTGTTTTTATTTAATTAATCATGTCAATCCACAAAGTGTTTGCTTATTCTGATGCTTTAAAATTAATTCTAATTTATAATATTATGTTATCTTCAGGGATGCACGTATTAAATGTTGCTAGCTGTCATTTTATATTCTGGTTAAGATCCCGAAAGCAAATGGCTTTGTGTATACTCTTCCCACTTTCAATCTACAACCCTTACTTAAGTCTCTTCCAGCCTGAGAATAATTTTGAACTTTAACCTTACTATTGTGAGTTATGACTAAAACATAATGTATTTATGTTATAATTACGAGGGTTCATGGTAAATTAAATTGTCACGTAGGAAACAGTGAAATATATATCACGTTCCATGCTGAGATTCTCAAATACGATTACACGAAATTGGTAACATCACATGTTTAAGTTAAAATAGGCATTGGTCATAATATCGTGTTCAGCTAAAGGCTTGCAGCTCTTGAGTAATGCGGACTACTTGGTATCCATGTCAAATGTAAAACATAACGGTAAAATATGGGTACATTTGCTACAGGAAGGTATGTTTCTTGGAGTAACGATATACTTGGAGGAAGCAGGTACCTTTTATGCTTGAGGAGGCACGTAGACGACAGAATTTCCGAGAGGCGGGGGACGAACATGACCAAATTTGTAACATTTCGAATACTTCAAAAATAAAGGGAAGTAAAGACGGGGATGTTTTAGTAAATTGAAACGTTTTACGGAGCCTTCTGATTATCAAGAATTCTTTTTTTTTAATATTTTGAAGTCTTATTCGTGACGTTCTATTTCTTCGAGAATAACTTTTTTGATTCAATAAACCAAAATAGTAGACACTCTCAGTATCATTCTGGCGATAGACCACAATTCGGAATCGAAACGTTGCTTGAAATGGCTTTAGCCGTGCTTCGTGACCAAATTTGAATAACCGTGTAGTTTCTAACCTTGCTCTCCTCCATCACCTTTCCCTCCGCACCCCCCTCAGCCTCATAAAATACCACGATTTAGGGTGCCACAGTCCACTGGCTCTGGGCTGTTGGGACTTGTGTGTGATGTTCACGTAAAAGACCAAGACTTAAGATCTCACTAATTAAAAATTAGTTCAGGTAAACAAACAAAAAACACAAACCAGTAGAGCATAGATTCTCAACCTTTTTTTACCCACCGTCCACTTTGAGAATTTTTTTTCTTTCTTGAGCCCCCCCCCCTATTTTTTTTTTACTCAACATCTGTCGCGTTTGCGGTTCCAGCTACCGGTGACCGGTGACTACCGAGGAACCGGTTATTTATCCAGTTCTTTTTGGAGCCAGTTCCTGGTGTTTTTTTCGAAAGCAAATCGACAAAAGTTCCTGGCCAAAAAAAAGTACTAGTCGGTAGAGATTTGAAAGTAAAAATAACTGGAACCGGTTCATCGCTCAAAAAAACGCAAAAATAACAAACAAGGAAATCCACCGTTCCAGTGATCGGCTAGAAACCGGTTCCTTTAAATCGAAGTTACCAGAGTACCAAAAATTCCGTTGCAGTTGAAGTGTGCGCTACCGCAAAATGGAGTAGTTCTTTGAAGTCGAACTTCAATTGAAGTATTTGAAATAAAGTACTTCTTTAATTTTCCCCCTAATTTTCTCTGGGTCTTCTACTGCCTCTCTGAGAGTCTCAAACGCCCACGAGGGGGGCGTTATTGCCCACGTTGAGAACTGAGTAAAGATAAGGTCTACTGAGTCTAGTTTCAATATAAATTAACACACAAGGCGAGCAAAAGAGGTATGCGGCTTGTGTTCCTTTAACTGCTTTACACAGGCTACCTGCCTTACCACCAAACTGGGCTTGAATGAACCAAAGCTTATAAAAAATGCAAAGGGTAAAGCGCAACTGTGAAATAAATATATTAAAAATTAAAATTATTTTACGAAGAATTAAAATTTTGCTATAAACAAAACAAAAGGAATTTGATCAACTATCTAGAGATTTATAGTAAAAAATATGATTGGTGGTCCATATATACCTAAAACTACTTAACTAACCATCACGCCGTTTCCCCGCAGGCGTAGGCAGAGAGGACAGACTGCCATACAACTCTGTCTTGGCACTCACTCCTTGCTCCGTTCATATTCATACATCGTCTCACACATACTCTATTTATCATACTGTTATTCTGACTCTTCACATGGCCCGATTCGAATATTTGATTATCTTGATCGTGCCATGTCTTTCTCGAACGTCTCTGACTTCTTCTTCCATTCACTTTCGCGTAATATATTCTTTTTACACATTGAGGTATACCTCAATGTTTTTACACTCTTTTCTTTGTTCATTCTCTCTACAGGCCCAAACCATTTAAGCGTTCTTTTCTAAATTTATTCATTACGCTTACAGAAGCCTTGCATTCTTTTCGGATATCTATTTTTAACTCGGTCATACATAGTTTTATCGCACATACGTCTCAGGGATCTCATTTCCACAGCATTCAGTCTACTTTCATCCTTACTATGCCAGTTCCATGCATCACTGGCATGCATCAGGGTTTGTATAAGCACTCCACTATGGACTGTTAGCTTCGCTTCTTTGGACAATCTCCTCCTTTACTTAACAATAATGCATGTGAGAAGATTGGATAATAATCCAGCGTAGCCTTTTTCATTTTTAAGACCAACGTAACGGGTGTACATTAGCCGTCCATCAATCGAAGCCTTTTAATTACTCTCCAACCAATACAAGCGAGGCCAGATTAATTGATATTTCCATTAGGGTGGGCTTTAAAAGTTTCCGGCCTGACGGACTTGCTAGGATTTGCTGCGGTCTCCAGAGATTATTGTTACTTTGGGATGTACATTATCCAGATTAGTACGCCGCGAACAAGGGCTAGTGATTGAAGGGATTTGAATCGATTTGGGCATTATTTTGTCAACTAATACCATTTCGTGAACACCTTTCATTTTTATTTTTAAAAAATCAACGTAGTTAAAACGGTAGTTATGACTTTTTGTTTATTTAATGCTCTTGTAGCAAACGAAATACACCTATCCAGAGAAGTGCGTGATTTTTTTTTAAACGAGTTGTGATTTTTTTTCAAAATAACAATAAATATTTATTTGGTATCCATATCGTATGTATAGATATATATATATATATATATATATATATATATATATATATATATATATATATATATATATATATATATATATCTTAAGTTTTAGCTTCTGGACCAAACAGACGTGCGAAAGCTATCAGTTTGAGACAGAAACTCAAGACATAAGGCCTCTGAAGATGGACAGTGTGATCTGTCCGAAACGTCAGGAGTTAAAAGCGGGTAAACCGAGAAAATTGTTCTACATCTTACACCCGTGAAAACCTTAATCATATTATATATATATATATATATATATACATATATATAAATACATTTACTTATTGTACGTAAAAAATCACATTATATAGTGAATAACGACGGAAACCCTTCTAACTTAAAGGTCAGCACCAAAAATACACACTTTTGGCTTTCTAGTATAAGCAATACTGCAAATAATTCATCTGTTGTTTTTATACGAGTAGTCAGACAAATGTCAACAGTTTACAGTGAGTACAATCCTTAAACAGTAATCTTTTAAAGTCTGTATGAAATGCGTACTAGAATTTTAGGTAAAATGTCCAAAAAAAGCCTTTGCTGGTTTTCAAACTGCACTCCTTACTGACATTTTAGTATGTTTTTCTGGGAATTTAAAGGATTTCAGTACAAAAAATGTATTAATTAGAAACCTCAGACATTTTTCTTACTACCTATAGAAAATTTACACATCAATTATACGAGTATGTAGTATTGCTTGCGTTATAATGCTAGAAAATAACGTTTCGTGTAATTTTTTAGTGCTGACTATTAACAACCTAACTGAAAAAATGTTAGGTTAAATAGTCATAACTAAACGCACGAGTACGTAGGCAGAAAATAATTAAAAATAAGGTAGCCTCCTTTAAAGAATAAACTAATCAATTCTCCCCGAATTTCAATAAATCACCTGCACAGTTTGTATGCATTCTGCAGGAGTTGGAAAAACGTTAGTTTCTAATAAATGCAACTTTATTCGGAGACAAAACCAAAAGATTAACCACAGTATTAACTATAATAATAACAATAATGATAATATTTGGATGATTTGTATGGCACCGTTTTTGTGAAAAATCACCTCAAGGGCGCTATTGTCTATTGTTGGGCTATGTAGTCATTTAGCTCTGGAATTCAGTTCCTACTATGGAATACTATGGAAAAAAACATATTATACAAACCAAACATAGACTTGAAAGATGAAACTGATAAGTCCATATTGTCACACGTTTGTCTCGACCTTGGAGTAGGAGTATACATGGAGAGAGAGCTAATATTTTTACCTAACCTATACAAATTTACGATAAATCACTTTTTCCGTGTTTTTACGTCGTAAACCGTGAGAGAGAAAAAGACAAGACAAGTTGACACATAATATCGAACCACTTTTAGGTATGTAAGCATGTTTCCCGTCTCTCGCGTCTCCGGCAACTCCGCCCACTACGTTTTGTTATGCGACATAGCTCAACGGTTTTTGAGGTTATATCCTATATTTTTGTTGAAAACAAACTAACTAACTAACCATCACGCCGTTTCTCCGAAGGGGTAGGCAGAGAGGACGGACCGCCATATAACTCTGTCTTGGCACACACTCCTTGCTTCATTTACATTCATACACCGTCTCATACATACTCTTCTGTTATTCTGACTCTTCGCATGACCCGATTTAAGTATTTGATTTACTTGATCGTGCCATGTCTTTCTCAGGCGTCCTCGACTTCTTCTTCCATTCACTTTCGCATCATATATTCTTTTCACACTCCTTTCTTCGTTCATTCGCTCTACATGCCAAAACCATCTAAGTGTCCCTTTCTTGATCCTAGTCATTATGCTCACATCAGCCTTGCATTCTTTCCGGCTATCCACATTTTTAATACGATCATACATGGTTTTACCGTACATACGTCTCAAAGATCTCATTTCCACAGCATTCAGTCTACTTTCATCCTTCCTCTGCCAGTTCCATGCCTCACTGCCATACATCAGGGTTGGTATAAGCTATCCATTGTGGACTGCTAGCTTCGCTTCTTTGGACAACTTCTCATTTGCGCCAACAGCGTTCAGTCCTCCATTAATGGAGTTTCCTGCATTCACCCTTCTTTCAATATCCTTATCAGCCTTTCCGTCTCTTGTAAACATACTTCCTAAATACACAAACTCATCCACTTGCTCCAAGTATTCATCATTCACAACTATATTGCATGCTGTTCTCGTACTCTCTCTTTCAAACACCAGAAAAAGTGGTTAAACAAATAAATGCTACATTATGTCGACATGTGCTATGGATGGATGTAAAAAGGTGTGTCCATGAAAACCCTAGCCCCGCCCAAGTCAGGAAAAAATCAACAATTCTTACTGCACTGTTTCGCAAGGCTATCTCTCCTGTGTATTATATTTTTGCTCTGAAGTCTGGACAAATAAATTTCTTAGTGAGACAGACATGGAGCAATCCCTTATATTTTAAAAAGATAAATAATAAAAAACTAAAAACCTTTTTTGCGACGTTGCCATTTCCCTGCATTCGCCACACGCCGCGGCACGCACCTGTCACAAAAAAACGTGAATTAGCCCTGCTGTCTGAACAAAAACCATCCGAAGGTCAAATTTTATTATTGATTTATTAACATAACAGCTAGTAATTGGCCAAATGCCAACGGTCTTTTTTATTACGTTGATTTTTTGTGGGAAATATTTTAATATTTTCCGTCAATTTTCTAAATTTAAATTATTTCGTAAATTATATCAAAATATGATTTTTCTTAATCTTCCAACTTACTTTCTTTTTTATAAAAACAAACTTGATCATTTTGTAGGGCAATAAAGAGCATTTTTATTTATTTATTGAGTCATTCACTGTTAGCCAATTTAGTTCGTCTGACATTTTTGCTACTTTTGAATATCTATTTCTCCTAAGTATAATTCTCATTGCTGTATTGTGGACAATTTGAAACTTGTTTTATTATATGTTGTTACACAAGAAAAATCGTTGAACAGTAATGCAAATGTGGAGCAATAATGAAGAGGTAATGAAGTAATAATAATGAAGTCTTAGATGTAAGTCACTAGTTATAAGTTATACTCAGTAGTAAGTTACAAGCTACAAGTCCTTATTGTAAGTCACTAGTTGAAGATATTAGTTGTAGGCCATTAGTAATAAGTCTTAACTGTAAGTTATTAGTTATCTGTCTTACTTATTAGATTTTTACGCGCCGGCTTAGCGGTGGTTTAGTTAAGCCGGACGTACGTTACATTACGCGCATAAGCCGTGGTAATAAGTCAAGTTTATCGCTATTCCGACCTTACGCCACACGTAAAAAATACAGTTTATAAATAAGGGGGTATAAGTTTAAGTGATAAGTTATAGGTTAGATAAATTAATTTGTAAAGCGCCCTTGAGGCCCTTCCTACGAAAACGGCGCTATAAAGGTTATTAATTTATTATTGCAGTCGAACTTGGTTATAACGATCACGGTAATAGCGAGGTCACAGCTATAATGAGCAATTACTTAATGATATGTTAGTTCGGGCTTATTTTCATACTATCGTGTGGGGTTATAAGGAGGTCGCTTCACTGATATAACGTCCAAATAATATTGTCAACTCAATGCACCCGGGTATGAGAAAAAAACCTAATTCTTGAAACAGTCGAATAATGTCATAAACAAGACAAAGAAAGCTTTCCGCAAATCACGTTAAGGAGGTTTTATAATCCCTGATAATTGTCGCTTTAAGAAACATTTCTATCCAGTATTAACGGACAATTCTCTTCTTTTTACAATTTTTTTTGTACTCTATGTCTAATTTGTGTCTGGTTTTCCCTATTTCTTAAAAACAATAAATTTAATAATATGCAAGCTTTTATACCCTGGCATAAATATCGATATTAGTAGGTAGGTATTTTTTTTACCTACCTACGTTTATAACGAGTAATGGATATAAGAAGCAAATTTGGTTGGTCCCTTCGCGTTCGTTATAACCAAGTTCGACTGTATTATATTTATAATGTACTGGTCGTATCGGTACAGTATCGTTATCGCCGAAGATTGACTACAAAAATCGTTACCGGTATCGTATCGGTAAAAACAAATATCGTTACATTCCCTAAATTTATTTTACATTTGAAAGATGATAATCATAATTTATGTATAAATAACTTTGTTTAATTCTAGGTTTTTTTGCAACATTTAAGTTTCATCTCTACTATGACATTTTCAGGGCACTTTCAAGAAATACAAATAAAAAAATCAGTAAATATCTGACAGTCGTTTTAGATAATAATCTAACAATAATAACATGGAATATATATAAAATACATATTTTTAAAACGTGAATAACGCTTAAGAGTTCCGACTACTCCTAACCGTCTGGAGCCAGTGAGACTACGGCATCCTTAATTCGAGTATGTTGTGAGGTTGAAGGTAGTAGGGAGGGGCAGTAGATGGGGAACTGGAAGGTTGGGAAGTACCTGGCTATTCAGACCTGGTCACTAAACACGGTTAAAACCATTTCAAGTAGCGTTTCCATTCTGAATGGTAGTCTTTCGCAAGGGCGATACATAGTGTATCTACCACTCTGGAACGTGTCGCAAATATACTATAATACATAGTATTTTATATTTATTAGACCTCTACGTCAATTTCTAGGTGAATGCAACTATTCCCAGCTATCAATATTTTATATTTTCATGGAAAGCAACCACTTTGTGGTTTGACATATTTAAAGAAATAAAAAAATAGCTTTGTGTAAAACCACTTATATTTTTATTTTTTTTATGACCGACCGGTTTCGCTTAGTCTAAGCAACATCAGGGTAATTTTTTTTTCACCTGGTGATGCTTAGGCCAAGCAAAACCGGTCGGTCATAAAAATTAAAATAATATTCGTGGTCTTATGCAAAGTAATTTTTTCATTTCTTTGACTTTAAAAATATACATTATTGTTTTTTCGATTTGTGCATTTTTACATTTAAAGACTTAACTTACCTAATAGAGCCGGGTCAACACTTCGACGCATTTCAAAAGTCAATTAACATCAGTAAGCAACCTCGTAGGGACCGAATATTTTGGAAGATTCCATAAAAATATTTATTTCCGACTCCGATTTACTCGAAAATGAAAGCTTAAGTCAAAAAAGTACTGTCAGTAAAATAGTTAAAATCGACTCAAAATGTAACGTCATTCATGAGTTTCCTGCTTGTACCATGAGTTTCTGGACACCGTGTTCATGTAGTTTAAATGGTAAAGAATTTTCGTTCGTACTAAGTTGTTTTTTTAACAACCAATTCCGAGAAATGATTTAATCCGCATACGTCCTTCCAACTGATATCAGAGTGAATTTTAATGAAGCAATTGCTCGGCACGTTTTCAGTTACTTTTTTCACAGCGTATTTTCTTCATGCTATGTTATTTCGTCTTTAGTCCACAAATTCCATTAAAAATCTTTTTAAAAGGGAAATTAGGTTAGGAAAATTATTAAAAGATAACATTAAAAACAGATAATAATAATATGACATATTTTTTCATATTTCAGGATACTTTTTTAACGTGCCTTCTTGTTCTGGTGCTCTCTCTCCTATCGGTGATTTTCATTAAAGCAATCTTCACCTTCACCTTCACCAGAAAACAAGCCTGCGGATCTGCACTTGTTCCCGTCACTTAGATTACAAAGCCACGAAGTGCATCGTTTTATCATATGAGCAAAATTTTAAAATTTAATTTATACTATAGCCAGTGGAATCAAACATTTACTGGTTTTCCGACGAAGAACTTAAACATAACAAACATTAATAAAGCCAATATTTTGTAAATTTAAAATATAAAATTTGTACCGTTTTGGTTATGGGTAGTGATTTTTCACTACGTAAAATAAGTATTCGAACTTATTAAGTAATGCCTCAAATACCAAAAAAATAGGTTTCAATAGATGCCTTTGGCTTAATTACTCCGTGGATGTGTTTTAAATTTTACACAATTATTAAAAATACTGCCAAACAAAACCATTATTTACAATTTAAACATCCAAGATAAGATGCGACAGTTGAATGACCTAAAGAGAGAAAACTCAATAAAAACGACAAATAACCAAACGCAAATCAAAATTCAAAACCGCCGAAGCGTGAATATTTTTTGCTACCTCTCCCTCCACCTCCTTCTCTAGGGGGAGGTAGCGATAATGTTTTTCTCCCCTCCCCCAAGAAGATGGGAAATGAACAACGACTTATCCCATTCTATGAGAAAACATTTTTCGCATAAAATAATATTTTTATTTGTCGGATCTTAAAAAAAAATTTCAATGATCTGGTGTTTATTTAGATGGATAATTTTTATTGAAGAAGGTTAAGTTTAACCGAAACCGGTCGAATTGTTATATGTGTATAAATAAATTGGCTTAAAACAAAAATATTTTTTATTTAAATTATAATGTCAAGCTACAAAGTGATTGCTTCCTTCGATAAATTTTTATTGAGTTTCTTTATATCAAATTTAATAAAACGGAATATTTAAACATCGTGACGCAATGAGTAGGAAGGTAGTAACGTGCAAATAGTCACTCTTATGTGAAAAATAGATAAAGAGAGTGCAAATAGAGATATAGCGAGAAGCACAAATTGTTCCGCCGGTGACTAAATATTCCCAATAACGACAATTAAGATTACTAACTAGGAAGAGTCCGATGGTTCCATGCGCCAGCCTCCGCATCTTTCATCACGAAGAAACACAAAACGTTTCTGGATGCACTATATTTTGAAGCGGGGCATATTGGTGGTGTATTTACGTAGTGGTGATGATACAAATTGATGAGCGATAATACCTTTCTTTCCGATGTGACAATAATATTTTAAATTCTACGGCTGATGGTATGTAGTACGACATTTATAGCCCAAACCAAAATGTTCCTCCAATCATTGAAATAAGGAAATACAGGCACTTCATCCAAAACAAACATTGTTTTTTTGTGCGTTTTCATTTTTCGCATAAACAATAAGCTCATAAATTCAGACTATGCAATTAACTAATATTACCGATTCCCATCCGGGTGCCGTGAGTTCAAGTCCCCATGCTAGCTAAATCCTCCATCATTGCACAAGAAACATTTTCCGCTTATTATGATGGCAGTAGAAGTTTTTCAAAGTTTTTTTTTTTGTTGCACCCTCCCATTATTTTATAACGACTGTTTCTTACCTTTCGCAATCACTTAACTAGCTTAGCCTAGTTGTCGCATTGATGGTAATACCAAAAATATACAAACTCACATAGGTTTAAAATTCCTTTTTTTCCTTGGGGACGGAAGGAATATAACGCGATACATAATGGAACACACTTCGTCAGTTTTCTGATTCAATAAATAACTGCAAAGCCACAGTTAAATAAGGAAAAAGGTTCCGCAAAACAAATCCGTTTTCAGTCTCAATGGTGTGGTCAAATGTGTGGGGACACATAACGTTCTATGAAAAAAGACGGTTACATCTGTCATTCTATAAATTTTTCGCGCCTACCGATTCGGTGAAAGTGCTTTAATCCTTAAAAAACCTTTTTCGAACCTAAACTCGGTAAATTTTTCGACCATGCAATAATTCCGTTCAAATAAACTCTTTAATGTTAGATATTCAATTTCGTATTTTTCCTCTTCTGACAAATTTTCTTAAAAAACTATACATTTTTAGGTAAATTTCTAACCTGGAAAATAAAGCTGTTCTTTTAATATCGTTTTAAAGGGGTTTTGTTCTCGGAATCGTTCGGGATAATTTGAAAATTTAATTTCACGATAAGTATGTTGAGTTTTATAGTTTTATTTTCATACAAAAAAGCTTTATGTATTACAAATTTACATAGATACAGAATGAGAATAATCTCCGAGAAGTTATTGTCATTTGTTCGCGGTTTCAGCCGGTAAGTTTACAAAAACGGTTGCACGAGACAATGTTAACCGCGAACCACAAAGCGGCATAAATATTAACTTATTATTTTTCCGCTGGGCTCTCTCCACTACTGTGTTTCACTTACCCAAGTGATGAAAGAATTACAGAATAATATAAATTATTTATTTAAATCATCCCCTTATATCTACAGTTACTCACCAATATCTAAAGAAAGCAAATGAAAAACATATACTCAAGGTTAATCAAAAAGTATAATGAACGGAAAAAATACAAAAGTTTCACAAGTGTAAAGATTAAAGATTATGTATAAAGATTAAACAGGGCGAGTGTAAAAATGTGTGTGAAAAAGTATGTGGGTCGTTCTGTACCTAACGGTCATTTTTGTACGTACACCAAGAGATGATGACAGAACTGTACATATGTGCATCTAAATTCATCTAAGGTAGATGCAGCTTCATTAAATAGTTCCATCGCTTTATATATTGGCGTGTTTTTGTATGAGGAAGTTCTGATCTAAAGGGGCCCATATAATGGAACTTTACTCCAGAATGCTGTAAATAAGTGCTTCGTACGTTATGCGTATTGCAATTTCGTTAGTAATTGATCTTTCAATATGAAAAATCCAAGCATCTTGTTAACACGGGAGATAATATCAGATATGTGAGAATTGCTTATAAAATCATGATTGATTTCTTTTTTCGCGTTAAATTTATTTTGTTCATTTGGTAAAGGAACCAAAACGTATCTTCTGACCTCGTGAATGTTACAACATAGCATTTTTGAATACGAAAGGGTAAGTTAATGCACAAATAAAATCGATAACTTGACAAAAATTCACCATGTAAACATTATTCTTACAGATAATAACTTTTGAAACTACATGTATTTTTATTTTAAAATTTTTTAGGGATCCTAACCCTATGAAATTGTGTGGGCTTAGTTTTTGAGTAAATTGAAATTATTAAAAAAAAACTTGGAAAATTTACTACCTGAAACATAAAAGTGAGTCATATATTCATAAATAGGTCTATTCCTTTCTTATAATGAGCTTTTATTTTCAAAACATTCGTTGGATGAAGGTAGTGGCACCGAATTTTTAAATGCATATTAAAATATATTATGTTATATTTAATGGGAACTTTGCTGCTCCTTGACTCATAGCAAAACAGTAAGACGAAAATGCGACGGACACCGAAATTAATCTAAACTAGTTATATTTCAAAAACTATTTTAATTTAGTTAGTCGAGGTGCTAGATAGCCCAGTAGGTAAGAGGCTCAGCTAGCAGCCGGCGCATAGAGTTTGATATTCACAGCGGGTACCGATTTACTTTATTTTCAGGACAAGTTGTCCGTAGTGAAATTAAATAGAATGAATTTTAGGGTTTATTAAAAAGGAGTTTCAATTGGTCACCTGTTTAAGTACGCTGTGGTTAATATTCTCAGTTTCATGGTTATACTACTTTCTCTGAAGTTGTGTGATCAAAGGCTTTCTGCTTACTGTATTATTCATTGCAACGCTCTGATCTTTGTATTTACATTACTCTCATTTTGCATTGTATTAACATTCAGCTGTTTAATTTGTTGAACACAACTCTCATTACAAATCAAGCGAACCTAATTAAATTTAAAAAACGCAAAATAAAAAGACTTAAAACAGAAATGTACATGATACTGATAAAATTGAAAGGTTATTGTTATTATTTGCTAAGACATTGTTACATCGAAGACTTACTGCGGAAAAGCAACACTTTAAACATTCTAGTTTTGAGATAAATGAGTTCGAAAGTTGTATGGTTATTGAAGGACTTATTTTAAGTAGAAGTGCCTTAAATTGTAAATAGCTAGTTGCTAATGGATTGTTTATTTGGATTCATACTGAAATCTCCAAGTTTTTATACTATTTAGTCCAAAATAATGTTTAATTTACTGTTTTTTTTTTTGCATATGGTTTAACACATTTTATGTTAAACTTCAAGTTTTTTTTTTACTCCTTTAAATTTTGTATGATCTTATAATACATATGAACTTACTCTATGGGATGTTTAGGTTGCATTAACCTCCCTATATTCTAGAATAAAGAAACTAGAATTATTACAGAAACATAATGATGCAGTATTTAAACTTTTTAAAAAGTATCTACCGCACCTTTATTTTACCTGCATCAAAATAAGGAAAATAAAGCAGGATTTGGTTGCATGCGTTTGTGCTTTAATTGGTAACTTTTTGACAGTACAGCTTCGCGTAGCAATATACAGTATATATAAAATAAAGTGTTTAGATGAAGCGTGCTTCTATACCTTACTGAAAGCCCCATAAACCTTTAACTATTCTCTGAATCAAAACATAACTTTTTTGTTTGTGTTTTTTGCTTTATGCTTACAATCTGCAATTTGATTGTCTTCATGACCTCAAATTGATGAAATAAAAATACATTATATTGAAGATGTCTGTACTCCTAAAAAAGGTTATTTTAATTTGTTATTTGTGGCTAAAGGGCACCAACTTTTATTGTACTTTGAAATCCAGTAAAAAATATTTTTATTTCAAACAAACGGCGCTGAGAATTGGTTTAAACGAAACATGAAAGGCTGAGGTTTCATTGTTTAGGGGCATAAGGGATTAATACAAATTCGATGGAATGTTGAAATTGAAAGTACACAAAGCTTCGCTTTTTTAGGCAGTAAGTTACTTCAGCTATTTCAGTCGGGAGCCGTCTTGTTATTTTTATATGGCCACCATAGTTTGGGAATGAAACGAAACTATGGCCGTTTGTATTCCTGGCGAAATGCCATTTTTTAACCGTGATAAAGGGACGGATTACAGATTGAGGGCCGACCAATTGAGCAAGCTGTTCGTTGAACAAAAATTTAGGCCGCCATAAAGGATAAAGCGCCCTCGAGGTGATTTTTCACAAAAACGACGCTATGCAAATTATCCAAATATTATTATTATAGATGACATAATAAATCGGAAAACCACGACAGCAAAAATACGTAGATTGTATAAAATACATTATATATTTTATTGAAAATAGAATTAACTTTGAAGCATTAATGCTTATTTTTTGAAAATATTTAAATAATATCAATAATTAACAATACAAATATGAAACAGAAAAAAACAAGAAAATAAAAAGACAATGGTCACTACCGAGAATCGAGCTCGGATCCTCCACTCTATCCGGAAGTAACGCTTCAACCAATTCAGCTATTAGGACCTTATTAGAATCCGGCACTTTTAATCGATCTCATACTTTTCACTCAACATTAATGGTATTATTTTTTCAATTTTCCTTCTTCTTAATATATTCCAACATTAATGGTCATGGCAAACAATAAGATATTCCCATTTTTGAGGATGGCCAAAAAAACGCCGGGGGCTTTTGACTCAATAGGAATATATAATATAATAGCATTCCTTAACATACCCTTAATGTCACTAAAGTATTACCCCCGACACATTGAAACGTGTAAAGCTTATTTTATTTTGTTTTGGAGATATGCTTTTTTTCGTTAGTGGTGAATTGTTTTTTTTGTAATTCCACGTAGTTTCTCGAATAATAGCCACGAACTTTAGGAATAAACATAATATTTTTTCACGTATATTCTGGAACGGTCCTATTTTTTTAACATAAAAATAAATATTAATGGATTTTAAACTCAACGTTTATTCTTATAATTTAACATGGCATTTATTATTTTATATGGTCAAACAATCTTAACCAGGTTTTTAAAATTTTTAAAACGATTTTTTTTTTTTTATAACCCTGAACAAAATAGAAGTCATTTGAATTAAGCATTGTCGCTTATGACAGCTGTATTGTCTATTTTGTAAAACTCATCAAAGAGAAAATGAAAATCACAACACACGAACTTGGCTACTTGTCTTAAAAAAAATATTCGGAAATCAAACGCGCAACCTCTAAACTCGAAAACAAATGCTTACACCATTTTGGCTTATTTCCATTGGTTAATTTTGATGATGTCTCGTCATCATGAATGATTTGCTACATTTTAAGTAATTATTTAATGAACAGGAAATTTAATTCATCAAACATTGGCACTTTTGGAAAAGAACTTGAAGCTTCAGAGAGGCAAAATGGCGGAAAGGGGAAAATAAATTATCTTTTTACCACTAGACACACAGTCATAAACATATTAATAACCACGTAATACACCTGTAGGTACTTACTGATAATTGATGTTTTTTTGTAATTATTACGTCTTTTAATAATTAATAATCTTGTAATTTTTGCGGTTTTTTTACCCTTGAATGAAGGATCTGTATTTTATTTTTATTTTTTTTAAATGAATACTGCACAAGAGTCTCAACTGCTCCCAACCGTCTAGAGCCAGTGGGACTATGGCATCCCCAAATAGGGCATGTTGTGAGGCTGAAGATAGTGGGGAGGGGAAGGAGATTGGGAAGAGGCAGGTTGGGAAGTACCTGGCTATTCAGATCTGGTCACCAAACACGGCTAAAGCCATTTCAAGCAACGTTTGGATTCTGAATGGTGGTCTTTCTCCAGGGCGATACTATGAGTATCTACCAATCTGGAACGTGCCGCAAATATACTTTTTATTATTTTCATATGAATTAAATGTGTTATGACACATATTAATTAAATAAAAGTTATTGGCCCACGCCGGGTTTGAACCCGCGACCTTTGGATTCGTAGTCGAGCGTCTTACCATTCTACCATGGAGGCCGTCAAATATATAGTATGTATGTAATATAGCCGTTTATGTAATTTATGTAGTATTTATAAACGTCTTTTAATTTTTATGTGTGTACCACACTATCTGGAGCTAGTGAAACTATGGCATCCCTAATAAGGGTATGTTGTAAGGCTTCTTAATATATTTTTTATAGTGAATACCGCACAAGAGTCCCAACTGCTCCCAACCATCTAGAGCCAGTGGGACTATGGTATCCCTGATGAGGGTATTTAGTGAGGCTAAAGGAAGAGGGGGGAGGATATAAGGAAGAGGTTGGGAAGTATCTGACTATTCAGATCTGGTCACCAAACACGGCTAAAGCCATTTCAAGCAACGTTTCGATTCTGAATGGTGGTTTTCACCAGGGCGATACTTAGAGTATCTACCACTCTGGAACGTGTCGCAAATAAACTTTACATTACTTTGTATGAATTAAATGTGTTGTGACACATATGAATTGACGCGACCTTTAGATTCGTAGTCGAGCGTCTTACCACTCGACCAACGAGGCCGTCAGGGGCTAAAGAAAGTTGGGAAACACTATGGTTAAGAAGAAAGTCGGAAACCGAAAAATTAAATAATAGCTCGTTAGGTGTCTGCTCATATTTTAACCGTGACTTAGTTAGGTGAACACTGAAGTAAAAACACGGAAATTATAACAGCGGTATTTTTCAACACTTTCTTCCCCTGAAGAGGCTTTGCCCTGATGGAGTTATAAATTAAAACAAATTTATAACTTTATTCCACTTTTTTTATTTTTGACTGGACCGGTTTCAGCCTATTACGGCCATCTTCAGACTAGTACAGGTTGTTCTTATTCTACGGCTTATATACTATTTTTGGGATGTCAGGGGCAGTAAACCATGATTTTACTTTAATTATATTTATCAGTATTGCTGCATGATTTTACTAGTTACAAGTTACTTTTAGTTTACTATTTTAAATATCTATCTGGTATGAATTTTTATTTATTTTGTCATAACAGTTTTCCCACTATCCTCGACGTACAACCCTGTAAAACTTGTAGCAAATTAAACCGTAGCAGGTAGCAGGCTGAGGCAGGTACTAGCGGTAACTCCTGGTTAAAAGATCTTCCACCTTCCGCCATACAAAACTTCTTCAATCAGAGCAAATGAGTTAAGTTTTCCGGAAGCTTGGCTCCTAAAGACCTGGGAGGTTCGATGTGTGTTTTAGTTTTCAGGTTCTCACGGAGGTGGCCAGTGTTACATACACTCATTTCCTTATTCAAGACTTTGCACACGTACATTTTGTACATCATGGCTTCATAACGGTGAAAATTCTTACAGCTCACTATTTTGTATTTTATATTTTGTGCTTTGTTCCGCATGGTGTGAATATTTTTGGTAAAATAAAAAATATATTATGTAATTTGTACTAGAACGGCCTCCGTGGTCTAGTGGTAAGACGTTCGACTGCGAATCCAGAGGTCGCGGGTTCGAATCCGGCGTTCGCAAATAAATTTTATTTGACTAATATGATACATTTAATCAATATAAAATAATACACGAGTGTAGTATATTTGCGGCACGTTCCAGAGTGGTAGATACTTTTAGTATCGTTCTGGTGAAAGACCACCATTTAGAATCAAAACGTTACTTGAAATGGCTTTAGCCGTGTTTGATGACTAGATCTGAATAGCCAGGTACTTCCCGACCTTTCTCTTACCCATCTCCTTCCCTTCCTCACTATCTTCAACTTCACAACATACCCCAATTTGGGGATGCCATAGTCCCACTGGCTCTAGACCGTTAGATGGAATAGCCAACAAATGAATTTAAGTGGGTGGAAAGCGGACCATCAAGCTGATTGGAACTAAATTTCACTAACTAAACTTAATAACATAGTTACAAGAAGGCTGTGATAGCATAACTCTTTCAAAAATACTAGTGTTAATTTGCATGATAATATTTCTATCAATTTCATCATGTTTTTGGGCGCATTGTTATTTTTTATGTCATTGTAATTTTTATGTCACTGTTATTTTATATCTTATGTTATGTAAAAGCCCATAAGGGCGTATATAAATAAATAAATAAATTGTCTTTAACTTTTCTATGAATATGGCATTTGATAGGGCACCCATATATCAGCTAGCACTGTGAACAAAAGTGTGGATGATGTTGAGCGGTGGGTCGGTTTTTTAAAGATAAACTTTTCACTTGAGCGAAGAGAGAGCCCGTGATCGGATAAGTAGCGAAAATTTTCTTCAAATGCGAGAGGTGTGCAGATTGTTATTTTATTGATTGGAGATATATTAGATACTAAATAAGAGGGAGAGGGTAAGATCAGGTGTATCAGATTAGATATAGGGAAAGGTCGTGTATCTTGCATCGGATTTTTATGGGATGCGAGTGCAATCGAGTGTGATATTGGGAGATGTGATCGAATTCGGGAATGTCATAAATAATATCAAAAATATATCGAATACACGTATTTTTCAGTTGCTCCAGTTTCCCCTCAAGGTCACGGTGGATGTCTAAATAACTCACTTACGTACGTGAAATATGAAAAGCAATAATAAAATATTACACGTCATAAATAAGGCGCCATTTTTAGTAGTCAAAGGTTCAGTTTTCGTTTACACATGCGACTTGGGAACACATCTACTAAAAGTATGAAACCTTTCAAATATATATTTCTAACAGCCACATATCGAAAACGTCAACATTATTTGTTAAACCGCCTAGAATTCGATGTATTTGATATTATTAACCTTCTGTCAGAGTTGATTTAAAACATGTAAAGGAAGGTTTTTTTCCAAGGTGCGTAGTAACTGTGTTTATAAATATGTTTATTTTTTAACCTTGTTTGAACAGATTTTTCTGTCGCGACCGTTATATTTTTTCTATTTAATATTTACGTTGAGGATTAATGATATTATTTCAGTTATTAATATTCAAATAATAAGTATAAAGCTTTAGGTTAATTATAATTTAATATATTAACTCTCGACTTTGTAAGTTGAAAATCTTCTGTAAAATAAAAATGGTTTATCCTAGACACAATCTAAGTATATAATATGTGCTCGGATAGAGCTTTGAATACCATACAAAGATGGCAGCCAAATCGGAAGAAAATTGTAATAAATGGTATTAATAATTTTCAAGTGAAAAATGGGATCGATTAAAAATGCCGGATTCTTATAAGGTCTCAGTTGCTGAATTGGCAGAAGCATTGCTCACGGATACAGGTTCCGAGTTCGAGTCTCGGTCGCGACGATTATATTTTTTTCTCTTTCATATTTACGCTGAGGGTTGTTAATATTATTTCAATTATTAAGATATTTTTATTTGAAATATACGAAAGATACACCGAAAGGTTTATTTATTTTTAGTAATAATTAATATATAAAGCGATTAATTGGTATTTATGTGACACTACACAATATATCTTTGAAATAATACAGAAGCAGGGGATACTACTTGTATATCGCCAATTATGTAAAAATAACAGGCTTTTAAATATGCAAATAATGTAAATCAGTATTGCGGAAAATATCATTACAAAGAAGTTAAGTACAAATAATCAAGTCTAAATCCCTAGAGAATAATGTAGCCCAGAAATGGCTAGAAAATATTGTAGAAACCCTCCGAATCAATATTCGTTTATCAACATTTAGTTTCGTTTTATTAATTTTATATAAGTTACTAGGACATTCAAGTTTACAAAGTACCTAACTATGGTGAATATTATTTTCGATTTAATAATAATAACTTAAATACTACTTGATATTAATTATGTATTTTAAATGGTTCTTAAAGGCTATATTAAATTTATTAAATAAATGGCAAAATTTTGATGGTTTCCGGCAGCGCATTATAACATTTTATCCCTTTATAAAGTAAGCTATTTTGTGTATTGGTTTTATTCATTTTTAAAAGTTTGATTTCTTTACATGTCCTTGTTTTATGTTTGTAAATTTCCACGGTGTAGATAATTTTGTCAGAAAAATATTTTGGTAGCAAATTTTCTTCATTTGATGTATAAACATCAATGTGTTTAATGTTAGCATCTGTTTCACTGTTAGCAAATTTAGTTCCTCTGATATTTTAGTTAATTTCGAATATAGATTGCCATTTATTCCCATATCTCAGAGCACCTCAAAAATCTTCAATGGCTTAAATGTCCCGAAAGAATCCAGTTTAATGCTGGATGGTTTTCAAATCAATTAACGGAATGGCTCCGGCTTATTTATCGGAATTGTGTATTTCTGAAGATTCCAATTCGCGACAGTCAACCCTTAGATCGGCAATGTCATCGGCTATCGGAAGGTTGAAAGAACCAAAGCGCACACCAGACACTAAGTTCGGAGAGCGCGCCTTCGGAGTGTCAGGTCCTAAAGCCTGGAATGGACTACCACATAATCTGAGAGTAATAAAAGACTCGATAGAGTTCAGAGCCAAACTCAAAACTAATTTTTTTATAAAATCATATCCGTAATCAAGATGTAACAAGCCCAATAGAACCAAGAAAACTTTACAGACTCTCATTCCTTAAATTTATTAGAAGATTATCACCATTATCTGTACTTCACTACGAAAAATGAAAAATACCTCCGACATGCTTTATTTTAAATTTGCTCTCTGCCCTAAAAATGAAAAAATAATAATAAAGAAATAATAATAAAGAAAAAAAAATGTATATATGTATATCTAAGAATCAGCTAAAGTTATTATGATATGGTGATTGTGTCCTGCCAGAAGTGACCTGCCAGGTAAGTATGTTGCTGTATATTTACATAAACTAAGAATTAATATTAAGTAGAAATTAAGATTTGTACAGCGCCTTTGAGGTGATTTTTCACAAAAACGGCGCTATGCAAATTATCCAAATATTATTATTATTATATATTGACTAATAAATATTATGTGTGTATATAGATATCACAGAAAGTAGCGTTTTATTGAAAGAAAAAAAAAAATGATAACTAAAGGGAGGATGTCTCAAACTTCAGCAAATATTTAGAGATACGTAAGTACTATTGAAAAAACCTAATGGTTTGACCTTATAAAAGTTCTCTTGCGCTGATATTTTGGTGAGACCAAATGTGTTAGAGATTTCAGATTAGGCTCGAGTTAAGCCGAAGAAAAGTTATTTGATGGTTAATAATAACAGATGGTTAATGAAGAATAATATTAAATGTAGATAGTTCATCGCTGAGCTGTCCTTCTTCTGTCTAGATACAGAAAAAGACTTAGGCTTTCAGCTTTTCTAGATGAAAAGTTTTATAATTCTCCATAAAAGTAGAACTTCCAACTTCTACTTCTTTTTATTATTTATTGTATTTGGCTTTCGTCCTTCATGGTGTTCTTAGACGTTATTAATATTGAGTGAAAGGTAGAAAAATAGTTAGTCTACGTTTATATTATTATAATAATAAAAACTTGTGAATCTGTTTTGTACCTCACACTTAAATCACGAGAATTTCTCTGTTAAGAGTCAGCACCCAAAAATACGAACTTTTTGGCTTTCTAGTACAAATAAAACTAAAAATGGTTTATTTGCTGATTCTATCTGACGGCCTCAATGGTCGAACGGTAAGACGCTCGACTACGAATCCAAAGATTGCGGATTCAAACCCGTCGTGCGCCAGTAACTTTTATTTAATTAATAGGTGTCTCAACACATTTGATTCATAGAAAGTAATGTAAAGTTTATTTGCGGCATGTTCCAGAGTAGTATATACTTTAAGTATCGCCCTGGTGAAAGACCACCATTCAGGATCTAAACGTTGCTTGAAATGGCTTTATCTGTGTTTGGTGACCAGATCTGAATAACCAGGTACTTCCCAACCTTTATCTTCCCCTCCCCACTACCTTTAGACTCACAACATATCCTTTTTGGGGATGCCATAGTCTCACTGGCTCTAGACGGTTGGGAGCAGTTGAGACTATTCTGCGGTATACATATAAAAAATAAATAAAAAGGGCCTGTTATTGAATCAGGAATAAATCCAAATCAATAAATATTCACTATTATAAATTAAGGAATAATTCAAAACTTTTTACTTCGATGGCCGGGCAAACCAATTAGTTTCACCCCAAAAATTAATATTCCGAATGTGTTACTCGCCGTATATTTCATAAAGAAAACAATATAATCTATTTTTTCCATTACGAAACGTGTGATAGAATGTATGTCGAACTGTTCAATCAATACCCTAAGCTTCCATTCCCCTTTTCCATGTTTGTTTGGCAAAACAAGGTTTTTGTTATTTTGGAGTCGCGTATTCAAATGGTATATCTGTATCCAATATCCAAACAGATTGGAATTCGATCATATCCATCAAATAAATTTAAGCGGACGGACCGACAGGACATTAATATTAATGAGGGTTTGTTTTGTATTTTCGATATCATGGGATCCCTAATAAATCAACGGTAATTTGAAGTATTCGGACTGGCTGGGTTATGCAATCACTTAAAATGAAACCCGATATGACGTACGGTAGTAGAACAAATCAGAGTTGATTAAGCACCTACATTATAAAAGTGAGGAATATCGTATTTCCAGAGAAGTTCGCAGTGATTAGCTTGATTTGATGTTTTTTGTGTTTCAGCCACCTACATGTTAAATAATAACAATTTATTATAATGCAGAAGGATAATTGGACGTAGTTATGCACAAAAAGTATAACCCACAATTTGCCGAAATAAAGTTTAACACGTTTTCCTTTTTTTTACGTTAATACCGTACACGAGTCTCAACTGCCCCCAATCGTCTAGAGCCAGTGAGACCATGGCATCCCCAATAGTGGTATGTTGTGAGGCTGAAAGTAGGAGGGAGGTGAAGGAGATGTGGAAGGGAAAGGTTAGGAAGTACCTGGCTATTCAGATCTGGTCACAAAACACGGCTAAAGCCATTTCAAGTAATGTTTCAATTCTGAATGGTGGTCTTTCAGCAGGCCGATACTCGAATATCTACCACTCTGGAACGTGACGCAAATAAACAATATAGCAATTAAATGTGTTATGACACATATTAATTAAATTAAATTTATTTGCACACGCCGGGTTCGACTACTGCGACCTCTGGATTCGTAGTTGAGCGTTTTGCCACTCGACCATGTAAGCCGTCAAATATATAGATAAATACGAAAATTATATCTGCTGAAAAAATCCAAGATTTTATTAACCCAAATACATTGATAGATTATAAATCACCCATTTTTAATCATTTTCATAAATAAAAAACACTGATATTCACTTTACAAAAGCCGTAATATGCTTTTGTATCGTCATATTTTCAAACGCCTTTTTCGCAGTTTTATCTTTTTGGGGTTAGATGTTTTCTGCATAACTACGTCCAATTTGAATGTGGTTTACTGTGACTTAATGGAAATGTATAGGAATAGTTTTGGATATCTAACAGTTGACAATCTGCTTGTTTGATGTTAGCAATGTTAATGATATTTGGATCATCTTCATAAGACAGGTTTTGTGAAAAATTACCAGGCTGTCTTAAAATGAATATATGGGCCGAATTTACACAAATCTTACACGAAAGGGTGTTATTTTTTTTGATAACTTTTGTAAATCAATTACACTACAAGATTTTTTTAGTCCTACTTATAACTGATATATGTAGCCAATTGCCTACCAATGCGTTAATCAAAATTAGCGCTTATGAAATCCCATGCAATATATGAGTAGTTGATTAATGATTTTGACATAGTTTCCAAATTATATGCTGATAAATTATTGACACAAGCATTATTTCAACCTAGAATATTATTAATGAATAAGAGAGGCAAATAAAAAATTAACATTAAAAAAAACGAAAATGTATGTAATTTTCTTTAATATTTAGCTGCTCGCTACGTTTTATATATAAATAAAATGACTAACCAATAAAATTAAACAAGCATGCATTTTAACGACTATAATCAATCATAAAATAAATAAAGAAAATATGTATTTTCGTAGAAAGCAATCACTTTGTGGTTTGACATATTTAATGAAAATAACGTAATAACTTTGTATAAGACACAGACTCTATTTTATTTTTTATGACCGACTGTTTTCGTTTAGCCTAAGCATCATCGGGTATATAATGTTATTATTTGGTTTTCTTACTATTCTCTTATTTTATTTCATATTGTGTTCTCCCTCTGTATATATATAAATATATATTTAGTTTAATTTTGTAAGAAAATATGATTGTGAAATTATCCCACTTTACAATTTATGAATTAGTCACTATGCGATTCCCTACAATAACTATCAAAATACAAATAACCGTAAAGTCTGTAAAAATAATATTCACATTGAATATTATATGTGAAATTTTTGAAAAAATCATATTTACTTTTTTAATTATTGTAACGTTATTTTGTTACATCACTTTAATGTGAATACATAAATTAACCCCTTATTTAAACCACTTTCTATTCATATAATCACCATGTTGCAAGACCGTTTATTTAAACAATATTCACTTGTAAATCATTTCCTTTTATTGTCGCCTTCCTAAAGGTTTACTGCATTTCCACAATTATTCTGAAATGCTAACCTTAAAACACCCGATTAATTTAAACAGGGCTTCGTTTCCCAGGTGATAAGTACTTAGGTAGTTAAAGATAATAACTCGCCTCCGAAGAAAATCCTTTGTCAAAGATCAAAGGCAAAAATTCAAATTTTTTTTCAAATTTTATAAAAACGCCCCCAGTCGGAGAGTTCGAATTTTTAAATAACCGTTCAAAGCCCAAAATAATAATAATATGGTTTTCATTTGAGGAAACTTTCTGCCTCCAATGGACAAAAAAAATTATAATTCTCCTGCCACCCAGTTATGCTTTCTTTGAAATATAATATTGAATAAAGCTTTTAGTTATAAGAATGGTGAAAATAACTCAAAGTTAATACGAAGATATAATAATACGTGCTCAGAATTTGAAGGTCAATCGTTTATACACGCTTTATTCTCTCCCACAGAGTTATTTTATATTAGAGGAAAAACAATATAAAAATGTGAAAAGAAAATTACTTCAAATTAATTTAATAAAAAAAATATATATAATTTATGTAGGTACCTACATACTGTCATAAACTTTAACCAAACAAAACAATCACAGTAATTGCAAAAAGAAAATATTAACTTTCAAGATGTAGTATTTGCGAAATAAAAATGTCATTTATTAAGATGTAGGCCCTGTAGGCTGGCATATTAAAAGATATAATATGTATTTATAAATAATAGCATAAGATTTTTTGATGAGTGAGTAATAAGTTTCGGTCTTAATTCTGTCTAATATGTATGTACTCTTCATTATTATAAAAGATTAAACATACTCTGTACCTAGATCAAATATTATCCTTGAATTATCCGTATAATTGTTTGAGTACGAACTTTATGAAATAAATAGAATAATTCTCATGAGCTTTGATAGCGGGGATTGCGCATTCAGGACTGTTTTAGAATAATCCTGATTTTAAAATTTATTGAAACACAGAATCCGGATATTCAGATTAAATTCGATTTTTTTTTAAATATTTAATCTTTTGATATTTTTATGACCATTTTCGACATGATGTAAAAGATATGCTGATTCTAGTGTTGATATATAAAGAAATATATACTTTCATTAATTAAAACACTATTGGAAATTTAAAAAAATGACGTTAGAATTCAACACTTTTACCTTATAACGTACAATACCATGTAGGTGCAAAAAAGGTTACAGCTTATTATCTTATGAAATAGGATGTCTTTATTATTAGGAACTATATAAAACTAACTAGGTATCACATGTTTTTTTAAATCTATTGAAAAACAACCAAATGATAATTTATGCTATGTGTGCTGACTCAATAAGTGGATTGTATCAGCACATTTTGTATTGAGATAAACGAGTATATTGTTCTGTTTCTTTTTGATATTCTTTCTCTTTCTTATATTTTATATGTATTTCATATGCTTAATATTTTTCAAGTTATATTTGGCAAAGTGAATGGAAGAAGAAGTCAAAGACGCCCGAGAAAGACATGGGACGATTAAGTAAATCAAATACTTGAATCGGGCCATGTGAAGAGTCAGAATTACAGAGAATTATGTATGAGACGATGTATGAATGTGAATGAAGCAAGGAGTGTGTGCCAAGACAGAGTTATATGGCAGTCCGTCCTCTCTGCCTACCGCTACGGGGAAATGGCGTGATGGTTATTTAGTTAGTTAGTTAACACACCTCTTTGTAGTAAATCTTGTATTTGAGTATGATGTAAACATTTGATTATTCGCTTAGCCACCTAATTATTATAAATTTATTTATCAATGACTAAATAAATAAATATTAAGTATTGCATGCCTGTTAGCCTTTTGGACGCGTTCATTTCATAGAACATAACTTTTTAATAGTTTCTAAATCTGAATATTTCGGATTTCAAATTGAAAAATCTGAATAGTGAATCTACTGTGAATAATCCGAAAATTCGGATTTTTCGAACTTCGTATTATCCAGGATTGCAATCCATACACGACAGTATCGACCTATCGCACAAAGGAAACAAAAACCAGCAAAACCCTCTTATAACTGAAAAATTATTTCGGTTGCGATCAATATTTACATACAGTACTTGTTAAAAAACAAAGATTTATTTTATGTTTAGATTCTACTAATGTGAAAAATTATTATTATACAGTTTTTTTTTAATAAGTTATCATATAAACATTAATACACTCGGATTTTAAAAATCTCTTCAGAATATATAAAGATTCGAAAACAATTATCGAAATACAAACAAGCCTATCAGATCATCATCAAAATCATCGGCGCTACAACCATTGGAGAACCCTTTTGTTATTTGTATAGTGTATATCGCACAAGAGTCCAAACTGCTTCAAACCATCTAGAGCCAGTGAGGCTATGGCATCTCCAATTGATCATGTTGTGAGGTTGAAGGTAGTGGGGAGAGGAAGGAAAAATGGGGAAGAGGAAGGTTGGGAAGTACCTGAATAATCAGATCTGGTCATCAAACACGGTTAAAGCCATTTCAAGCAACGTTTCAATTCTGAATGGTGGTCTTTCACCAGGGCGACACTTAGAATATCTACCACTCTCCTGATCACCCCATGGAAACGTCTCAACTCCTGGTGGTCTCCTGCTGTTTCCCTCTAGTTACTTGTGTCTAAAGGTACGGTGCAGCCTCCACACAATTGAACCACCTAAGTTTAGACTTATTTGCAAGCTTATCACAAGAAAAGTCTCTTTGATGGTCGTCTATTTTCCAACCTTGCCTAGTGGAGCCGACCCAGTTCAAAAAATCTTGTTATTAACGGTTGCTCAAATAACCCATATAGATAAAATGTGTAGAGTATTAAAAAAAATCACGTGTCACCAAACTACAAAGTGATGAACTTCGTACATAAAGGTTGAATTTTTTTTCCAGTCGAAAAATCTTTGTCTTAAAATATCTGCAAAAATTTCGACGTCAAAGTCAGAAAACCATCTCTATTTTTCCTTCTCGTAATTGATCAACCATTTTTAAATATCACTTACACGGTGGTTAATCGCTTGACTTTTCCAACAATATGATTTCTGAAGTTCATTCTACGCCATTGCTTCTTCATACACTATGTAATATTTATACACTGGGTCAGGGGGATTAATCACGCCGCGTGACCCACCCAGTGGCGTACGATCTTCGCACGATAAGGGGGCAATCATGGAAAATATGGGTCAGTGATGTAGAAGGTAATAAATTATCCGGTAAAAACGTGCATTACTGATTCTTCTCCTAATTTTGTTTCCGGAAATTCATTTTGGTTGTATTTCAGAGTGAAGGGCCAATTGCGTTAATGATTCCACTGCGTCAGTTGCCGAAGATTAAATTGTTTTTTCTTCGAAAACTAAGCTTTGATACCAGAGCAAAATAAAATTTGGGAAAGCGAGGTTTGTACGAAAGGTTTTTGATAATCGGAACCGAATGAATGCGAAAGAAATCTCTGATATTATAAAGTATTAAAAAACGAATACATGTTCAAGATTGCAAAAAATTCTGACAAGAATTACTAGTGTTGGGTTTTAAAATTTCTGTTAGCCAGAGCTATACTAAAATGCACGTAAATACCTCGATCCTTCTGTTGGTTATGAATTCCAATACATACTCTGTTTTTTCTTGCGTAAAATTAAAAAAAAGTATAATTTTGTAATATTGATCGTAAAAAAATTGCCTGCTAAGCGACTTAACGTAGCTTGTCGGCGGGACCTTGCAATGAAATTGTAAAAAATGTAAATGTGTACCCAAATGTAAGTATATAAATTCATAATAACGCCAAGAGAATAATAATAATAATATTTGGATGATTTGTATGGCGCCGTTATTGAGAAAAATCACCTCAATGGCGCTGTACGGACTGTAAAACGGATTTTCTGAATGTGTATACATAATAATGCTACAAGTATTACAAGAATAACAAAAATAACTTATAAATTAAAAAATAACTTTGTTTGAGACCACGGATATTATTTTATTTTTTATAATTGACCGGTTTCGCTTAGCCTAAGCATCATCAGGGTACAAAATTAAACAAAACAAAAATACAAAGGGTGCGTTTATATATACATACAGACGGAGAACAAAACATAAAATAAAATAACAGAATGGTGAGAAAAATTAAAATAATAATAATAAAAATTACGAAAATTACAAGAATAACAGTATGATCTAAAAAAAATAAAACAACCTAATATATACCCATTCACTTTTTATGATATTCTGTTAGTGGCTGAAATTTTCGGATTCCAAAAGTCTTCCACGCGGCCTAGCAAAGTAAAAGTCTGTAGTTTTCTCGATTTCAAAGCAAATGTGCAGATATTTAAATAATACATGTTCCGGGAAAATATTGGCCAAGCACAGGCGGTTGCGAATCTATTGGGTTATTCATACAGAGTTTGAGTGCATGAAAAAGCCACCCTGCAAACGGCTGATCTCCACGTTCTGTGAATAAGTCATAAAAATCGATGCATTGTTTACGACGATGAAACGATACAATATTTCTCCAACAAAAAGCTTAGCAAGCTGTAAACTTTATAAAACACATTGTTGCTTGAGCTTTTTAAGAGTCACGTGTGACTTTTACGGCCGTTTCGTACGGTGTCTTGGTGTTTTTAAAACGATTTAAGGTTTTGTAGATATAACCCTTGGATGTTTCTTATTCGGCACTTTGTTAAGGTGTTACAAAGTTTTTTTATTTTTATGGAACCCATAGTAAACGATTCTTTGACTGATTTAGAGTCAGGGGAATTTTATCTTCACCCGAATGAGTTACGTTGTAAACTGGAGTAAAGTAGCCAGGGGCGTGTACAGAGTTCTTGATTAGGATATGCAGTAAGAAAAACAGCGGATTAATTGATAAAAGAGATACGTATCGTAGGTATCAACAGATGTCACTGATTCCTATTGGATTTGTTTTGTAAAAGCATTGCCTAGATACTAACAAAAATATTTAAAAAAAAAACAAATTAGCCACTTGAACTCGCGCACAGCTCTCTTAGCATACATATTTTGTGTAGTCTAGTCCTAGTGAACATGTAATAATTTACTCTGACGTTGGCGGCGTTTGGGCATATTATGCAGTTACTGCTTTTAACACGTTATAGTGGGATATCGGTGGGGCGCTAGCGGCGGTGAGATTAGCTGAACTTCCGTATTTTGGAAATTGTAGATTTATAATTTAATATTATTTAATTCAATATTATAGACTTTTGTATGCGATTACGGCAGGGTAGGCAGTGGTTTTGTGCCTTTATGGAGTGCACGCCTCTGAAGGTAGGTGCTAATATAAAACAGTACATGAAGAAAAAAAAAACTTTGTGTAAGACCACGGATATTATCTTAATTTTTCAGTTTCGCTTAGCTTAATCATCATCAGGGTACAAAATTAAACTAAAAGCAAAAAGTACAAAATGTGCGGTTATATTTACATACTCGTACAGAAGGAGAACAAAATATAAAATAAAATAACAGAATAATTAAAAAACAATAGAATAACATTTAAATTACAACAAAGGAACAGAGAAAAAGAGACGGATACTATTAGCGTTGGGAAAAACTTTTGTTTTAATGTTTTGGGAATGCTTCACGAACTGCTAGTTCTTTTAAATGAACCTTCGCAGTAAACACTTCAATTGAAGTCGAACTCGCCAAAGAAGATTTTGAAATTAGAGCTGGTCGATATCAGACTTAATTGTGTTGCGGTTCCAGTTACCGGTGACCACCGAAGAACCGTTTATTTGTAAACATATGAGCGGAAATACCAACTTCAATTGAAGGGTTTATTTAATGAACAACGAAGGAAGTGGGAACTGCCATCAAAAGAAGTAGTTCTTACAGAGCGGTCACAACGCTAGATACTATAAATTGAAAGAGACAACGTCAACTGAGAAGGCGATTAAAAAAGAATAATGAAAAATTTTATGAATTTGCTGAAAATATACTTAATATTAGACCAATGGACAAATTTACCTGATTATTATGAATATGACTATTGTAATATATTATAATATTATTATTTATATACGAAAATATTTATTACAAGTTCTGTAATTTATAAAATCTTTACTTTAACATGTCTTAAACGTTAGTGATCCTTATATATTGATAAAACGAGTGATAATTTACAAAACGACAAACTGAATACTGTTCGGCTTTTAAAAAAAACCAATTTAAATAAATTAACGATAAACATCAAAAAAATACATAATTCACCATCTTTGCTATCAAACCACGTAACCCTAATTGTGTTTTACTAAGCACAAAGGATCAGGCAAAGATTTACAATAACGTTAATAAAATTAAAATATTAAATATTTAAATTTTGGGGAGAGGTGCCGGGAGCTAATTAGAATATTATCTGGAATAGCTTAATCCTAATCTCCAGAAATTATCTGCCAGGAGCCATTAAATTAAGCCAGGCTTAGCCAGAAAGCTTCCACACCCGCATCGCAATATAACTATTGCAGATCTCGAGATATAATCCCTACGAAGAAACTAATGCGCATACACGGATAGATTTATCAAGCGTGTTAGGCAAATTGAACAATAGATACGAAAGTTTAGATACGATATCGCTTGCTCTTTCTTTGAGCTTAAGTTGGTCGTTGAATGAAAGTTCGCTCATGTTATTATATTTTAGTTGCGTCATGTCATTTCTATAAGAAGTTTTATCGATAGTTTTCATTGAAAAACTTCAAAAGTTATTATAATGTTGTGGATATTTAAAATGATTTCTATGGTACGTTAAGTATTATAATGGGCAAATTTTATACAGCGCCATTTAATAGTTGACTAGTTAACCATCACGCCGTTTCCACGCGGAGATAGGCAGAGAGGACGGACCGCTATACAACTCTGTCCTTGCTTCATTCACATTCATACATCGCCTTATACATATTATTCTGTTATTCTGACTTTTCACATGGCCCGATTAAAGTATTTGGTTCATTTGATCGTGCCGTGTCTTCCTCAGGCGTCCCAGATTTATTCTATTCACTTTTGCATCATATATTCTTTTCACATTCCTTTCTTCGTTCATTCGCTCTATATTCTCAAACCATATAAGCGTCCCTTTCTTGATCCTACTCATTAAGCTTTCATCAGCCTTGCATTTTTTCCGGATATCCACATATCCGGTTTTACCGCACACACGTCTCAGAAATCTCATTTCCACAGCATTCAGTCTGCTTGCATCCTTTCTTTTCCAGTTCCATGCCTCACTGCCATACATCAGGGTTGGTACAAGCACTCCACTGTGTTTCATAGTTACATCACCTTAGTGGCGTTTACATTAAATTATCTAATTAAAATGATTTATTAATCAAAGAATATCGGTTTTATGATATCTACACAAAAATATTTAGTAATTTTATTGAAAATCGCTACCGACAGACTGATGCGGAAATGATGAGGTCTATTTTTCTCATACGTATTTTTAGATTAATTTAATTTACTTAACATACAAGTTAACACATCAATATAGAAAAAATCTTTGACCCTACCTGAAAAATGAGTGTTTTTTTTAACACGTAACTATATACTATACGTACTTATATTATAGTGACTATTTCAATAGAACGATTCTATAGTGAAAAATTATAGAAAACTTAAATTTATTAAATGGGTAAAATTCTTTTCAGTGAACGATTCTGGTAGCGGGTGTATATTAATTTCCTTTGGCCTTATTCCGTTTCCCTTCTTATAGCTTAAGTCGAAAACAGGTGCTGGATTTTAGGACCATCCCGGATGACAAAAAATTGAAAGCCTTATTCCAATGATCAAACACAAGGAAAGCAAAATACGCAAAGACCAGCGTACCTAAAAAAAAAATATTTTTTTCTTCTACGGTTACAGAACATTAAAAAACATTTGGTTATTTTTTCAATTTCTTTTTAAACATTGATTCCACATAGGAGGCCTTGAGAGAAAAAAAATCCCTCAGGGCCTATGTCGTCTTTGGGGATGCTGTGTGGAGAGTCTTTTTGAGGAAAGGAAGGAGTGAAATTGAGTCTTGAAGAGGCCCATGTTGAAAGAGGAAGGAAACACAGAGACTGGCAAATCGTTCCACAGCCGAGATGTTGAACATAATAACGAGTCGTCAAAGCGACCCACTCTCATGTATTGAATGTCAACCGTATGCCAATGTTAGGCGAGTTTCTCGACTATACACTGGTGCCAAAGGGATCATTGACGCAAGTTATTTGAAGCATTTCCCATTAAAATAACGGTAGAACAAGGACAACATTCCCACTTGATGTCTGTGCTTCAAAGATTGCAAATCCGTTTGTTAAGATAGGAGAACCTATCAAACGAATCGCCCGTTTCTGCACAGAGTCAATGGTTTATTTCATGGTTATGTTCGATCATTCATAAGTATAACAAAATGTCCTTTCAACATTTTGCGCAAAAAAAACATCACAATTTCGTTTTTAAAATCACAATTTTTCACGTCCTACAATTTTTAGATATAAAAAATACGGACAGAAATATTTTGTATTAATAAATGGCCTTTATTAATTTTGACACATCGGCCGTGTGCTAGCGAAACGCCTCAGTAATGAAATTACAAAACCCTTTGTAGTAGGGTGAAATTTTCAACTCATATGGACGCGTGGAGAGAGTTGGACTTAGTACGTAGGCGTTCTATTTAACTTTCGTAAGGGTCAGTTTTTATTTTTTGTGAAATATAAGGAAACTGGAATGGTGAAGTTGGTTTTCGGATTTCCTTTCTTTATTTAGATCAATAAGCAGTATATTTATTACTAAAGTATAATGTCACTATTCTGTGTTCCAATGATAATTTATCACTCAATAAGTTCGTAGGATGACATATAGTTGGTGACACTATTGATAAATCCATATACTTTTCAAAAATTACCAACCTTCAAATAATATGTGTCGTTTTTTCATAACAGTCTGACGTTTGGTTTACAAGTTACAGAGATTTTAGTGACGCTACTTTTGTAATTTACAATTACAATGAAAAAAAAAATCGTCTGTTGATAAAGCATTGCATTTTAATGGGAAAAAATACCGTTAAAGCAAAGTAATGGCCTGACAAGTGTTATTCGGACTCTGTTCCGTCGAGATAAATGGTAGAGAAGTGGTTTGCCGAAGTGATTTTAAGCGCGGCCGTACAACTACCGATGATGCTTAACGCTCTGTTCGCCCAAATTAGGCAGTTGTTCCAGAAAACATAAAAAAGTCCACAAAATAGTTTTGGCCGATCCTAAATTGAAGTTTCGTGAGATAGCTGACACTTTAAAATTATCAAAATGGAGTGTATTTACCATTTTGCATCAAAATTTGTCCATTAGAAAGCCCTGTTCGAAGTGGGTACGTTGTTTGCTCACAGTCGATTAAAAACAACAACGCGTTGACAATTCAAAACGTCGATGGCAACAATAGCAAAATTGCACTTTGAATTGCTTCCCCAGCCACCGTATTCTCCGGATCTGGCTCCCAGCGACTACTACCTGTTTTCAGACCTAAAACGAATTCTCCAGGGAAAGAGATTTAGCTCCAATGACGAAGTACCGAAACTGAAGCCTACTTTGAGGCCTAAGATAAATTGTTCTGCAAAAAAGGCATCAAAATGTAAGAGAAGCGTTGGAATGAATGTATTAATTACTCAAGAATATAATGCAGATGAATAAATTTGAATTTTGCCTAAATTTTGTTTTATCAGCCATCCTACGAACTTATTAAGTGACGTGTTACATTATACTTGTTGAAAGGATATGAAAGTGTCAGGCATGAAGATGTTTCAGGCCCAGCTGTTTGAACTCCCGTCACATTTGACATCCTCACAAGTAAGCATTTAGTGCCATTCAGATTTTTTTGTTTGTTGGATTAGACATTGATTTTGCCGTCAAGCATAATGATCATAATCATTTGAAACGCTAATGGGGACTGTTCAAATGTCAAAAATTTAAAATATCCATTTAATTACCACTTCAAATAAGACAAGAGCCTACAATGCATATTGTTATACGTATTTGGCTTTGAATAGGGTGGTTTTGAGTCCAATTAAAAACAAGGTTCCCCGGGCAGTGTAATTGCGGCAAAATCAATAGTCGAAAATTGCTAGGCGGAATGGATGAGAAATGTATAGGAGAAGGGAAAATATGGTTACTTAACATGTAAATCATTTCACATTTTGATTCCAAATTGGGATTTCTCGGAACGACAAAACTGAGAAAAAACTTTGGCTCTGAAAGAGAGCGGAAATATAAAAAATCCAATTAAGTTAAACATATCTGAATGACATGATTTTATTACAAACTTCGAAGGATTCTAGGAAAAATACAGTGATGTAAAGTATATTGAATTTTAATAATTTTACAGCAATAAACAGAATAAAAAAGTTTACAAAAATACAATATTCTTTAAAATTCCCTCGAGCGATTATTTTCAAATCAAAGAATTTTCACTGTTTTCTTTAAATGATATATTTCAACGAATCAAAATTGAGATAGAAACATCTGTGTCGTTTGTTTTATAAGTCAATTCAGCCCCTACACACGCGCTATGTGATAATATCGTTCATACATAATACATCAAATCGCGGCGTAATCTCCGCAGATAATGGAATAATAATCCTCATTGAAAAACCAGCTCAAAGATTAAGCGCGTGAAAATTGATGAATAATCCATATTCATCGCGCAGAGGGTTAGCCATAGTTCGGTTAGAGGTCAGACGCCACACAGAACACTGAATCTCGTCGAAATACACGGGGTATCACCGCGAAAGAAATATGTAGGTGGTTATTCACCATATTTACCAAGTCTGGAACATGTGCATAATTGAAGAAAGGTTTAACAATAAAAGTTGATAGGAATAATTAGTGAGTAACAAGATAATGTTAGACACAGAACCGATCCCTGTGGGACGCCAGCATTTATAAATTTGTGAAGAAGATATAAAACTGTTTGCAATTTTAAATACAATAATTATAGTTTAGTTTAATTTTGTAGCCTGATGATGCCTAGGCTAAGCGAAACCGGTCGGTCATAAAAACATATGTCTTATACAAAGTTATTTTTTCATTTCTTTAAATTAAGGACGGCCTCCATGGTCGAGTGGTAAGACGCTCGAATCCAAAGGTCGCGGGTTCAAACCCGGCGTGCGCAAATACCTTTTATTAAATCAATGTGTGTCATAACACATTTAATTCATATAAAATGTATTTGAAGCACATTCCAGAGTGGTAGATATTCTAAGTATCACCCTGGTGAAAGACCACCATTTAGAATTGAAACGTTGCTCGAAATGGATTTACCCGTGTTTGGTGACCAGATCTGAATAGCCAGGTAATTCCCGACCTTCCTCTTCCTCATCTCCTTATCCTCCCTACTACCTTCAGCCTCACAACATACCCCAATTGGAGATGCCATAGTCTCACTGGCTCTAGACGGTCGGGAGCAGTTGGGAATCTTATGCGGTATTCACTATAAAAATAAAAATTAATGTCTAACCACAAGTGATGCTTTCTACGAAAACATAATAATTATAGTTTGGTCAAAATAAGAGCCGTCGCTGCATAACACCTCTACACTATACTATACGAGAGGCCCTAGCACAAGCACATCAATAAACAAGCAGAATCGATACGACAAACTTGGCTGTCGACGTTTTTTCAAAATATATTTCTTTGACACGATCGACGCTGTTTAATACACCGATAATTTAATCAGTCTCATGAAACATATCGCCATTAGATGGCAACACCGATACATTTTATCTACTGCGTAGAAATTTAAGAAAAAATAACGTATTCGTTTTGAAAAGCTGATTTCATTCATTATTTGAGGTATTTGCAGATTTATTTCACTAATTCAATTGTATCAAATATTACCCGTAATATTATAAATAACTGCACAAAAGTGTAATTTTTGTACTTTATTATCGTTAAACTAACTAACTAACCATCACGCCGTTTCCCCGCAGGAGTAGGCAGAGAGGACGGGCCGTCATATAACTCTGTCTTGGCACACACTCTTTGCTTCATTCACATTCATACATCGTCTCATACATACCTCCTGTTATTCTGACTCTTCACATGACCCGATTGAAGTATTTGATTTACTTGATCGTGCCATGTCTTTCTCGTGCGTCCTCGACTTCTTCTTCCATTCACTTTCGCATCGTATATTCTTTTCACACTCCTCTCTTCGTTCATTCGCTCTACATGATTATCTTTCTTGATCCTATTCATTACGCTAACCTCAGTCTTGCATTCTTTCCAGATATCCGCATTTTTAATCCGGTCAAATAAATAAAATAAGTCAACAGTTGTAATTTCAACATCATTGGATGAAATTTGCTATTAGGAAAGGAAAACAGAGGCCGCCGGTTGACAAAATCAAGAGAATAGTCGGAAAATTTCACAAGATTCAAGAAAATTTTACGTTTTTGAGGCAGGCCCACGCCAAAAATTGGGTCCCAGAAGACTTATGAAGAAGAAAACAAAAAATTCTACCCTTGGTTCCGAACTTAAACACTTTGAAATAAAAAAAATTTAATATTTAACTTGAAAATTTTCTAATTTTTCATTTTATAAAAAAGTGTACAGAAGTAAAAAGTATAATACCACAAGAAAGTTTACAAGTTCCATTTCCTTTCTATAATTTTCATAGTTCTGAGTGCGGCCTCTTTTGTCTGAATATGGGAATCATAATTGAATACAACCGTAAACACAATCAAACCGTAAAGTTATGCCAAAACTACTGGATTCTGTTTAGATTCCAACATCATAACAACATTTAGTTTATGGGCCAGTTATGCTAGCCACTAAAATATTATCACTTCTACTAAAACCTTCATCGGGAGTTTTATTATGGTACATAACGATATACATAGTCTTAAATAAAATATGTTTTTACACACATTTTTACACTTGTCAATTCAATGATTATCTCATAACATGTGTATAAGAGTGAATCTCTCTTATATCTTTTTTTTATTGCTCACATTATTTGCGTTATTATATCATATATGTTTACTAATAATACTTGAATGTTAATGTTTTTAAATACCGACCTGTAAACTGTTTTCAATCTAATTTCCTTTTCTTTGATTTAAAAAATATGTTAATATGAATTCATACGTTTCATCTGGATTTGTATACCCTTAGTTTCTGGTAAATTGTTTTTTCTAATCTGTTGATGTTCACATGTAATGTTATACCCATATCTGAAGCTTTTTCTCTCATGATTTAACGATTATGATTTTAGATAGTTTTAATTTGTATATTTATTATATATTATTTTCTCCTTGTTAGTTAGTCTTATTAGCATAATTAATTTAGTATGAAGCGAACTTGAGGTGAAATGTCACAAAACATATACAAGTTAACTGTTATTATTAAATATTATATTATATAATGCGTCACACTACTTCAGTTTGTACTCATATAACTTCTTCGGATATATAATACCTTATCTATATGTGGGGTGTAGATGAATGCTTACACTATGCAAACATCTACAATATTTTTATATCATTCATCTCTTAATTTTATGAACAACTATTTTTATGAGATCTTTGTTAAATAAATAAATATAAGCAACTAGACAAGAAATCTAGGTTTATATAGTTGATTTTTTTATTATATATTTTTTTATAGTGAATACCGCACAAGAGTCTTAACTGCCCCTAACCGTCTAGAGCCAGTGAGACTATGGCATCCCCAATTGGGGTATGTTGTGAGGCTGAAGGTAGTGAGCAGGGGAAGGAGATGTGGAAGAGGAAGGTCGGGAAGTACCTGGCTATTTAGGTCTGGTCACAAACGTTTAGATTCCGAATGGTGGTCTTTCACCAGGGCGATACATAAAGTATCTACCACTCTGGAACGTGCCGCAAATATACTTAATATTATTGTATACGTTATTACAGATATTAATTAAATGAAAGGTATTTGCGCACGCCGGGTTTGAACCCGCGACCTTTGGATTCGTAGTTGAGCGTCTCGATCAGTCGACCATAGAAACCGTCCTTAATTTAAAGAAATAAAATAAAAACTTTCTATAAGACCACGTGTATTATTTTAATTTTTATGACCGACCGGTTTCGCTTAGCCTAAGCATCGCCAGGCTACAAAATTAAACTAAACTATAATTATTGTATTTAAAATTGCAAACAGTTTTATATCTTCTTCACAAGACTCTGGAATCTACCGCTCTGGAACGTGCCGCATATTAATTAAATAAAAGTTATTGGCGCAGGCCGGGTTCGAATCCGCGACCGTTGGATTCGTAGTCGAGCGTCTTACCACTTAACTATGGAGGCCATCAAATATTAATATTTAATTAGTCTCATCTATTGTAATAAAATTCTTTCGAAAAGAAACAAATGCGAACCCCATAAAATACTCATCAGGCATTTAATTTGACCCTTAAGAAAAATAATAACAGCGATATTTATTAGAATCGTCCCTTACGAATAAGGTATAGCCTTGAGCTTTGCAAATTATGTTAAGATTCGTCAATATTGAGTTGTAAAACACAAGGACGGTTAGGTTGTGTAATAAGGGTGCAGGTAGTAGACCTCCAACAAAGCTTCTGTATAAAAAGCCTGGAGGGCGGATGAGTGTTTGAGTGCTAGGGTTTCCAAGACGCCGATAAGGGTTGATCTCCAAGGGTTTTAGCGTAGAAAATGATTGAAGTAAATATATTTCTGCGTATTAATTAAACGTTGTTGATCCCTTTTCTGTCGCATTTTTTAGAGTTTCACGATATTCGATAAAAGTTCAAGATTTTATTGATATTTTAGTAAACAACGAAAATGATTTGTTCGAATTTATTATTATTATTATATGGTTTTATGTACATTGTATGTATATCTACATGAATGCATATATAGTCAAACTTGGTTATAACGAGCGCGAAGGGTTCAACCAAATTTGATCCTTATAGCCATTACTCGTTATAAACGTAGGTGAGTAAAAAAATAACCTACCTACTAATTTCGATATTTATACCAGGGTATGAAAGCTTGTATATTATAAATCAACACATTTTTTATTACTATATTATTATTGTTATTTTTTTTATATGTTGATTATTCCGTTATTATTTTTAGTAATTTAGTGATTAAAAAAAATGGTTTAAAATAAAAAAAATCTGCGATGTAAGTATTTTTACACAAAAAAAATAATTATTTAACTAACTAAGTAGTTAAATATCACAAGGGTGGGCAGAAGGATATACTGCCACACAAATTTGTCTTGGCACGTACTCCTTGATTGATATTCATACCATATTAATAAGCTCTCATGCGTAACAATATCGTCACTGAGCGGATCCGGACGTTGATGTGAATCCAGCTGTGGAAAGTTCGCCGCTGTGCCGGACGGGCGGCTTACTTTGTCTTGTTTAGGACATTATTTGACTGTTTAGAGAATTGGGGTTTTTTCTCATACCCGGGCGCATTGAGTTGACAATATTATTTGAACGTTATATCAGTGAAGCGACCTCGTTATAACCCCACACCATTGTATGAAAATAAGCCCGAACCAACATATCATTAAGTAATTGCTCATTATAGCCGTGATCTCGCTATTACCGTGATCGTTATAACCAAGTTCGACTGAAGATATTTTCAATAAAAATGAAACAATAAGACCTACCCTTTATATAAGACCGTTTATTTATGTTCAGTTTAATTTTGTACCCTGACGATGCTTAGGCTAAGCGAAACCGGTCGGTCATAAAAAATAAAATAAAATCTGTGGTCTTTTACAAAATTTTATTTAATTTTTATTGAATATGTCAAATCACAAAGTGATTGCTTTCTACGAAAATATATATTTTTTTACTAATGTGTTTGTACGCATTTGAAATATTATCACTTTCTTATTCAATAACACGAACCATTCAACAGATAAATCGAATATAAGTATGAATAATTCATGATCATGAAAGTAACATGAGATTGTGAGTGGTAGGGTTAACCCTAAGCCTTCAGAGATCAAAGGAAATTCCTGAGGATAAGAATAATAAATCCTTTAACAGGTATGAACATATTTAAGAGATTAAATTGAACAATTTTCTTTGTTTTTACAACAAAATTCTTCTGTCTACCGGTTTTGGCAATTTTCTCCTTACAAAGAAATAATTATTCTGACACCGGTCGACAGTTTAAATAAATTAGGCGTTTTAGTAATTCAATCTTTTCGTGACAAGCAAAATTTGATTATTTTTTAGAGCAATACTTATGCCTGTAATTTTATATTAATTTAGTAGTATTATGCTATAAAATTTGATCATAATATTTTTCATATTTTCGTAGAAAGCAATCACTTTGTTGTTTGATATATTTAAAGAAATGAAAAAATAACTTTGTATAAGACCACGAATATGATAGTATTAATACACTAAGCCGTCTTCTGTACGTTGGGCGCTAACGTCTGCAAAAACAATACTGGTAATTTTCGCTCATGCGTAAAAAAATCTGATATTTTATTCCTACTACAGTAATTCACGGTTCACTCACTATGTCCCTTTTGACGTGTGTATCGAGACTAAACTAGTTTTATATTAATAAAGTAGTATTATGCTATAAAATTTGATCATGCTCTTATTTATATTTTCGTAGAAGGACTTTGTAGTTTGACATTTTAAAAGAAATGAAAAAATAACTTTGTATAAGACCACGAATATTATTTTAATTTTTATGACGGTCAGTTCCGCTTAGGCGAAGCATCATCAGGGTACAAAATTAAACAAAAAAATATATTCAAAGTGTGCGTTTATATGTACATAGAGAAGGAGAACAAATTATAAAATAAAAAAAAACAAAATAACGAAATAATGAAAAAACAATGGAATAACATTTAAATTATAATAAAGGGACATAGAGAAAAGGACAAATAATAAGAATACAGATAATGTAAACTCATATAATTTCACCTTCTCAGTTGACGTTTCGTCTCTTTCAATTCATGTTATCTGTCTCTTTCTCTCTGTTCCTTTCTTATAATTTAAATGTTATTCTATTAGTTTATCGTTGTTTTGTTATTTTATTTTAATTTTGTAATTTGTTCTCCCTCTGTATGTATATTTATATACCAGAACACTTTGTATTTTTTGTTTAGCTTAATTTTTTACCCTGATGATGCTCAGGGTAAGCGAAACCGGTCGATCATAAAGATTAAAATAATATTCGTGGTCTTATCCAAAGTTATTCTTTCATATATTTTTGATACTATCATTCATTTGAAATTTTATTCAAGCAGGTCTGGGTGGATGGTGCAGACATACTTCTTCGATATGCAATACCTAATCTGCCATATTACACGAGTTACGTTATGACATGATATTATAATATAAATAATATAATATTTTCTTTTACTCAATTATATTACCCTAACATAACATCAGGATATGAGAGTTTATTACACCAACAAACCTTTTTAAAGCCTTAAACACAAAGTGGTCAACTTTGTAAGATCCTAACAAATAAACTTGTGAAAGCTGGTGACCTGTTCAATGCGGCGAAAATTCAAACTACCGCTTATCAGAATGCACCAATCTGTCAGGTGATTCAGTTGCAGTTGACATTTTTTGGTATAAACTTCAAAAGAGTTCTTCCTTATAACTGGGCTAGTTTTTATAGTACCATTCCTGTGAATTATAACCACAAGGGTGCTTTATGTACTATATTAAGTCTGAAATCTACATATATCGTAAAAGTGTTGAGCGGCGATGTCAGGTGGAATTTGAAGTTTTTTTGCTTTTAGAGATTACTAAGGTTCCTTTTGTTGTGATTGTAAAGATTGAATATTATGAAAGAACACTATAGCTATCCATATTATTTAATTAAATAAAGTGAAAACACAGGTTATAAACTAAAAATAAGAAATGTTAACAAAATGATTAGAATTCAGATATATTAGTTTTTGTCTAACATAGAATTTGAGATTAATTTTCAAGCGAGACCAGAACGTTTAAGTCCTGTAATGTATTCCAATTTTCCCCTAGATATAGAAATTAGTGATTCGACTTACTTAATATGTGAAACATTTATTTTATATATTTATACCTTTAAATCAAGCCGAAATTTTATTAATTTTTAAAATTTATTTTACCTGAAATTTTTTAATTAATAACGTTATATTTACTATGGTCCATATTTTTATAATGCAGTCCCTAACGAAAAACAAAAAAAATAGATACCTATTGTTTATATTTTATTAAAAAAATATTCTTAAAAATATGTAATTCGTTTCACCATAGAATAGGTACCAAATTAAATATAACTAATCATACAAATACATAATATTTCGCCTGGAATTGACAATTATGATTTTTTCCTTTTTAAACCAGGCCAGCTTTAATGGCGGTGGAGCTTCTCGTGTATATATTTATTACGTGATAATAAATGCAAAAACATGCTTTTGTATGACATGATGCAACGCAGAAAACACAAAAGAATATTTAAAGGGAGACCGCTGGTAGTGTGTATCTACTTAAAGGGATCAACATGACAATTTAGTCTCCTACAACGGAAGTAATTTTCCCAACAAGCCTTCTATTGAAATGCTTGGTCTAACCTTAAGTGACCAGTTAAGGCACGGGGGCAACATCAAAGTCAGGGTAAAATTAGCCTCTCAGAAGTTGGGCATGCTGTACAGGGCCCGTAGATACTTAAATAGAACACAACTGCTGACCTTGTACAAATCGAAAGTGCGCGCCACTGTTGAATTTGGCAGCCATCTCTGGTCTGGAGCCCCTAGATACCTGAAAAAACCGTTGAACCTGTGCAAAAACGGGCGATTCGTTCGATAGATTCTCCTATCTTAACCAACGGATTGCAATCTTTGGAGCACATACGTCAGGTGGGAATGCTGTCCTTGTTCTACAGGTATTTTAATGGAAGATGCTCCGGGGAACATGCGTCATTGATACCTTCAGCACTGGTGCATAGTCGGGAAACTCGCCAAACGCGTGCTCAACATTTGTACACGGTTGAAATTTAATACATGAGAACGGGTCGCTTTTACGACTCGTTCTTATGTTCAAAAGCTCGACTGTGGAACAATTCGCCAGCCTCTGTGTTTCCTCCCTCCTTCAACATGGGCATCTTTAAGACTCAAGTTCACTCCTTGCTTTCCTCAAAAAGACCCTTCACACAGCATCCCCAAAGATAACATAGGCCTTGAGGGAAATTATTTTCCTCGAGGCCTCCTTTGTGGAGTTGTTGTAAAACAAAAAAAAAACTCAAGTTCCGAAGAGAAACTTTTTTTCAAAATAGTGGTTTTGCATGATTACATAATTACGATCGACAAGTGTTTACATTTTATAAAGTATTTTATCAAACAGTTTATACAATTACACCATTGGCAAATCCATACCCAATAGACCGATAGGATTGGTATTTGTAATTTTTTTTTTAAGGCGCCAATTTGCAAGCTGCTCCAGGCGCCATTTGACTCAGGGCCGGCGCCACTAGAAATTCCGCAAGCCGCTGCGACGATTCAAATGCCGCCCTTTGTTGTGGTTGGGTTGAAAATACGTGGTTGCTGAGCGCAGGGCATAATTGTACAGGGGCCTATGAAGCCTTCAAAGTACATGGTGCGACAAAGCGAATGACACACCAACCCTATTTTGGCAGAAAGTGTAAACTCATTACTTGTAAACGTTCGTTGCTAAGAATTTAATAAAGTGTATAGTTTTTTTGTGAGTGACAAATAACGTGACTTTATTTTTTTGGAGCTAAAACAGGACCATTGCTGTCAGGAAAAGGAAAGGGGTTGTAATTTTCGGTTCAATACTGTTTTTTGCTCGTGCTATTTATTTAATAAAACAGTTACAATGTTGTTTTGCTCCAAAACTCTTAGAACTGAAGACGGAAGTAAAATCCTCAGAGCAAGAATATAATATACAGAAAGAGAGCTAAATGTATTTACCCAACTTATACAAATTTACGATAAATTTATTTAGTTAACAAGATCTCATAAAAACAATTGTTCACCAAATACTCGTACATTAAGAGATGAATGATAAAAAAATATTGTAGGTAAATGCATAGTGTAAAAAAAAGAAATTAAACAAGGTATTATATATCTAAAGAAGTTATATAAGTACAAACTAAAGTAGTGTGACGCACTATATGTGATTAAATAACGCAAATAAGATTAGCAATGAAAAACAAAAAAGATAAAATATAAGAGAGGTTCATTCTTAAACACATATTATGAGATGATCGTTGAATTGGCAAGTGTAAAAAGGTGTCTATTTAAGATTATGTAGATCGTTATGTACATAACGGTCACTCTTGTACGTATATCGAGAGATAATGACAGAACTCCATATATGTGCATCTAAATATATCTAAGGTAGATGCAGCTTCATTGAATAGTTTGAATAGTGTTTTTGTATGAGGAAGTTCTGACTTTCGGAATGTAAAACGTCACATGATGCCTCGCACGAATATCATTACTTAGGGCAAATAAGTTGATCTCCTTTAGTATATATGGGTTATAAATACCTCCAGAAATCAACTTATAAAAATGTTTACCCAAAAACATCTTCCAGCGGGCTTGCAGGGTGTGAAAATCTAGCATTCCACATAAAAATAACGAAGGGAACAAAAACGGGTGATATGTATACTCCGTCATGTATAAGTAACGCATAAACCTCTTTTACACTCTTTCTATTTCGAGGATATGGTTACGTTCTGAAGGGGCCCATATAATGGAACTGTATTACAAGATGCTGCGCCCAAGTGCTTCGTATGTTCTACGGATTGCTATTCCGTCAGTAAATGATCGTGCATTACGAAGAACGAATCCAAGCATCGCGTCAAATTTATTTTGTTCATTTGGTAGGGGAACAAAAACGTGTCTTTGGACCTCATAAATGTTACTACACAGCATTTCTGGATGCTAAAGGGTAGGTTATTAACTAATGACCATTTGACAAGGGAATCAACATCATTCGGCAGAAGAATGGAATCGTTTGAACTTTTGATAACTTTAAAAAAATTGAAATCGTCAGCGAAGAGGAGGTAGTTTGAGTATTTTATGGTCTGGCCTCACTTATTAAATCACTTTCTCCGGGTTTTTACGTCGTAAACCGTGAGAGAGAAAGAGATAAGACCAGTTTTCACATAATATCGCACCATTTTTCTGTGTGTAAGCACGTTTTCCGTCTTCAACGTCTTCGGCGTCTCCGCCTACTACATAACTCAATGGTTTATTAAATTATATCCTGCATTTTTGTTGATACCAATACTGTAAAAAATGGGTTATACAAATAAACAAAAACATTATGTCGACATGTGCTATGAATAGTTCTAAAAGGCGTGTCCATGAAAACCCTAGCCACGTCCGAGTCAGGAAAAAATCAACAATCCTGACTACACAAGCTATCCCTCCAGGTATATTATTGCTCTGAGGTAAAATCCAACCATTTCACGTAGACAGCGGAAAACTCTACTTAAGACTCCACTCCAAAGAAAAGGCCTCGCTTAGCTGCAAATCCATTTGCTTATGAAAAACTGATAAGTATGAAAAAGATACGAATGAAACTCTCATCCGCTCAAAGTGATTAAAAGCGCGATCTCCACTATTCAAGTAGTCGTTTTCGTCACTTCGTAAAAAACCCACAGGTCTTTGAAAAGCTTTTAAAGCCGGCCTATTTTTACTTTGATGCTTTTCAATTATTCACTCCAGAAATTTGATAGCGTCTGCCAGTCTTGCTGAAAAGAGTTAAGTCATCTGTGACAAACACAGTAATCTTTTCAACAAGATTCAAAATACGAATCTCGAGTTTACATTTTGCTAGTGTTTTTCTAGTTTGAAAATTAATATTTCCTTTTAACCTCGAAAATAGTTATGTAGCAATCTTTACCATAGAATCTTTGCGGATTTTATAAAAAAGATAATGTTAATTATAGTTATTTTCTTATAATTTATTGTGGAAAAGCTCTAATTAAGTGACAAAAAAATTGCATTAAGAGTCAGCACTCAAAAGTGACACAAAACGTTATATTCTAGCATTCCAATGCAAAAAATCCTACAAATGATGTATCTGAAAAATTAATATGGGAAGTTAGAAAAATTTTTGAGGTTTCCAGTGAATAAAATTTTACAACTGTACTCCTTTAAATTCTATGAAAAACATACTAAAATTTCAGTTAAAGGTGTAGTTTTGAAACCTTAAAAGGCGTTTTTAAACGTTCTACCTAAAATTCTAAAATGGTTTTCATAAAGAATTTAAAAGATTGCTGTTTAATAATTGTATTCACTGGAAACCCCAGACATTTTTCTAACTACCCATTTAAAAATTACAGATTAATCATTTGTAGTATTGCTTGTACTGGAAAGCCATAAAGTGTCTGTTTTTGGGTGCTGACCCTAAATATGGGTTTGGAAAGCAGAAAAAAAACCATTGGGTTTTTCAGCGTAATTACATAAAACAAAATTTTAAGAAGTCGTAGGACAAAAAAGTTTTTCTATAAAGTCATGTTTTCATTAGTAATGAAACCACAATAAAATATGATCATTTCACTCTTAATATTATATATTTTCCCATAATATATTTCCCACAGTTTTTCATAAGAATTTTCCGCCATTATTTTCTCTTACAGTCGAAAACCGAAGTGAAATTTAAAAAAAAATTTACAAATACGGTTTTATTTAGGTAGTCATTCGGAAAAAGACGTTTGTTTTGAAATAGCTAGTTAAAATGTATTAAAATATCTAGCATTGAAAACTGATAAATTAATGACAGTGGAAATATCTCATCATGGGATTAGTCAATTAAATTTTATCTTAAATGGTGATAAAATTTTTGAACATTATTTTATTGATGCGTATAATATGCTGCTTTTATATATTGAGCTGGTATGTTATGTATTACAAATGTACAATAATTTTAAGACTGGACCAAAGTGGAAAAAAATAATTTTTAAAAAAATTGCTACGTAATGTTATCAGTTAAAAAACTACGGTTAAAAACTTACAAAAATAACATTATTTTATTTAATATGAATTTATGGTTTAAAAACCTTTGTAACTTCTTCCTACTAAAAGCTTTTATATCATGAATTCTTATGTAAATGAGATTCCACCACGAATTATTAGTTACCAAATTAGAAATAATAAATATTATTTGTATGTTAAAGTATGTTAAAAAATGTAATTTTTAAACCTGTTGAGAAAAAAAAATCTCAATGCAGAGCTATGTAGATACTTTGATCAAATACAAACCTCCATTTGCCGAAACTAACCTAAGTGGGGCATGTTTATACAACGATACTCTTACATTAAATACATCAACGACATATGTGTTTACATTTCTTAAATTCATACAGAAATGTAAATATTAGCACTAAGACATATGTTATGTCAGTATTAATCATTGAGGTATATAAATAGAGTCAACGTTCCTTGTAAAGTTCGTCTAAAATATTGTTCTAACCCAGGAAATCGGCAGGGGTCGGGGGAGTGCCGATCTCGACCGACTTTTGCCGAACGCGAACTAACCAGGCATTCGACAAATCACCCGAGTGTCAAAATCTGTTAGGGCTGCCGCATTCCATCTTACATAAAAATTGCAATTGATAATTGTTGCGAAAAAAAAAATTTTTCGGGTGTAATTATTTTTTATTCTTTACTTATATTGATAATAAATATTAATTGTTTTTGAATACCTCACTGTAAGAAGTTCCCGTGTCAAAAAAGATGTAGTACATAAATTATTAAATATAAGGTTATAAAATACCAATTTAATGAAGGTTTACAGAAGATTTAGATAAAAGCTTTGCAGGCTTAATAATATGAATAGAGAAGTGGATAAGAGCAAATAATAGAAGAATTATATTTTTTACTGGTATATAGAGATTTAGTAAAAATATATTTAGTAATAATACAAGACAAAACACATGAAATGGGCAACAAAATTACACATTTCTTTAAGTAACGTCGCCTTTGTTTTTTGTGATACATATCTAAAATGAAGAGATCAGATATATGTATTTTTGTTAGGTAATTAACACTCTTCACTGCGATTATTTTAAACAAATTTGATCCAATCTTCACTCTTTTCATGAACTGGGCGGAGGAATCTTAAATTAAATAACTAAAAACAAAAATTAGTTGTGACAAAAATACATAGATTTTTTTCTAACTTTACATTTTTTATGCTAATAACGGCGATGTTAGTTAGTTTTTTTGTTAAATTAATCTATGTGAAAGTTTATGTTGTGTAAAAATATATTTGGAATTATTTTCAACATTCATTGGTACAAGCAAGGAGATAATGTTAATAAGAAATAAAATATAAATGAATTATATTATAAGTTAATAATAAATAAAATATAAATATTTTAATATGTTGCGTTGATTGTGGCAGCCCCGGTTCTGTCTCTTTTACACTACGGTCGGCCGAATGAGCACAACAGAGATAGCTTACGGCAAAATATGAATTAGTTGATTAACATTAAAAGAGCTGATTGTCGCTAAAATTGATAATGAAAACACTCTAGTTATTGATGAAAAGATCCACCATTGCTTTTTCCATCTTTTCCAGAACGACTTGTGCAGTATCTTAGCGTACATGTAGGCATTTTGCAGTTTCCGCAGGAGATTTATACACGGCAAGCGCTTGTAACCGACTGAAGCCAACGAAAGCTCAGAGATGCCAATTGGCCGCAACTTAGTGGCCCATCTTTTGAACGCTAATGTTTACTCCATTTGTATATCTCAATGGTATTAATAGTCATAAAGAAATTGTTTTAATTTGAAAATACGAGAAGCAGTAACGGTCGGTGCCTTTTTAGTGTGCCAGACTTGGAGTAAGAATATATATGAAGAGAGAACTAAATATTTTTACCCAACCTATACAAATTTACGATAAATCACTTTCTCCGGGTTTTACGTCGTAAACCGTGAGAGAGAAAGAGACAAGACAAGTTGTCACATAATATCGCACCACTTTTAGGTATATAAGAATTTAAGAATGTTTCTGTCTCCCACGTCTCCGGCGCCTCCGCCCACTACGTTTTGTTATGCGACATAAATAAACGGTTTTTAAGGTTATATCTATTGTTTTTATAACAATACTGTGAAAAAGTCGTTATACAAATAAATAAAAACATTATGTCAACATGTGGTATGAATGGATGTAAAAAGGTGTGTCCATGAAAACACTAGCCACGACCGAGTCAGGAAAAAATCAACAATCCTGACTACACTGTTTCGCAAAGCTATCCCTCCTGGTATATTATTGCTCTGAGATGCTAGAGTGCTAAGGTTGAATAAAACGACAATTTGACAATAAAACGACAATTCGACAATAAAACGACAATTTGCAATAAAACGTTTTAGTTAGGTATAACAACATCAACAAAGTCATTTTTTAAATCTTAGCACTCAAACACGCTAAAAAGTGACGAGCCGCATAACATGGTGAAAATTTGATAAATGCAATGCAAAACTTCGCAGTGCCTCCCTTCCGCGACTCGCTCTATCTTTAGCAAGTGAAATTCTTGCAGCTTTGTACACATATTCAAAGAACTTCTCGTTTCTAATTCAGTAGGCAGCTATTCATTAGATTTTGCCAATTAGTCCGCGTGAACTGAGTAACATTGTTCCCAGTCTGCCTCCATACTGCGCCAGGTGCTTCGGTCGCACATCTGCCGAGATAATGATAAATATAAGCATTTGATTCATTGTTAGATCCAGCTTAGACAGAATACACCCTTTCTTATGAAACAATCAAATTAAATTGAGCTCAACTATATATAATTCAAACTTCTGTCATAAATTATGTCAAAATAATAGTCAAAAGGTTTACTAGACTGGAATGTGGTAAACTAGTATGGAGATCTACTACTGAAAATAGTATGAAACAAATGGATTCGTGGGAGTGGATAGATGGAGAAACGAATGATGAAAGGGATGATGAAATCAAAGACGTTACTTAAAATCTCAAGTAGGGTATTATCATGCATTGCACAATAACAGAAGAACATGCATCAAGCAAGGATTGTGCTACAGAATCGACTGGTGTAACACTTCATCTACTCTGCGTGCCACTACAAAATGCATCAAGCAAGGATTGTGCTACAGAATCGACTGGTGTAACACTTCATCTACTCTGCGCGCCACTACAAAATGCATCAAGCAAGGATTGTGTTACAGAATCGACTGGTGTAACACTTCATCTACTCTGCGCGCCACTACAAAATGCATCAAGCAAGGATTGTGTTACAGAATCGACTGGTGTAACACTTCATCTACTCTGCGTGCCACTACAAAATGCATCAAGCAAGGATTGTGTTACAGAATCGACTGGTGTAACACTTCATCTACTCTGCGCGCCACTACAAAATGCATTAAGCAAGGATTGTGTTACAGAATCGACTGGTGTAACACTTCATCTACTCTGCGTGCCACTACAAAATGCATCAAGCAAGGATTGTGTTACAGAATCGACTGGTGTAACACTTCATCTACTCTGCGTGCCACTACAAAATGCATCAAGCAAGGATTGTGTCACAGAATCGACTGGTGTAATCTACTCTGCATGCCACTACAAAATGCATCAAGTAAGGATTGTGTTACAGAATCGACTGGTATAACACTCCATCTACTCTGCTTGCCACTACAAAATAAAAATTAGATACCATTTAATACACTAGAAAATAATAAAACCAACACAAAAAATAGCTTACTATATAAATGGATGAAATCTTTTAATGCGCTGCCGGAAACCATAATAATTATGCCAATCAATAAATTCAAAATAGCCTGCAAGAACTGTATTTTTATTTTTATATAATTTGGTGGAATTAAATTTAATATTATTATTATTTAGTTCTGCTATTTTTAATTTTTGTTTTTAGTGACAGCTGTGTCGGCGTTTCAGGCCATTATCAAACTGTAAGAACTATTTCAAATACACATTCATAATAAGTAGTATATAAGTTAAAATATTAATAAGTCAAAAAAGAAAATGAAATAATTAGATACTTTGTAAACTTTAATGTACAAGTAATTGATATAAAATAAATAAAACTAAAAACTACTGGAAAATTTCATATTTTTTAGTTAGTCAACGTATTTTTAAAACAATCTTTTTCGAATGTTTCGAACTTGTGGTTCGTGAACGGCTTAAGTTTCGGATTTTTTTTCTGTTTTTTATCCAAAAAAGTATATATCAAGAGAGACCAAAATTCCACCAATTTTTTAAACTTCAAATAACCTCAGGAATTGCTGGTTAAAGTCTGTTAGGTTCGATCTGACACACCCTGTATAGGTAGATGGAATATGAAAAAAAAACCTTTTCGCCCATAAAAATTCCAATCTTAGACCTTTTTGCCCAGAGAGATCAGTCAAAGTCGCGAAACGGCACTCCTTCATTCCTCCATGAATAGTTACTTGCTGTTCAATTACGTATAACGTCTAGTATGATGTAAAATGGATAGGTACTATTATATCACTTGTAGTAGCTACCTGGCCGTTTCGCCAGAGTTCCAACACTATTTTATAAAATCTTTTTTCTGATTGAACAAATGAAATAAAGTGAGAGCTCGCGTTATTTTTTGAGAGGTCCTCGAATCTTTCAAAGCTTTGTCTTCATACTTAGGTTTAGACTTGATAAAAAATGCAATGAACTGAAAATAGTTATCCAGACATAAAAAGCTGGCTCAACGTTCGAGAGTTTTTGATACTATTCTGCACAGAAAATCTGTTTTATAAATCAGATTAAAACCAACTTCAGATTTTTTGCTGCTGAAGTCATGAAGTCAGATTTAAGAATATGAAACAAAGCATAAAGTAAGGTTTACTGAAAAAAAATATCAGGATAAAATTGAAACCGCTAGTAGATACGACCCAAGACCTCCTGAAGTCTGCAAGCGACAAGTTCTCTCTTGAAACAGATGGGGTCTATAAAATCAAGACAAAAACAAAAAGATTCACTGAGCACGTACGAGTATGCCAACTTTGTTATACGTACAAATCATCCACGATGGCTGCAATTACTGCAAAGTACGGACCATTTCTTGGGATCAAAGTCTAAAATTCTGGGGAGGCTCAAGACTTGCTTATTTAGGCGCTAAATTACAAAAGCGATTTACAAAGGCAAAGCGAGAATTTACAAACACCCAATCAACATTAATAGAGATGATGGGTTAACTGAGTGTTAAGAGTTCTAGGTACCCTGCCCGAATTTGGGCTCTTAGAAAAGGGTACAACCAGATGTGACCGCTTTAGCCAACATTAACGAGTATCAACTAATATGGAACGGTATAACTGCTACATAAATAAACTTACATAATTCTATTACTTGTACATTTACATTGGTAATGGAATATTGCTAGGCTCTCCGAAATGTTGGCTCTAGAGCAAGGAGAAAATGCAACAAAACGCAAACAAAACAAATGCAGAAAATTATTGAATTTTAGCGATTTCATCGAAATTCGATAAAATAATTATTTATTTGCGGCCAGTTGGTCCAATATATTAAAACACTTTCAAATAATCAACCTAGAGAATGCATAACATTGTAGTTAAAATTAACCAATTTCAAGATATGAGTTCAAAATGGTTCTCAGAAAGGGGGGAACCGAGAGGTATTTCAAAAGTAAAGCGGTCTTATAGGATGAATAATATTTACGAAATGTACAAATAATGTTATCGTTTATATTGCATAGTATAAAATCAAATATCTATATGGAACAGAAAAGTCGATTTAAGTTTTTTCGACAGGAAAGTTTCAAATATAATAACTTGAAGTTAGGGCACAGGTACCTAAAGTATCTATGGAATAACACCCACCAACGCAGTCTTTAATTGGTGACTTTAAATCGCTGAAAACTTACCTTTTCAGACTCTCATATACTTAAATTAATTAGAAGAATTTCAACATAATCTGTCTCTCGACGAATCACCTTTAGATATACAAATTTTAACCAAATCCTGTACTGTACGCCAAATTCACAAAAGTCAATTTTTAATTTCGCTCCCATGCCCTAAATCGGAAAAAAAAAAAATTAAAACAAAAAAAACAGATAAACAAATAAATAGTAAAAATCATAATTGCAATTTTAAGTTATTAAGTGTGTGTTTAATCTGATAGGACATGCCAGGTAAGTATGTTCCTGTACATTTTCTCTTCAAACTAGGAAATAATATCTAATAATAGAAAATAAGATCTGTACACCGCCCTTGAGGTCATTTTTCACAAAAACGGCGTTATACAAATAATCCAAATGTAATTATAATTAATTGCTTTCGTCTTTACAAACGTCATATCGTTGCCGTAAGGGCTGAAGCGCCATTTTGAGAAGCTTACATCAGACCAGTTATTTTTTTGATTGTTTTAGAAAAAAAATCATAAGTCTTCAGTATATGGTTGAATTTGAAAAAAAAAAGTGAACTCAGGTACCTTACTCAATGCTCTCACTGAATTACTTGAAGCGACAAAAAGCTAAAAAAGTCCGAAACTTTTGTTGCGTAAGACAAGCCTTCTCCCAATAATTGGAAAATATGTTTTAGATGGCTGAGGGGCCACAGAAGTCTCCAGAATCAAACGAGAGTCAGAGCATTCGATGCAGAAAAAAAAACGGATTAAAATTGCATATTTAACTATTTTTTTAACAAAGTGTCGCTTAAGCCCATTAAATTTGAGAGAGTAATTAAAAAAATGGGTTCTATGAAAATTTACCCAATTTTAAAATATTCTAAGGATGATGGAAGTGCGAAGGGGAAGGAGATAGGAAAGAGGGGGGTTGGTAATTACCTAGCTATTAAGATCTTGTCATAAAAATGGCTGAAGACGTTTTAAGTAACGCTTCGATTATGTGTGGTAGTTTATCCACCAGGACAATACTGAAAGTATCTACCACACCTGAAACGACAATTTTGCGTCACATATTATTATCTAAATAAAAATATCCATTAAAAGTTTTTACAAGAAACTTATCATAGTTATTGATTTTGAATATTTAAAAAATATTAATTATCGAAATAATATTAATAATCTTCAACGTAAATACGAAATAGAAAAAAATAACGGTAAAGCTTCTGCCAATTGAGCCACCGAGAACTTTTAAGAACTCGGCATTTTTAATCAATCTCATTCTTCATTTGACAATTATTAATAAAAAATAAAAAAAATATTCTTCCTATTTGGCTGCCATCTTCGTGTGTTTTTTTTTCTGTATCGCATTTAAGTTGAAGTTTATTAATATTATTTCAATAATATATATGGAAAATTTAAGCATAAAAGCTTTATATATTTTAAGTACCACATATGGAAAAACGCTGCCATTATCGAGTCAAAAAATATGTTTTCCTATGCTATTTCGTTTCTTCTGCATTCAAATAACATCTAAAATTGGTAATGTCAACCCTGTGAGTAATTTATCACGTCTTATTTGTCGGCTGAGCGGGTTCAATTCCCGGCAGCCCGACTTGGGACCATTTCTCAAACTGAAGGGAACATAAAACGCGAGTCGGTCATAATTTACCTGGCTTTTTGATATTACTTATTTGCCGCTATACGATAACTCACGAAAGATTCGTATGTCGCAAGCTGATTCGTAACAATTTTGTGAGACACATAATAGTCTGTAACAGGGTACAGATCAAAAAACTTAACTTTGCATTTGGCGGCATCGCTAGTACCGTCCATTCGTCAGTTTCTCCCTTGGTCACCTTTAAAGATAGATGTGTCAAACTCTACGATTCCAAACGAACGTACGTTATTCTATATGTGAATGCTAGTTGCAACCCGTGAAAAATCACGAGATGTAATTTAAATGCCAATAAAATATCCGCCTATTTCAAACATAGAATAACGCCTGCTAAAATACATTACAGGTAGGTAATTTATTAGGTGGGTAAGATTCTTGGAGGAAGAATATTTATGGAGAGGGAGCTAAATATTTTTACCCAACCTTGTATAGGTTTATTTACGATTAATTTTCTCCGGGGTTTTGGTCATAAGCCATGAGAGAGAAAGAGACAAGACAAGTTGTCACATAATATTGCACCATTTGTACGTATGTAAGCGCCCTTGAGGTGATTTTTCACAAAAACGGCGCTATTCAAATCGTCCAAATATTATTATTATTATTATTATTATGTTTTCCATCTCCCGCATCTCCGGTGACTCCACCTACTACGTTTTGTTATGCGACATGGCAGGACATAACTCAAAGGTTTTTTACGTTATATCCTATATTTTTGTTTTTAACAATACTATGAAAAAATGGTCATACAAATAAACAAAACATTTTGCCGACAAGTACTATGAAAGTATGTAAAAAGGTGTGTCCATAAAAACCCTAGCCACGCCCGAGTCGATTTGATGTTTTTAATTTATTTATTTAATTAATTGTAAAAAATGATATTTTTAAAAAACTTAATACTAACAGTAGGTATAATATAAATTGAATAAATGTACATTGTCTAAATTCTAATTAATGATAATTACCTCCCTAATTGAGAAAATTCTCGTGCTTTGGAGGGATTTTCAACTAACATCATAATATATATCCTAATTTTAAAAAATTCACACTCGTACGGATGTACGTACTCACAAAGGAAATTATTTATAGTTTATTCGATTTGAAACGTTCGACATTTGACATTCAACATTCTGAAATTTAAGGTCTTTTTTGCGTACGTTCATTAATTGAACATTTTTATTCGATATAATAAATGAATAAGTAGGTGCGATTAAGAAACACGTTCATTCTCCAATTTCTATGGGTATTTGATTGAAAACATTCGACATTCTGCTACTTTGTGTCTCTTTCGTTTTCATGGCGACGAGTAAGACGAAGTATAATTATGGAAGAATTATGATGCATATTATTATTTTTCGATGACTTGCTAAGGCCCTTTGCTGGTGTCGACTACCTGACTACCTGTACTTCGTTTCCTGGGGATTTCCTTGAATTCAGTATGAAAATAGTCTCAGCGGACGCAGTGTTCCGTTCGTTGACTCGGCGAGATGGCATAAGGAGTATAAGTACAGACCCAAGGGGAAACCTCCCTGGCTTATTTTCACTCCACTGTGTCGGAGATTTTTGTATTTCAGCGACGATTTATTTATTTAAAAAATAGTTACAATTGAAACAGAGACGAAAATAGTCAAAAAAGCTTTCCGCAATGTCATCTACCTGTTTTGTTATAAATACAAGTGTTTTTTGTTTTCAATATAGTTAAACCGTTCGTTCGAAATCTTTTTTCATTTTGAAAAATGTGGTGTATGTCTTTAAAAAAAAAATGACATTTCGGGTGTACCTACACAAATGGTAACGGCGTTGCAATATGAAGATTAGTTGACTAAATAAATAACCAACCATCACACCTTTTCGTCGCTGGGGTCGGCAGAGAGGACGGACCGCCATATAACTCTGTTTTGGCACACACTCCTTGCTTCATTCACATTCATACATCGTCTTATACATACTGTTCTGTTATTCTGACTCTTCACATGAACCTATTCAAGTATTTGATTTTTTTAATCGTGCCACGCCTTTATCGGGCGTCCTCGACTTCTTCTTCCATTCACTTCGCATCATATATTCTTTTTACACTCCTTTCTTCGTTCATTCTCTCTACATGCCCAAAATATCTAAGCGTCCCTTTCTTGATCCTATTAATTATACTCACCTTAGCCTTGCATTCTTTTCGGATATCCACATTTTTAATACGGTCATACATGGTTTTACGCACACACGTCTCAGAGATCTCATTTCCAAAGCATTCAGTCTACTTTGATCCTTCCTCTGCCAGTTCAATGCCTCACCGCCATACATCAGGGTTGTTAAAAAGCACTCCACTGTGGACTGCTAGCTTCGCTTCTTTGGAAAATTTCTTATTAGCGCCAACAGCGTTCAGTCCTCCATTAATGGAGTTTCCTGCATTCACCCTTCTTTCAATACCCTTATCAGCCTTTCCGTCTCTCTAGAACATACTTCCTAAATACAAAAACTCATCCACTTGCTCCAGATTAGTTGCATTGAACTAAAACTAGAGAAAGCCGCGATGACTGTGAAATAATTGTGTATACTGAAGAAAAATAAATAATCAACGTTTTTAACCTTTACTTGTCTTTGATTGATTTGTTAAAGGTATTTTAAGGCATAGCTGAAGTTGATAATTATGTTTCGAGATTTAAACAGTTGCGTATATCTATAAATCTGAAGTAGAAAAATTTGTTGAAATTTCACGACGCCAGAGTTGTAGAGGGACATAAAAACAGATGTTCTAACATTGTTAAAATAGGTATGCATCAGATTTAAAAAATGTCCATGGTATGTTTGATTTTTTTCTAATTATTTAAAGGTTTCGTTCCAAATTTTCATCGTGTATAAATCGATTTAATTTACCACTTGAAAGTGTTTCAAAAACAGACGAAGATTCATAAAATATTATTTTAAATAACGAGCCTAACGAAACGCTTCCAAATTTGTTTTGGTAAAAAAAAAAACTTTTTCAGCGTACGTTCGCAAAGGGGATTAAGAAAATAAGTGTGCCTTGGTAAACGGAATAAAGATAAAAGTTTATACACCAAACGTGACAAAATAAGAGGTCAACGTCAATAAGACGTGTGGCGACTAAATAAACCAAATATTGGACGCCAAACCACACACTTGTTTGTGAACAGACCCCAAGCTTTATTTCTCTGTTCCACTATTCACACATCGTGTGCCGGAGGATGAAAAGAACCCCACTATGGAAAATTATTATTTACTCCTGCCACTTTACTGTAATGAAAATCAAGCAAATAAGGAGACGATCAAAAGTCTTTGGGAAATAGATGTAATGTGTTACTTATTATTTATTTATGAAATCCGAACACAAGAATATTATATAAATTCATCAATCTGATCAATTGAAATGACTCCCTGGAAGATATAGTAGTGTACTCATATAAAGTAGTGAAACCGGTGAAATTCTTATTTTTTTATATTTTTAATTTAAACCACAAAGGCATCCCTTAAAAGCAACAATATACCAGGAGAAAGCGCTTGTGTAGTCAGAATTTTAGATTTTTTCCTGACTTGGGCGTGGCTAAGGCTAGGGCTAGGGTTCTTAGGTTACATCCATTCATAGCACATGTCGACATAATTTTTTTGTTTATTTGCATAACCACTTTTTACAGTATCGTTATAAACAAAAATATAGGATGTAACCTAAAAACCGTTGAGTTATGTCTCGTTATGTCGCATAACAAAACGTAGTTAGCGGATCGCCGGAGACACGGGAGACGGAAAATATGCTTCCATATCGAAAAGTGGTGCTATATTATGTGAGTGATTTATCGTAAATTTTTAAAGGTTGGGTAAACATATTTAGCTCTCTCTCCATATATATTCTTGCTCTGAGGGTATCCCTATAGATAACATGGGAAATTATATATGGGGATGCCGTGCAGAGGTTTTTTTTAAATGGAAAGTAAGGAGTAACAAAGAAGTAGTGCAGAAGCTGTAAAACCATTCAACAGCCAAACTATTGAGCACAAGAACGAATCGTAAAAATTGCCCATCGCTATTGTTTTAAAATACTCATCTAAGATAGCCGGGAATGAAAATTTGAAGAAAAATAGACACCATAGAGTCACAGCTCCCATATCCCATAGCAACTGCCCAAAGGGCTAGAAGAAATTATTGGATTATGGAAAAAAATATCACTATGTAAAGAAGTAAGTTCAAATATATTTTTACGTATCACGAATGTAGAATACAGGTATCGGAAAATAGCTGAATTTGGCAATTTATAACTTTCAAAGCCCAGTTTGTAAGTTTGTCTATGGCGGAAAACTTTGCAGACAAACTCATTTCATACGGCAGACTTTAAGTATCACCATTGACCTCCATAGCCAGGCAAACCTGCGACCGATATTAGGCAATCGTCTCGGTATATTTCCAGGAAAGTGGACGAAAATAAAATAGTAAAATAGCTTCAGCCAAAGACGACGTTTTAACGGAAAAGTCGCGTTTCAAAGGAAAACGTTGACTTTCAGATCAATTCCTCGGAATAGGGCAATAAATCACCCGTGGTAAGTTAGATGGAAAAAAAAACTCACAATCCCCGCTTAGGAAGAATGCCCTGAAAAACCTCCCTTCAGGAATTTCTTCCAAGCATTCGCTTGAAACCGTAATGTATATTCTACTTTGAAAGGATTGCGCGTTCGACTACCGCAGCAGTACAAAAAATTTTTTGATGGAGTAAATCATATCAATTTTGGGCGCTGCCAGTCTGTGTGTTGAAATGTTGAGATGTTTAATACGTTTGAAGGGCCTTTCTACAACGGATTTAAAACTGCTGTAAGGAACAAACATGAGAAGGTACACAAAATAAGTGATTCAACGTCGTTGAAGGCCTATGAGGTGATTCGTCACAAAAACGGGGCTATTCAAATTATCAAAATATTAATGATTTTAATAATACAAAATTTTAACTTCATTCCACTATTTTTTATTAAAAAAAAAAGTATTTTCATAATCATTAAAATGGAGTTCCACCACGAATTAATAGTCTTAAAATGAGAAATATCATCTAAATATTATTTTTATTTTATACGGTACATTTAAGTGGGCTTTAAATAGAGGTTCACTTTTTTATTAACTATTCGATTTATAATATAAAATTTTATTTTGACTCCTTAATGATACAGCCTCAAAATAATTTGGAATAGAGGTACAGGGACATAGTGATTGATTGAGCATTAGTAGAACATTCTTGACTTTCTCTGTTTTCTTATCTTTTTTTAATCCAATTTTAATTTAATTTGATTTAATAAATTTATAACGGCAGTTAGCTTATTTCTAATCTGTTTCGTTCAGAGTACATATTACAGGTTCACTTCACTGCAACAGCTTAATTCAAATAATCATACAGATATGTGAACGTCAGGTCGTTATTATTATTTTGGAAATTAATATTTATCGTTATGAATATTTTGTAATATCGTAAAGCAATTTGAAATCAGCTATAAAACGTAGATGCAAATTTTTTTTCCAAAGTGCTTTTTTAATTATCAACTAACTAACTAACCATCACACCGTTTCTCCGCAGGCGTAGACAGAGAGAACGGGCCGCCATACAACTCTGTCTTGGCACACACTCCTTGCGTCATTCAAGTTCATACTTCGTCTCATACATACTCTTCTGTTATTCTGACTTTTCACGTGGCCCGATTCAAGTATTTGATTCACTTGATCGTGTCATGTCTTCCTCAGGCATCCCCGACTTCTTCTTTCATTTCCTTTCGCATCGTATAATCTTTTTACACTCTTTTCTTCGTTCATTCGCTCTACATGCCCAAACCATCTAAGCATCTCTTTCTTAACCCTTTTCATCACGCTTACATCAGCCTTGCATTCTTTCCGGGTATCCACATTTTTAACACGGTCATACGTGTTTTTTTTAAATTATTTTACTGTAATTTATTACATTACATAATTATATGTAAAAAAAATTGATCAGTTTGATGGGACTCAATTTATTTTGATTTGGAATCTGTCGTATATAAACAATCTAATCGAAACGAAACAAATAAATAAATTCTTATTATGACGGTTTGAATATTCCCCAAGAGTTGTGTTTGCTTAAGCTTTGCAAAACAGAGTTGATACAATAATAATCCGCATAACAAAGTTTGGCAAAGGGATTCCATGTTAAATCTAACCGACAATGTCGTCTGAAATAGATATCTACGATGGATTTTCTTGTACACATCACGTCAACCGATCAATTATGTGTTCATCTCACAGATTACACTGTCCGAACAAGTCTAAATGTTTTTAAAAGAAGACACGGGTTTTCAATAAACACAAATATTATTAAAATAAATGAAAAGACAATTTGTTTGAATCCACTTTTATTTTCGTATAATTACGTTGACTAGTTTCGATTCGGCTGAATATTCTTTGGGACTTACAATATACTAACTTGCTCATTGTGATCTCAACCAAGCAAAAATGTTCAAAAATTATTCTATTAATTACAGAATTATGTGCATCAATATTAATAAATGCACATTCCTGTCATTTAATTAGTATATTGTAAATCGCGAAGAAGATTCAGCCGAATCGAAACTAGTCGACGTAATTATACCAAAATAAAAGTGGATTCAAACAAAGTGTCTTTTCATTTAATTCATTGTGCCAATCCACAAACTGTTTGCTTATTGTGATAATTTATTTACCAAAATACTCCATTTGATATCTTTAGGATTGTGGAACTGACGGGTGATATAAAATAATAACCAAGGAATTTTCCATGTTACTTACGGACAAAAAAAAACTGTCAGAAAGATCAAACATTTTGGTGTCTAGAAAACTATCGAAATATATATTTTTTAAATTACAATTGAATGACAAGCATATTTTTTTAATAATTATACCATCAGAAATAGAGAAAAAAAAACCCAACTCTTCAGAAAATATCTTTGGGCGAAATTGAAGCAAAATAACATAATAATGTTATAATTAGCATAGTTCAAAGTTATGAAAATATAATGACAAAAATCACAAAATACTTTGTTTTAACTACCAAATTTATTTAAATTTCGACCTATTTCATAAGTGCCTTTTCTTCGACAGAACCAAAGTTAAAGTAACAAAAAATAGACTGATACATTATTAATTTTAGTGTTTTTTTGTGGAAATAATAAAGTGTAAAGGGGATGGGTAATTAAAGCGAAGTACTTGTTTCATGTCATAATACTTACGTTAATGTTATGTACTCGTATCTCCATCTTATTCCCTCCCTACATTGGTGGGTGGACTTAAATAAAATATTGCTAAAAACACACAAAAGAGTCTACAAAATTTCACTTCAAGTACTTGTGTAGAAACATATACACCAAAAAGCCCTACAGAAGCAAAAGGCAGCCCGATCACAGCTCACCGGGTAGAAAAGATCATCTCCTCATTAATGCACCTCTAACCACAGTTTACACAGAAAGAGGGAGAAATATTCCCTGGCACTGTTGGAAATTTCTATAATACGATATATATATAATGTTTTAATAATAATAATAACACTTGGATGATTTGTATAGCGCTGTTTGTGTGAAAAATCACCTCAACGGCGCTATGATGTACACAATATAATAATACCTACGTTGTTTTGCTCTGAAGATGTTTACTGAAGAAACGATACAAAGTAATGTTCATTCTTAAGGGTGTATCTAATGATATCCCAATTAAAACAGTAGGCAGTTTAAAAAAAATAGGTTCAAACGGTGTCGTACCTACTACTGTGACTATGCGTTACATATATTTGCCCTTTCAAAGCTAATGGCTTGTGGCGGTTCATGAATAGCACAAATTATTATAACGCCTTTGAAATAAAGTTGAATTTCTACAACACACTTGATGTTATGGCTTTCGAGAGGCCGAATGAATGACTGTGTATATTGCCCGTTGAAGGGGGTTAAAATAAGCGTTCGGTTTTAATACGCGATTTGATACAAGAGGGGAAATATTAGACTAGGAGCGGCATATTAAAAAATGAGTTCATTTTTTTCATTGTGCTCAATGAGAAGATTTCATTTCATCAAGTTGTATAATTGTGAGAGAAAAAGAGAAAAGACAAGTTGTCACATCATATCGCCCCACTTTTAGGTATGTAAACATGTTTTCCGTCTCTCGCGTCTCCGGCAACTTCGCCCACTACGTTTTGTTATGCGACACAACTCAATGGTTTTTGAGGAAATATCCTATATTTTTGTTGATAATAATACTGTGAAAAGGCGGTTTTACAAATAAACAAAACATTATATCGACATGTGCTATGAATGGGTGTAAAAAGATATGTTCATTAAAACCCTTGCCACGCCCGAGTCAGGAAAAAATCAACCATCCTACTACACTGTTTCGCAAAGCTATCCCTACTGTATATTATTGCTTTGAGGCTAAACTCCAGAAAGATGATAATATGCTGAAAGGTTAAACAAAATTGTTTTGGTTTGGTTGAAAGATTTTGAATCAAGCTAAATATTATATATCTGAATAACTTGAGTCTTTTAAACCTCCCTGTTTCCCATCTCTTTCCTTACCCCACTTCCTTCAACCTCAACATACATCAAAAAGGAGATATATTTCGTAGATCTACTGGCTTCGGGCAATAAGGACTTTTGTACGGCATCACATAAAATTTAAAAGGCTTTAGAGTCGCTCCAGATTTCGAGGTTGGTAATTCTTTGCTAGCATGCTTTTTGGCCGACACAAACAATTTTATTAGTTAGTGCAGCTTACATGGCAACGTTTAAAAATTATAGTGAATACCGCACGAGATGCCCAACTGCTCCTAACCGTCTAGAGCCAGTAAGACTTGGACATCACCGATTGGGGTATGTTGTTAGGCTCAAGGTAGTAAGAGGGAATGAGATGGGGAAGAAGAAGGTTGAGAAGTACTTGGCTATTCAGATCTGGTCACGAAACACGGATAAAGCCATTCCAAGCAACGTTTGATTCTGAATGGTGGTCTTTCACCAGGGCAATACATAGAGTATTCACCACTCTAGAACGTGCCGCAAAGATACTATATATTATTTTATATGAACTAAATGTGTTATGACACATATTAATAAAATGAAAAATTTATATTTGAGCACATTGAGTTTGAGCCCGCAACCTCTGGATTCGTAGTGGAGAGTCTTACCACTCGACCACGCAGCTCGTCAAACTTTAACCTTTGACGTATTATGAAAATCCTCACCCTGCAGATTGTAATCCGGAATAACCGCATTGAATAATAAATTACCAAATTTTCCCATTCTACAAATATTTTTTTGTACGATTTAAAAAAAAAAAAAAAAGATTTTCATACAATAAATCAAAAAACCATTTGAGTACAATGAAAATCGGAGTATAAAATTCATTGCGGTATCGTGCGATAATTTGATTTTTCTGCCTATAAAAATAAATTAATGGATTTTGGACATCACCGGTAATTTACAAGAATAAAAGAACTGATAGTCATAGGTCACGCTAAGTCGTCTGTTCCCAAAAAGGTTAGCAGTCAAGACCCTTATCATATGGTGACAAGAACAGCACTTCTACAAAGGGGAATCTATTATACAAGGAAAGTAATGTCTCTGCCATGAGTTTTGTTTAGGCGTCAAGTTAATGGTTAAATCCATTGAAAACCTCAATGGTTACAAAATAGTAATTTGAAGTTTGGAAAAGACCAATCTCGAAATAGTTATAGTTTTTTTTCCATCGTTTCTTATCGAATTCATCCCCTTTCTTAACCATAGATTGAAAATACAAAGAAAATATAGTGAAATTTATATTTTTTCGTAGAAAGCGATCACTTTGTGGTTTGACATATTTAAAGAAATGAAAAAATAACTTTGTAAAAGACCACGAATATTATTTTCATTTTTATGATCGATTGATTTCGCTTAGCCTAAGCATCATCAGGGTACAAATTTAAACCAAACAAAAAATACAAAGTGTGCGGTTATATACATACAGAGGGAGAAAAAAATATAAAATAAAATAACAGAACAATGAGAAAACGATAAAATAACATTTAAATTAACACAGGAACAGAGATAAAGAGACGGATAATATGAATTGAAAGAGACAAAATGTCAACTGAGAAGGTAATTAAAGAATAATGATATATTTTATGAGTTTACAGGAAATATACCTAATATTCTCCTGTATGTATATATAACCGCAAACTTTGTATTTTTTGTTCAGTTTAATTTTGTACCCTGATGCTGCTTAGGTTAAGCGAAACCAGTTGGTCATGAAAATGAAAATATTATCCGTGGTCTTATACAAATACGATATGGAATTACAGGACATGACCGGGTCTGACCTACGTGGGTTTTCTATTCATGGGAATTAAATTTCAAAACATACTTCGTCGTAATCAAAAAGGTATCACCTAATACGTAAATACTTTACCACCTAAATAATTCCTAGTGAGGTGAATTAACGAATCACATATACCCTCATTGTATGCTTGCGGCTTTGGAAAAGGCAGACCATTAATATGACCGACTCTCAGCTCTCCCATCGGTACCTTTGCTTCAAATATTTGTCCAAACACTACACGAGATAGAACGTATGTAGAAGGTGATTCAACCATAAAATAAAATTAATAAGTGGAATTCATTTATTTTCGGATTCTTCGAGGAGGTGCACGACCCCATATCGGGTAATAAATCTTGCCCTACAAACACGAAGCTTATTTTTTCAGCGTTTTCATAGATAAGGGCGGAATCTTTAGGACCAGATTTGAGATAAAAGGTTGTGCGGTAGGTCTAGTGCTTACCCAGAACAAAGGAAGATTACAACCGCGTGGAAATTATTCATCTATGTTCATTTTTTACCCGGAGGCTGTATAATAACTTACGGCTACAACCACTTACCTTGACTCTATTTATTTTGAGTAATAAAGCATATTATTATAAAACCTCTTTTACGGTACAAGAATTTTCGAGAAAATTAAATGATTTGTGAGAGACTTTTCCATACGGCCTCCATGGTCGAGTGGTAAGACGCTCGACTATGAATCCAAAGTCGCGGGTTCAAGCCTGGCGTGCGCAAATAAGTTTTATTTAAATAATATGTGTCGTAACACAAAAAACACGTTCCAGAGTGAAAGATACTCGAAGTATCGCCATGGTGAAAGACCATCATTCAGAATCGAAACGTTGCTTGAAATGGCTTTAGCCATGCTTGGTGAACAGATCTGAATAGCTAGGTACTTTCCAACTTTCCCCACCCCCGCCCCCTCCCCACTAACTTCGGCCTCACAACATACCCCAATTGAGGATGTCATAGTCCCACTGGCTCTAGACGGTTGGGAGCAGTTGGGACTCTTGTGTGGTATTCACTATAAAAATCAGTTACAGACTTATTTATTGATACTTTGGGAACAGACTTGGTTTCACTCCAATTGTTAATAAACCAGTTGTTAATTATTTTAAATAAAAAAGTCTTATTATATATATACATAAATAAAAAAATCGTAGAAATCCATTATTCGTTATTTTATAAAAATTGTACTTTCAATTTAACATTGTTTTAATAAAATCTATAAGAACTTAATAGTTATAGCTTTTACAAAAAAAAAAACTGGCAGAACTCAAATATAACAATATTAAATTTGGTTAAATTAAATTACAAAAAAAACACTTGATTGAGTCATATTATTACTCTTATAGGGTATTTCCTTAAACTTCTTTGAAAATTTAACATTTAAAATTAAGCACTTGGATTTAAAATGTATTTATTTAACGCATGGAATTTTCTTTTTTCGAAGGCATTATAAAACTGTTGAATTATCATGGCTGATCAAATTGTCCTGCCTGTTTAAACTGTCCGGTCTCATTGAAAGTAAGTCTTAGAAAATTGAAATGTGATGTGAAATTGTCAAGTGTTTATGACACTCGTTTAACATTTAAACTTCAATGGAATTCAAATTACCTCTTGATGGTATTTTTATTTTGCTTAAATAATTCTGAAAGTTTTTTGTAATGGCTTAGAAAATACTGACCTTTTCAGCGGAACAAATAATGACAGTTACGTGTAACTTCGATGGCATGTAAAAAAGAACGATAATTCTAAAGAGTGTCATTTTCACCGGGCGAATGCGGTGAATAGGGCACTCTAGCGAGACATCGGAATTCGTGGTGATATATTCTCGGTGGCGTGGTTTTGGCATATCCAGTAGAGAGTTGAAGAGCAGTAAAGTATGTCAAATTATGTGTGCTAATTTAACCGAAAAGCGACCAGCTGCCAACAATCCGCTGACCTACTGGCAGACTATTTAAATGTGGCAAACTATGAGGCTTTATAACTGGCAGGCGTGCAAAGAGTTTTCGGCCAGGGTAGGCAGTAGAAAAAACAGCAGATTAATTCATAACAATGATAGGTACTAACCTCAGAGCAATAATATACCAGAAGGGATAGTTTGCGAAACAGTGCAGTCAGGATTGTTGATTTTTTCCTGACTCGGGCGTGGATAGGGTTTTTATGGACACACCTTTTTACATCCATTCATACCACATGTCGATATAACATTTTGTTTATTTGTAAACGCACTTTTTCACAGTACAAAAATATAGGATATAACCTCAAAAACCATTAAATTATGTCGCATAACAAAACGTAGTGGGCGGAGTCGCCGGAGAAGCGGGAGACGGAAAACATGCTTATATACCTAAAAGTGGTACAATATTATGTGACGACTTATCTTGTCTCTTTCTCTTTCACGGTTTACGACGTAAAAACCCGGAGAAAGTGATTTATCGTAAATTTGTATAGGTTGGGTAAAAATATTTAGCTCTCTCCATATATATTCTTACTGCAAGGTACTAACAGATGTCACTGATTGTCATTGCATTTGTTCTGTAAAAGCACTGCCTAGATACTCACATAGATACTTGCACAAACGAGCCACTTGAACGTGCACAAAGCTCAAAATATACATATTTTGTGTGTCTAGTGAACATAGAATAATCTACTCTGACATTGGCCTCCCGTGTGGTCAACTTTATAAAAATGAGTTTAATGTGACATTGCGTAGAGTTTTAATTTGTACTCAAGTTTCAACGTTTTTATTTGTGAAAACACATTATTGCATCTAAAACTACAAAACGCATTTTTGATGTCTCAAAAAAGAATTTGTGACTCAAAAATTAATTTTTAATTTCTTCCTGAACAATTACGCTTTTGACACATGGGAGGTATTTTCGCGTTAACGACGATGCGTAGTTACTGCTTTTGACACATAGTATGACGGTCGGTGGGGTGCTCGCGGCGGTGCGAATAGCTTTATTTTTTAAAATAATTTCATATTAATTAAATATAATTAATATTTGTAAGCGATTTCGGCAGGGTGCGCAGCGCTTATGTGCCTATATGAAGCACGCCATATAGCTGGAGTATCAAAAAGGGTTGTTTTTATGTGATGCCGCGAATTAAACTCAACTGCCTATATCCCAATGAGACATTACCATTTCCAATTTGGGCCACGTCGTGTCGCGAGGGTTGTAGCTAGTGGGGCGGGTAGGGAAATTGGGACGTAGATGTACAGGGCTTTTCCGATTACAATTGTTGCATCCGGAACTGTAATAAACACCGAATGCGTTTCAGCTTCGAATGAACTCTGAATTAGAATGGACTGTAAAACGAAATAACGAAGACTACTTGATGGAAGGTTCCATTGTATATTGTGGGTAAAATGAGGATTTAAGCCAACAACACAACCTGCCACGATCGACAACGAAACGAGAAGAGAGGCGCCAACCCGCCACACGACAATCACCAACAACGTCTTCTTCTTCTTTTTTTTTTCATTGTTGTTAAATAATAAACCGAATGACAAATTGGCAGGATAAGTATGGACTGGATGATAAACAAAAATATTAGAACCTAACAAGTTGTCTATTTGAAATCCAATAACAATGCTTTGCGTTTTTCAAATATTTGTATATTATATCCTCGCTGGAAAGGCAAAAGGGCTTTAGCGACACTTTGGTCGAGAATGAGCTAAACTTTAAGTTTTGATCACTCTTTTTATTACATCGAATTCTCTGACTCTAGTTTATTTCTGCTCTAAGACTTTTGGGGCTCTCTTTTTTTAAGTGAATACCGCACAAGAGTTTCAACTGCCCCCAACCGTCTGGAGCCAGTGAGACTATGGCATCCCCAATAGGGGTATCTTGTGAGGCTGAAGGTAGTGGGGAGGGGAAGGAGATGAGGAAAAGAAAAGTTAGGAAGTACCTGGTTATTCAGATCTGGTCACCAAACACGACGGCTAAACCCATTTTAAGCAACGTTCTGAATGGTGGTCTTTCACCAGGGTGACACAGAGTATTTACCACTCTGGAACGTTCCGCAAATATACTATATTTTATTTTCATATTAATTAAATCTGTTATGACAAATATTAATTAAATAAAACGTAATAGTTAATAATTTAAATACAATACATTACGACATTACTTTGTGGTGGTATATAAGATATTATAATGAGGATGATAACGCTGATAGTTGCAAAACAAATTATTAAAACCAAATTATGCAAAACAAATTATTTAAATCAAAGCTGGCATCGCGTTGGCTACAACAGGTAGCTATATTTGATAAGACAGGCAAATTAAGCAGTCGAGGGTAATTTAACTTTATTTTTAATATATTATTACGGAACTGGCGTTTACGGGGTTTACGTTGGAGGCTTTGTATCCGGGAATAACGAGCTCTATTTTCAGCGGAGTAAAAATAAATGTAACTTTATTTTTCTGACAATAGTAGCAAATCTGTCTTGATGAAGGCACGCTTGAGCCTGAAACTAGTAGTGGATATATCAATATAAATATTGGAACATAATTCTATAATAAGTCTTAACTCCACTACTATTACATACTGCTTTAAAATTTGCTGTTTTTTAGGTAATGTATTCACTATCAATAATTGTAGGATTATTACGATGTAAAATGTATGTATATTTGTATCGTATCTACTGCCATTAATTATAGGATTTAATGCCATTCAATTTTACTTACTGTCAATGTATCTTATTTGGAAAAATTATGTATCAAGAGAGGTTTACAGGCATTGTCTGTTGTATCATATAGCATTGTGCAACAAATATCAACATATTTTAGATTATTCTACTTAGCTTATTTATAAATTTATCAGCATCACGTTGTATACATTTTATGCATATTTTAGCAGTATATTTGTATTATGTTTTGTTAAAATACATTAATTTAGTATGAAGCGCACTTGAGGTGAAATATCACAAAACTGTGATAAAAAAGTTTATTGTTATTATTATAATATGTACTAACTAAAATAGTATGGCGTAATGATAGCAGATATAGTGAATACGACCAAGATAGGGACGCTTAGATGGTTTGGGCATGTAGAGCGAATGAACGAAGAAACGAGTGTGAAAAGAATATATGATACAAAAGTGAATGGAAGAAGAAGTCAAGGACGCCCAATGGCACGATCAAGTAAATCAAATACTTGAATCGGGTCATGTAAAGAGTCAGAATAACAGAATAGTATGTATGAATGTGAATGAAGCAAGAAGTGTGTGCCAAGAGAGAGTTGTGTGGCGGTCCGTCCTCTCTGCCTACCCCTGCGGGGAAGCGGCGTGATGGTTAGTTGGTTAGTTAGTTAGTTTAGAAGAAATTAGACTACCAGAAAATAATAAAGCCAACACACAAAATAGCCTCCTATATGAAGGTATGAAATCTTATAATGCGCTGCCAGAAACCATCAACAATATGCCTATCTATTAATTCAAAATAGCCTGTAAAAATTATTTAAATGCATGTAAATCAAAATAATAAGTAGTATATTAGTTAAAATATTATAAAGTCAAAAATAAAATGAAACAATTAGCTACTTGTAAACTTGAATGTACAAAATAACTAATATTAAATAAGTTAAAGTAAAAAAAACTAAAAATTATTATTTCTAATTTTGTAACTGTTAATTCATGGTGGAATTCCATTTTAATGATTAAATAAAACAAATTTATAACTTTGTTTTATTTAATCATTAAATCATCAAAAGGTGGAATAAAGTTATAAATTTGTTTTATTTAATCATTTAAACTAAAAATTACTTTAATCGATTTAAAAAAATGTTCATTCACAATATGTTTCTTAGAACTCAAACAAAAAAAGTTTTAAATCCGGAATAATCCATGTATATGTGCCATATATAATTTTTGCTTTTACATGGTCTATATTTATATCCACTCACTGTCAACTACCTGGGAAAAGGTTCTAATAATGAGGTAGGTAATGTAAAAAAAATGCAAGAAACAAAAAGTTAAAAAATAAAAAAAATATGCAAAGTAATTCTAAAATATAGCTTTTTTATGAAAATATCACCAACTTTCACTTTAGCCGCTACTCACGAATATTTTTTGAAAAAAGCACTTGCAAGCTTTCGTGAAAATTCTTTAAGAACCCATATTTTTGCTTTCAACATTCCTTTCTTCTATTTTTCTCTGTTAAAAAGGACTCGTAGTGAAAAAGATCCATAGTTTTGGTCAGTGGAACCGTCGCGAGGTACTAGCAAGAGACCGAACAGCATTTCACCATGTCTGTACGTGACCTGACCCCAGCTTGAAAATTCCTTTTCACAGTGAACCGACTAAACGTTCAAAATAAAGTAATCCCCTAGAAAAAATGTTTTTAAGGGCTTACATACACATGAGACGGCTAAAAGTAAGGTTATGTTCAAGTTTTTTTTTGTGTTTAAAACTAGAGATGGTCGATATTAGAATTAAGCTTACCTGCGGTTCCAGTAGCCGGTGACCGGCGAGGAACCGGTTATATATCTAATTCTTTTTGTAACCGGTTTCTGGTGCCAGAAAAGTTCCACAAATGAGATTTTTATATTCAAATCGAAAAGTACCAGCAAATCGACAAAAGTTCCTCTCTAAAAAAAAGGTACTAGTCGGTAGAGATTTGAAATCGAAAAGTGCTAGCAAATCCTCGGACAAATGATATCGATTTTTATTTTCCAAAAAAAGGAACCGGTTCCTCACAGAAATAATATCGACGGTTCCAGTGACCGGCTTGGAACCGGTTCCTTTTAACCGGGACAGGAATATCAACCATCTCTAAATAAAACTGAATTTGATTGAATAACTATGATATACATTTTGAAGTGTGACATTTTATCTATTGTTGATAATGTTGGTTAAAAATTTCAAACATTAAAAAAAGTTATAGTCATTTTCCTGGGATGAGTTTTTGTAGACAGCGTCTGCGGTAGCAGACGTGCCTCTACCATTTTTTAATCAAAAAAATAAATAAATAATTTATTTCTTCAAAGCAGATAGATAAAAACTAGTACATATCGAGCCGGAACTTAAAAAAACATTTTTTTAGGGTCACGGCAGTCACTAAAATGAAACAGGCGATTTTTACCTCAAAATTGTTTAGTATTTATGATAGAAAAAAAATTGTGCCAGGTATCGAAAAAAACGGCTCGACGAGGACTAGATTATTGTGTGAAGCATAATGGCTGATTCACACCAACGTCCAGTTCCGCTCAGTGCCGATATTGTTCCGCAAGAAAACTTATTGATATGGTGTGAATATCAATCAAGGAGTATGTGCTAAGACAAATTTGTGTGGCAGTATATCCTTCTGCCCACCCTTGTGATATTTAACTACTTATTTAGTTAAATAATTATTTTGAAGTGTAAAAATACTTAGAACGCAGATTTTTTATTTTTTTAAACCATTTTTTTATCACTAAATAATATTTTTAATAATTAATAGCTCTCTTGCGGAACAATATCGGCACTGAGCGGAACCGGACGTTGGTGTGAATCAGTCTTAAGTGTCGATTCACACCAACGTCCGGATTTCCGCTCAGTGACGATATTGTTCCGCAAGAAAACTTATTGATATGGTATGAATATCAATCAAGGAGTATGTACCAAGACAAATTTGTGCGGCTGTATATCCTTCTGCCCACCCTTGTGATATTTTACTACTTAGATAGTTAAATAATTATTTTGAAGTGTAAAAATACTTAGAACGCAGATTTTTTATTTTTTTAAACCATTTTTTTATCACTAAATAATATTTTGAATAATTAATGATTAGTAAAAATATTATTTAGTGATAAAAAAATGATTTTTAATAAAAAAATAAGTTTTTTACAATTCAAAATAATTATTTAACTAACTAAATAGTTAAATATCACAAGAAGGAAGGATATAATGCCACAACTTTGTCTTGGCACATACTCCTTGATTGATATTCATACCATATCAATAAGCTCTCATGCGGAACAATATCGTCACTGAGCGGATCCGGACGTTGGTGTGAATCCAAATTAACTGTGCAAAACTTGATCCCGATCCGTCCAGTTGTTGCGGAGATATTTCTGGTACCGATTTTGAAAACACTGTTTCGAGTAAAATGTGCAAAGGCCGCGTCTACCTGCTCTCCAACCGTTAGTCGTTCCTCACCCGGTCAGTTATAAATCGCTGTAACTTCGTCATTAGTGTGAACTTCCTTATGAAAATTTCAGGGTAGATACTCAAAAGATAGTACTTTTGAATGAACTGACCTAACCAAGTGTACGTAAGCCGTTAAAAGTAATAAAAACAAACAAAAAACTTTGTTGTGTTCTAACTAACTAACCATCACGCCGTTTCCCCTCAGGGGTAGGCAGAGAGGACGGACCGCCATACAACTCTGTCTTGGCACGCACTACTTGCTTTGTTCACATTTATACATCGTCTCATACATACTCTTCTGCCCGATTCAAGTATTTGATTCACTTGATCGTGCCATGTCTTCCTCGTGCGTTCTCACACTTCTCCTTCCATTCACTTTCGCATCATATATTCTTTTCTCACTCCTTTCTTTGTTCAATTGCTATACATGCCCAAACCATCTAAGCGTCCCTTTCTTGATCCTATTCATTACGCTTGCATCAGCCTTGCATTCTTTCCGGATATCCACATTTTCAACACGGTCAGGGATCTCATTTCCACAGCAAACAGTCTACTTTCATCCTTCCTCTGCCAGTTCCATGCCTCACTGCCATACACAAGGGTTGGTATAAGCACTCCATTGTGGACTGCCAGTATCGCTTATTTGGACAATTTCTTATTAGCGCCAACAGAGTTCAGACTTCCATTAATGGAGTTTCCTGCATTCACCCTTCTTTCAATATCCTTATCAGCCTTTCCATCTCTCGTAAATATATTTCCTAAATACACGAACTCATCCACTGTTAAGTTCTAAAAAAATACATTTCTTTTATAAACACGTTGTTAAGCCACTCGTGCTTGATTTCTGTTATACCTTGCGTTTAAGGGGTGTGAAAATAGCCTTACATTTATAGCCTCCACTTAGAAATATCTGTTTGTGACTTGGATTTATAGGATGCGATCAATTTAGATTTGACACTTGACAACGTTTGACACGCATCAAGTTGCGGTACTCACTCAAGTGACGATGCTGAAAATGTGTCAGCAATTACGAACCGTTAAACGCAGGGGTGTTGATTTGCATGCCGACATGACTTTATTTTAAAATGCCTAACATTAATTTGTATATTTTTATATTACTTGTTCATGTTTCGCTCCTATCGAAGGTGGAACAACGGCGTGGATGCCTGTACTGTTGACACTGAAACCTGAAATAGAGATTTGCAACCTGAAACCAACTTCTTCATAAGGCTTCTATATAGCGTCCAGCTATGGAGATAAGCCTCCTTCAAATATCCCCAATTTCGTCTCTTATTAGCGTCTCTCCCTCATCCGAGTGGTAAATACTCATAGTATCGCACTGGTGAAAGACCACCATTCAAAGTCGAAACGTTGCTTGAAATGGCTTTAGCCGTGTTTGGTGAACAGTTTTTAATAGCCAGGTACTTCCCAACCTTCCATTTCCCCTCCCCACTAATTTCAGTCTCATAACATAACCTAATCGGGGATGCCATTCTTTCTCTGTTTCCAGACGGTTGGAAGTAGTTAAGACTCTTGTGCGGTATTCACTGTAAAAAAAACGAAAAATCCGAAGCCGAAAGCTTTAAGGAGTCAGTCTATCTGATGTGTTTCTCTATCCCGTCCAAGGATATCAAACGATAAAATTTAAAAGCTAATAGCCATTACTGTCATTAGGTATCAGATGAAAATGTTATTTAAGATAACCCTTACGCTAATTGTTCGACTTTACCAATTACATCAATGATAAGCCACGTCGGTGGCGGAAGCTTTTTTTCTTAGATTTTTTTTTTTTTAATTAAGATTCTTTTTTGCTGATAGTTCCAAAATCAATTATTTAGAGTAAAGCTAGCAGCGCTTCGGTTGTGATGGGTGGTTGTAGTTGATAAAGCAGGCAAACTAAGCAGTCGAGCGTAGATTCTTAGTAAGGACTAGGCTGAGACTTTGTATCCGGAAATAACAAGTTCTATTTCCAACGGACTAAAAATAAATACAACTTCATTATTTTTCCGACCTTCTCTTCGATATGACCGAGTTTCTATTTCAGTATGGTCGCAAGATCTTCTTTGTTTTCTTGAAAAATATTTTTCACATTTAGGGTGTTCCTTGGTGGATGTGTACACATTTCTAATGGCGATGTCATTGAGAGATGTCACAGAAAAACAGCCTTTTGTCTTGCTTACGCCTATTTATTGTTTTTAACGAAAAAGAAACAACAACTTTATGTATTCGTAATAGTATTTTAGAATATTCGATAAAAAATTACAGTTTGTTCTTTTTATTCAATAATTTTTTTATTAATAATAAAAGGATATTTTGTTTTAAAACCACAACATTTATTATAATGAAGACCAACCGGTTTCGCTTGGATCAAGCTTTTTCAGGGCACAAATAATAACTTATTATTTATAACTTATTATTTACTTATTATATAGTTATTAGATGTGCCCTGACGAAGCTCGATCCAAGCGAAACCGGTTTTACTTCATCATAATAAATTTTGGGGTATTAAAACAAAGTATTCTTTTATTATTAATATAATGTCTAACAACCATGTGGTTGCTTCTTACGAAAAAAAGATTTTTATTATTTCATAAAAGTGTCATTTTTCACAGCCGATATTACCAATGTGTGTTAAATCGATAATAAAAGGTTGTGTGTACAGATATGTATTTCTTTTTTATAAATCCATCTCGACCAATCAATAGCTTATTTTTATCTTATATTTATATATATGTCGATATTTTGAACGACTTTTCCCGCGATTCAATCAATAAAACATGGGGATACGATAAATAAAACATTTTTATTTTATTTTTATACGAGGAAAAAGAAATAAAACATAACAGGTTGTACATATGGTATATAACCTGGAAGGGTTTCTTTATGAGATTAAATTTCCCATTTTATAGGAGCGGAGGGGCGATCTGTCTTACGTGTTGACGTTTTTTATTGATTAAGAGAACGAAGGTATCACGAGCACTTTGACAAAAAATTAACCATTGCCTGAAAATTTTGATATCAAATCATTTACTCTTGAATCAAAACGATTTCGTGGAATGAAAGATCACGAGGGAACCACTTTTTTTTTTTACTTATTTATTTATAAATATATTTATTTCATCAGTTTGATTTATGATAAAAAATAAGAGAATTAAGGATCTATATACTCGTACACTTAAATGTGGTACTTTTGATATTATTATTAAACTTTGTTTTATTCACTTTTTCTTTAAAAAAATGTTTTTAATTAATAACAAAACTTTTACATTATTTTTTTATGTAAAGCGAGTTACATTTCAACTCAAACTTAAGTAAAGCAATTTTTTATTTTTAAGATTTATTTAATATTTCTTTCTTAAAAAAAAATATACTGTTAGCTGGTAAAAAGAATAAATTAAATAAAAACACACGTTGTTTTAGTCCACTTTTATTTTTGTATTGTATATCAGCTGAATCTTCATCGGGACTTAAAAATATAACATATACATGTTTTCAGTATATTTTTTAAGTCCCGATGAAGATTCAGCTGAATCGAAACTAGTACAAAAATAAAAGTGGATTAAAACAACGTGTGTTTTTATTTAATTAATCATGCCAATCCACAAAGTGTTTGCTTATTCTGATAAAATAATAAATCCCTATTATCTCGAATTCTTTAAAATTCATACAATATTATGAAAATGGTTTATTTAATACATCTATTCATTTAACGGTGGGCGTCGTGAAATTAAATGTTTCCAGACTATCCTCTTATGATTTCGTAGGTCAAAGCAATTGTTTTTAGCTCCCAACGTCATTTTTGTTATAAGATATGAAACTTTGAGTTATCCTACAAATGACAAAAAAGAAGAGACGCCATATTATTTGTTCCTCATATATTGTATTTGTATTACAGACCGCGTCCATTTCCAATACACAATGGAATTTAGGGAAATTCGTATGTCTATCATGTATAAAATATCACCTCAAAGGCGCTTTAGAAAACTTAAAAGCTATGGCAAAATTTAGCATAAAACTATCTAAATACCTAAAGCTATAGCTAAAATTACCTTATTGATATTTACATTAATCGCGGACTGTGAAAATTTTTAGAACTTTTTGTTTCGCGGTAGATCGAGGATTGAGGATTGCGGATTATTGCATGGACATATATTATTATACTAGTGAGTTTAGATACCAACGTGTTAGCCTAGCTTTGTAAATTAAATGTGATTTTCTGAAAACACGAGTTTTGAGTTTAGCTCTGAACTCTCTCGAGTTTTTTTATCATTCTCAGATCATGTGGCAGTCTATTCCAGGCTTTAGGACCTGACACTTCTGCAGCACGCTCTCTGAACTTAGTGTCTGGTGCGCGCTTTGGTTCTTTCAACTTTCCGATAGCCGATCTAAGGGTTGACTGTCGCGAATTGGAATCTTTAGGGATACACAATTTCAATAAGTAAGCCGGAGCCATTCCCTTAATTGATTTAAATACCATCCAGAAAAGTTTGAACTGAATTATTTCGGGACATTTAAGGTAGTGAAGATTTTCGAGGTGCTCTGTAATATGGAAATATTTTGATACGCCGGTGATAAGTCTTGCCGCGCTTGAAGAAATCATTAAATCCAGGGATGTGATTTAGTAGCACCATTCCCCTTTTAATGCTGTGCTGAACTAACACATCTGTTCAGTCATGTGAAATACACAGCAGATCTTGGTGCTGCCTTTGGCAGTAGTTGTTTGGTACAAATAACTTCTAGGATTCCAGGAAGTATGAACTGTCTATCAAATTATAAATAATGTTCCCCCTCCTTCTCAACTGGAGACTTTGGAAGTAGGTACGTCTCGGAGAGTAAGTGACCTCTTATAAACTCTGCAATAATATATTTGACTGCCCTACTTTACTTGAACTAATAAACAGAAAAGTACCACTTAGAGCAACTGGGTCCAACGACTTATTCCACATTGGCTGGACGCGCACAAATACTGGTATCAGGAACCCAATTATAAGAATGTGCGAATTAATTAATCAAACTTTGAAGGTTTCTGATATTTTCTTTGATTCATTAATTACTTTCAGTTAAAAAAATAAAAAGTTCCCCTAAATGACGAATTCGATTTAAAAATTGTGCTTTTTATCCAGTTTTTCCTTAAATGTATTTTTATTTGGGTACTGTACTCAGCGTTATTCCTTGATTCATCTCTCGTCTTAAGTAAAAATATGAAAGCTTTAATTCTGTAAGGGACATGAGATTTACCGTTTATTGGATTGAATTTTAACAACGTATACCATCATTTTTATATTTATATTATATTTATTTGTATATAGGTATTATTATGCAATCTATCTTGCTTCGTGTATTTCTGCTCATAAGTGGTTAATCTATGAGAAGTAGTTAGAGAAGAATGCGGGCAAATTCTCTGTACTTTATGTTTTATATTGTGTAGAACTATGGAACTATAATGAATAAACGTAGTAGATAATTGTCGAATGATAATCTTTAAGGTTAGGTAGATCACGTTTATTTACCGAATTAAAACACGCTGACGTAAGTAATCACAAAATAAGAGGTGTGTTCCGTCACGAAGGGTAAACCGAAGTGTCAACGGGCAAATTCATCCTTTCCCGCTGAAACATCTTTTCCGCGGGAAATACCTTCCTCTGCTAGGCTGTTAGGTGCGCTCCGTTGCTGGCCATGTAAATACATACGAGTATTATAATACGCCTAAATAGGCGTTATACTAGTTTATTTATTTGTGTCTGTATCTGTGTTTTCTCCTCAATAAAAAAAATCATGTAGCATAAATTGCGGGTACTCGCCGTGCATTATCATATTATATATATACCTGTAAATATAGATACCTGATGTATATTTTTGCTTGTATGAGGCCCCATACGGCAGAATCTAATTTAGTTAAAATTAATTGTTCAATTAGATCACGATTTTCTAAAAATAGTGTCTAAATCTAGCGAGAAATGAAAAACTTTCCGGGCGATGCCAATCAGTAAAACTAATAAAAAACTCAACTAAAGCATTTTTAGTAGAAAAAAAATAAGCTTTTTAATAAATTTTCTACATTTTTCATTCATCCTTAAATATATTTCTAGTTCCAAGAGCCTGTGAACATACTGGTTGTTTTTCAGTAGAAAAAACTTAAGCGGTTTTTTTTACAGTAACTACGTAAGCCAACATAAGATAATTAATTAGACCCTTGAACACCTATGGATCGTTATCTTAATCGTAGTTTCCAAGATCCTTAACGAGGGATCCTTTCAAGGTCAGAAAAACTTGTTTAAACAACCCTAGCATTCTTGACTTAGGGATAATGATTCTACATAGAAGAGGCCGGATTGTGTAGGGAACTTTGAAAGCTAACAACCTTTTTATAGCTAACCACACAATGTTCTAAGTGTTCTTTTCAAAAAAATCTTTAGATTCTCTATTAAATTTTTAATAAATGTTTTACAACATTTTATTGATCCGTGGCATTTAAAATAGTGAAAAGAATGAATGCGTGGGATGTGTGTATCGTCCTAATTTATGCATTTGAAAAAGATATTTTGATGGTTGTAAATAAAATAATAATGTTTTTAATATCAAATTATACGGGGGTGACTTCTGAGATATATAGAGGTAACCTTTACAGCCTTCGTGAAAAAAACACGTATTTTCAATATATCATCGTTAATTCTCTTTTACAAGCAATTCCATAGATACCTCCACATTTATTAATCGCCAACAAACATGTTATTCACACCAAATTGTGACTAAATTGTGTTGGCGTATATGGGGATATTTTTTATATAAAAAGTTTCTAATATGTGTTATGCTTATTATAAAATATTATACTGTAAGTATTTTGAAAATGATATTATTTTTCAAAATACTTTCTGTAAAAGGATTTGTTATGTACCTACCCATACAGCAATTTATAACACTTCAAACCTATTGTGTAATTATTTGGGTATTAATCTATAAGAAATGTTATGTTAAGCTTTACCCCAACTGATATTGACATACTTTGTAGACATTGATTATTCTACCACCATATAAACTCCATGTATCCTATATGAGACGATTCATTTTGAAGATTCAATTAGTCTCAGATACAGTTAATACCAGTTGGAGTAACACTACGCTTCTGGTATAGACATTACCCTGTAAAACTTCATACTATACAATAAATACAAAGAAAGTGCAAAAGTGCTTTAGTAACAAAGAATCCATAACAGATTTTTTACCTTGTTTGGTGCGATATTCGACTACAAGAGAGAATAAAATAATGTATTATAAACGAAAATGGATAATAAAACTCAATGAAAACAAATCCTTCTCTTAAATGTTAATTTTTGTACGCATCGTTTATAATAAATTGCCCAAATACAACAGCTAAAAAATATAAAAATGATAAACAACGGTTAAAAGGCTGGCAACAGTGCGGCGTACTAAATAACGCTAAACTCCGAAAGGTTGTCGCTAAGGAGTTTATATAAAACGAGATGTTATCTAAAGTGGGCGTGTTGGTTTGTTGCAGGATTTGGAAAGGCTTGGACCACTCCAGAATCATGCTTTGGATAATGCGGCTGAGAGGAAGCAACAACAACAGGGTGGCGGGGGCTGGTAAGATTAACTGCGGCTTACTTTATTTTATACACACACGAACACACGGCTCTCTAACTCTTCGTCACTTATTCATGCGCGTGGGATTTGCCTGCTACGCTGTTACACGCCACACTAAGGCCCTTCGCACACGGGGCAACCGAAACTCAACTAAAACTGATTAGCAGGAGCATTTGCAAACCTGGTTGGCAACCGAGTTTCCTTCACGATGCCACTCAAGATGCAATGGTTTCTGTCACTATACCACCTAAATCTCTCTTTCATGGAAAACTCTTCCTGCTATGATGGTAGTAGAAGTTTCTCAAATATTGTTAGGTTATTCATGGCCCGGGAATGTTTGTCTTTCTTTTTAAGGTTAAAGTTAAAATCTTGCAGTTCACGGTATCATTGTCACATTGGTTTCAAAAATGCTTATAAGCGTATAATCATATAAAAAATAATCATATGTAAGCATATAAAAATATAAAAAAAATTAGTTTTTGGCTACAACATTATCAATTTTTTTAATTTTTTTTTTTTAATCTTAGCACTGAAACACACTAAAAAGTCACGAGCCGTCACTGGAGAGGTGTACATTCTTAGTTTATTATGATATGGTGATTCTGTCCTGCCAGGTAAGTATGTTGCTATAGGTATATTTGTATAAACTAAGAATTAATATTAAGTAGAAATTAAGATTTGTACAGCGCCCTTGAGGTGATTTTCCAGAAAAACGGCGCTATAAAAATCATCCAAATATTATTATTATTATTATTAATCATAAATACAAGGGTATTTTCTAACCTCATAAATTAAAAAAATATATATTTATCAACTAACGAACTTTTATCCAATAAATACATTACACGAAATGGAAAAAAAGAGCAACAGAGAAAAAACAGCACTTACATAATATTATAATGAATCAATGACAGAAATGGGACAAGATATACATTAGAAAGAACACTCAAGTCAAAGCCAAGGTCAACAGTCACGGCCTACATGGTCGAGTGGTAAGACGCTCGACTACGAATCTAGAGGGCACGGGTACGAACCCGGCGTGCGTAAATAAATTTTATTAAATTAGTATGTGTCATAACACATTTAATTGAAATAAAATGAAATATCGTATATTTGCGGCACGTTCCAGAGTGGTAGATACTCTAAGCATCGCCCTGGTGAAAGACCACCATTCAGAATTGAAACGTTGCTTAAAATGGCTGATGACGGTTGGGAGCAGTTGAGACTCTAGTGCGATATTCACGTGAAACAAAAACAAAAAAAAACAAAGTTTTGGTACAGTCGCAAAGAATGACAATTTTTTTTTAGACTGGTACCAAAAATTTTAAGACCATGGCTTTGGTTAACAAGTCTCGACATTTTGGACAGTGGAGAATGATAGCCCATAATAAGTAGAAAATTTATTTTTTTATTGCTTGGGCATGTTGCAAATTTCTCGTCAGCGCTGAGAACTGGTTTTGTCGTATACGGATCGCCTTTAAATACACAGGAGAGAAACTTGAGTTGCAAACTGTTTTTTTTAGTTGCTCAATGTGCGAAGGGCCTAAATGTACTGTGGAGATTATAGAACAAAGCTAAAACTTGAATTATTTTACAACCGTAATTTTGAGCCGTATAATTGTTTGTTTTATTCTTATTGTGAAGCTACTGGGTGTCGAAGTGATCCCCGTATAATACTTGGGGATCAATTCGTATATTATATTACTTTTGTCCACTCTGTAAGGTACTACATCTAGCGTAGCCAATCATATAAATAATGCATTGCATATATGATGAGTTGAACAGCTATCAGATTATACAGTGTCTTACTGATTCTCGGCCCGTTTTAGCATTTTATCAAATTACAATCAGGTGTCAAGCATACCAGCATGACCGTTATGTTACCACTAAGGCCTACATTTCCTTGCAAAAATATGTGGAGTAACGCCTTTCAACTAAACACAGTTGATGTTAATATTTCTATGAATTCGTGGTGGAATTTCAGTTTGATGATTAATAATACAATTTTTTTAACGTTTGAAGATTTTTTAAATACCGCACAAGAGTCTCAACTGCTTCCAACCGTCTAGAGTCAGTGAGACTATGGCATCCCCAAATAGGGTATGTTATGAGACTGAAGGCAGTAGGGAAGGGAAGGAGATTGGGAAGAGGAAGGTTGGGAAGTACCTGGATATTCAGATCTGGTCACCAAACACGGCTCAAACCATTTCAAGCAACGTTTCTATTCTGAATGGTGGTCTTTCACCAGGGCGATACTTATAGTAAGATGACCGTAACAAACAAACTGGTCCGGTCCTAATAGAAAAGAGTTAAAAAGTTTAAAATTTGTATTAAATCACAGTCGATACTATTATCATAGTATTAAATCAAATAATATAAAAAAATACGTGGTAATGATTGAACTACGCTACATTGAATTATGAACTCGTAAATCTATCTGATTATGAAACCATTGTTAGATTTCATGGGACCATGATAACTACTCGTATATTATATCAGCCATTTTTAATAACTTCTTTGTTTAGTAAACCTTACGAAGGGATTCAGCTGAAAGGGATGGAACCCAAAAATAGAATATCTTAAAAGGGTTATTCAATCGAGTCTGACACAAAGTGGAATAAGATTTAGTGTTAGCGATTGAAGACGTAATCTCATTCTAAGAGGATCTGCTTATCGGAAAATCAATTAACAGTACGCATTCAAATTTTGATAAAAAGTAATGATAATTTTATAGTATTTTTAAGTAGAGTACGAAAATTCTTACCCATAAAATCCGTTTGCCTGAAGCAGAAAAAAAAATCTCTCTGTGTGTCAACGTTAATTTTTACGTTCCTAGTGCGACGCCATATTTTTCAAACCAATAACAAAAATGTATGAAGTTTATAGCGATGTCAATCAATCAAAACAGATTAAATTATGACTATAAATGAGACAAAGACAGAACCTGCCAACAAAGGCAATTAAATTAGTAGTAAGCTCAAACGTCGTTTCGCCTTTAGATTTCCTACGACAGAATAATATGCAAGTCTTCCCAAATATCAAATTAACAAACTATTACTAGTTTTCAACGCCGGGGCAAGAATTATCACGGACTTTATTCCCACATTTCAGAGCATCTCAAAATCTTCACTGGCTTAAATGTCTTGAAAGAATCCAGTTTAAGCTCTGCTAGATGGTGTTTAAGGCTCACCATCTAAAATGGCGCTAAACTTCACTTTGTAGCATTATAATAAAAGCAATAATGCACATGACTTATATGTAAATTCTACATGGGCAGTTAAAAAAATGTCTAAGGTTTACAGTAAATAAAAATTTTAAGCTGTATTTTTTTTAAATTCTATAAAAAATATACTAAAATGTCAGTAAAAGGTGCAAATTGGAAACCGGCGCAACTATTTTAGAACGGTTTACTTACAATTACAGTATCAATTTTGTAAATAATTAAAAAGATAACTGTTAAAAATTGAATTAGAAACCCTCAAGATTTGCCTAACTACCCGTATAGAATGAAAAAATACATCATATGTAGTATTGCTTGTATTAGAAAGCAAAAAAGTGTGTATGTTTTTGGGTGCTGTATTATTCCTGAAAATTCCAATTCGCGGCAGTCAACCCTTAGATCGACAACGTCACCGGCTATCTTAAGGTTGAAGGAACCAAAGCGCACACCAGACACTAAGTTCGGAGAGCGTGCTGCAGAAGTGTCAGGTGCCTGGAATAGACTACTACGTGATCTGAGAATGATAAACTCGACAGAGTTCAAAACTAACTCAAAACTCATATTTTCAGAAAATCATATCAATAAATAATAGAATTTCTTAAATTTTTAAAGCTAGACTAACCCGTTAGCATCTTAAAATATGGTTGGCAAATTGTGAAGCTATTTTATTTTTGTTTTTAAATTATCTTATATGTTCTTTATTTAAATGAAAATCATAAACTTAAAAATAGTAACATGCTAACTCCTCTGCATTTAGAAAATAAAGGCCGAAAATTAAATCTTTTAGAGCAGTTGGAAATAAATAAAAATTCAAACGATCCAAACTTTAAGTTAATACACGAACAAAAGAATATGATTCATTCGCCACTACTAGATGTGTTTAAACTGAAATTTAAGAATTATAATTCAAATAATAATAATTATCCCGCAAAATTAAATACAACTAGATTATCAAAAATAAAAATGAAACCCCGTTTCCCAAAATGAATAAGGAAACACCAATGCCCCTCCTTAAATGACCTTTTGTCAAATCCAAACAATAGAATACCCTTAAGTAGGGAAACTCCCCATGGTAATAGACATCAACAATAATTACAATTTATCAGAAAAACTTAATGGGGACATTGGTAGGTTAAAATAATAATAATGGTAAGTAATATTATGATATAAATAGTCCGTCAGTATGTGGCTTCTCCACAGTTTAATAATGCGAAACAGCTGTCACGCGTAAAAATAACTACCTAGCAAAACTTTTGACTACAAATTGTTTTAAACAAAAAATATTAAATAATAAAAATTATTGTTTAAATAAAATTAAAAAACCTAAAAATTAAAATGGAGTTCTACAAAATAAACTTTAAAACAATAAATAAATTATTATTTCACTTTTATTAAATGTGTCAAACCACAAAGTGATTTCATTCTACGAAAAAAAAAAACTAAACAAATATATCAATAAGGTAATTCTAGCAATAGTTTTAGGTATGTTGATAGTTTTATGGTAAATTCACCCATGGTTTGTAAGTTTTATAAAGCGCCCATGAGGTGATATTTAACAAAAATGGCGCTATTTAAATTAGCCAAATAATAATAATAATTATTAAAGCGAGTTGACCTGTCTATCCCCCTATTCTATTTCGAATGATTGCAAATGTATTTCTTATCTCGAAGCTAAATAAACGACCCTCCAAGTTTCTATTTACGTAAAAAAATGTGTCCCCAGACAAACATCCAAATTCTGTTGATATAGGCTCATCACGTGTTTGCTGAAATCAAGCCGACTGAAAAAATAAGTACCAAAGCCAACAGAGGGGATGGCAAATGAAAATAAAAAATAAAAAGTACACAGAGGGAGTGAAAATCGTGCAAAGCTATAACTGCCAAACAAAATTGCCGGGTGTTTTTACCAGATTTCTTTTTCCCTTTCCAATCGACCATAAAATTGTTGAGATTAGATTTTTCAAATTAGAATGGCTGAGTTTCTTCAATCTTTTAAACCAACCTCAAAGCTTTCGTCTTTCCGCTCGGCTTCAGTAACTTTTTGGGTCAAGTTTCATCATCAAATTTACGACCACGTACAGCTATCAACTTTTATTCCCTTAAAACTGTGGAAAGAACACACCTAACGAAATTGATACGTTTTCCTTACACAAATTTGTACAGAGCGTTTTACTCGAAGGGTTAAATATTTATGACGAAATTTTAATTATACCCATGAGATTGTTTTAACTTTATACTAAACGGCTAAAGTCTAGATGGAACTTTGAGTAAATAAACATGTTATTTTTCCTTTTTACGTTTCCCAAAAGAGATTAACACAACATTTTAAATGCTCAGAAGTTTTGGACTTTGTGTTCGTAGGACAATGGAGTATTTTCCTTTAATTTAAATCGTATTATGTTTAATCACATGAACCGATTTATTTAAAACGTTCTTAATTTCTAGATACATTTACCATTTTGACAACTAACCGGTTATTCACATATTACAGTGCCATTCGATATATATAACTTGTTTTCTAGAGAGAATTTAAGATGACACCACCCTAGAAATAAATCAGTTAATGGCACTCCTAAAAAAACAATGCGAGAAAACTTCAAAATGGAACGAATTCCTTTGCATTTGTTTATGTTCTATTGTTCACGTTCTAAAAAATACAATGTAAAAAATATACGAGTATGTGTATTATATATTTAAAGAAATTAACAAAATAACTTTGTACAAGACCACGAATATACAAAGTTATTTTTAAATACGAATATATTTCACTAAGTATTCGCCCAAATAAATTAAGAATTCACGCTGACGATATGCACACATCTAACGTCTCTATCCGCCGACTCTAAAACAGGGACTGAATCAAAAACGGCCAAAGGTAAAAAGGCCGCATTATAAAACGAATCTTCCAAGAAGGGGCATAGGGCTGGGTTTGGTTTAGCAGGCCTAGAAAGTTGATCTTCCTGATGTGTTATTTTAAATGAATTCTGATGAACATATTACGATAAACTCAATTGTTTTCCGAGGAATATCTCGGGAAATAACTAATTCGTCCAACAAAAAAATAATATTTGGTCCTTCTGTTATAGCTGAAAAACTATTTGAAAATTTCTAAATCGTTTTACGGTAAGAGTTAGTTTTTATTAATCAAACATGAAAATCACTTACATCCCCGAATGTATCCCTGGAAAACATTTTATATTTTTGTTACAGATTTATCAGGAATAATTCAAATATTAATCTCGGGCAGACCCCCAGTTTTTTTGGCCCTATGTTGCCGTAGTGAACCTATTTGTTCAGACTTGCCTATGTCCTCTTACCAACTCGCAAAATGTGTCAATATTGCCTTCCGCCTTTCTGCTAATGTATATTTTCCCTGCTAACTACCTATCCTATCCCTGGTGACACATCATGGCTAACTCTTCTGTCACCTCGGGGAGTAGTTAGCACCAACTCATTTAAATATTCCAACTGTGCGACTAACATTCCTATGATTCCTAATAAAATTTTGAAGTAAACATAATAATTATACTTGGCTAATTTCAACAGCGCCATTTTTATGAAATATCACCTCAAGGATAGCGACCCAGCTTTATGTTGTATGAAGTTAGCCACTTAAAAATCCTATTCCAGTCGCTGGAAAGGCAAAAGTGCTGAAACGCCATTTTGGGATGTTTACACCAGAGTACTTATTTTTTTATTAGTTTTACAATGAAATTCAAAAGTCTTCAGTACCTGGTTGGATTTTAAAAAAAGTTAATTCAGGTAACTCAATCCTCTCACTAAGTTACCCGAAATGACAAAAAGCTAAAAAAAAAACAATTTTTGCGCATTAACAATAGTAACAAACAGTAACAATATGATTTTTTTACATATTGTACTCGTATGTATAAACATAAAGGCATAACTTTTCCTACGTAAAGATATAGTCCATTGCATCTCGTAGGTAATACAATTGGTCCATAACTTCTTGTGGATAAGTAACAACGTGATTTTGCAAGGCTTTGCATGTGACTAAATAAAACAATTACTTCAAAAAATAATTCAAGCCATTTTATTACGCCATATTTTGAATCTCTCCTCTATAGAAAATCTTTTTTACATAACTATGTGATTTTTATGTGATTTTGTGCATCGGAGAATTTACTCACTGCTCGTGGCTTGTTTGTGTATAGCTTGAAGGACATGGAAAGATACTTTTGCGAAACAGTGGAGTTAGGATTTTTTACTTTATACTGACTCGATAGAAAGAGACAAACATATATTAAAAGACGTTGGATAGCCTATTAGTTACCGCCCAGATGAAATTCGGATATTTTTTTTATAAATACGAGTATATTTAAACACATTAAACAAAACAATATCAATACAGCATTAAAAAGATTTATAAGTCAAAATATAATACAAACACTAATAAACAAAAGGTTTGTCTAAATAATGATGGAATATTTTTGTTGATTTCATGTCTTCATATCATTAAAAAAAAATTGACGGCCTCCATGGTCGCTCGAACACGAATCCAAAGGTCGCGGGTTCAAAACCGGCGTGCGCCAATAATTTTTATTTAATTAATATGTGTCCTAACACATTTAATTTATATAAAAATAATTAAAAATATATTTGCGGCTCGTTCCAGAGTAGTAGATACTCTAAGTATCGCCCTGGTGAAAGACTACCATTCAGAATCGAAACGTTGCTTGAAATAGCTTTAGCCGTATTTGGTGACCAGATCTGAATAGCCAGGTACTTCCCGACCTTTCTCTTGCCTCCTCCTCCTTCCCCTCCCCGCTACCTTCAGCCTCATAAAATACCCTATTTGGGGATGCCACAGTCTCACTGGCTCTAGACGTTTTGAAGCAGTTGAGACTCTTATGCGGTATTCATATAAAAAATTTAAAAATGCGAAAATTCTTACGTTCGATCAAAAATATTTATAACTGTTGAAATACCTCTGAAAGTGATGTTTTATAATCTTTGTTTGGTCTCATTTGAACATTCACTATACCTCATTACATCGTTACTCCAAGGATTATGGATATACGAGTACGCTTGGATTTTATCTGTTGATGGTGTGTCAGTGTGATGAAGCCGATTGTGTGATACAATAGAATCCAATTATAGTATTTTCATATTTTTATTAAAACTCCGTTATCCGTAATATTGTCACGCGCCCACTTTAATACTAGTATTAAGCTTTTAGCAGAGAGAGAGAGGAACCCATCAGTTGTACATCCCACACGAAGAGGACGAGACTCTAATGCCAAATTGTGAAAAATATTTACGAGGAACGTGTAGCAAATAGCCGAGTTAATCCAATAAATAAAAACGATGCTGGATCAAGAATAAATGAAAAATATTTAAATGCGGTCTAATTTATTCCACGCAGGTTTTACCTGTACCAAAATAGGCCGTAACAATGTATTTTACTGCGACATTTTTACGACTGAACAAATTTTAATAGGTAGGTAGTTATACTAGGCGTTATCCGCTATCCGGCCACACAATTGCGTTTCCGTTTTTTTAATGTTTATATTTACAAATGAAATCTTTAGTACCTGTCTACTAAGATCGCGCTTTTGGTGTATCTGGTCCAGTAATCTGGAATAAGCTTCCCCCAAATCTTGCCAACATACAGAACCTAGCGGGTCTTAAAATCCAAATTGTTTAAAAATCCTAAATACAAAACGTAACTTATTAAAATTTAATTTCTTTAAAAACGTCACTAATTTGCTTTGTTTCGGTTATAACCGATCTTCTATCATTATAACTCAATGTCCTCACTATCTACTGAAAATCATATACTCATTGTCATAAAATATTTATTGTTCTTTTGTTACTTGTTATATATACACTGTTTGCATTTTTTAAAATCGTTTACTTATAATACTTGAATATTAATGTTTTAAGTACCAACATATTAACTGTCCTCAATCAAATTTCCTTTTCTTTGAATTGACAAATATGTTAATATGAATTCATACGTTTCATCTGAATTTTTATACCCTTAGCTTTTGGTAAATTGTTTTTTTAATCTGTTGATGTACATATGCACTGTTATACCCATATCTAAACCCTTTTCTCTCATGATTTATGATAACGATCATGACTTTAATCGATTCAGAATCGAAATTTGGTTTTGAAATGCTTTGTGACCAGATCTGAAAAGCCAAGTCCTTCCCGACCTTTCTTTTCTCCATCTCCGTCCCGTTCCCACTCTCGACAGCCTATAAACAAATCTCTCAATAACCTTAAAGCTCACCGTTCGACAAATTTTCCAGCTCCATACAATCAGATTTCTGCTTCATAATTTATTATTAAGACAGCATTTGTTAATACGGTTCCAAATATTTTGGTTCAATATATTCAAACTACAAATGCTGGGTGCTATAAAATTATCCACCCATTTATATTCGCCTTCACACCACCACGTTGGTGATTATTTCGCCGAATATATTTGGCCCGAGTATGATTGGATCATAAATGTGGCATTTTGCATACAAAGTAAGAAGTTTCTCTCATAACAATGCCTTTTTGACCTTCTGAAAATCAAATATTTCCACCTCTGTGGACTGAACCATGTGCTTTATATCGTCCGGTGGTTTTGTACAGAATGGGAAGCTTTGTCAATTTGCGTTCGCTACCTATAAAATTGATAAATACACCATTCATTTTGTGTTCAGTATCCATGGAAACAAGACAGGACCTGCAACAATTTCAACCCGGTGCGGAAGGTACTACTGACCGACCCGCATCCACCCTTTCCCTTGCCTAACCTGGAGCTTTCACAAAACTTTCATATTCACACACTTTTTTTTGTTGTTGACCCATTTACATGCGATTTGTATGGAAGTCATAATGAACCCAACACCATCGTTATTCGAAATTATTTCAAGTTCTGGTCCACTATTTAAATGCATTGTTTTACAACAGTTTTTTAAGTTTTCATGTAAATAAGCAGGCAGCCAAAGTAATATATGATATTATTCATCTTCATAAAAAGCTGTTACCTTGGAATAACAATATATATGGAGAGAGAGCTAAATATTTTTATCCAACCTATACAAATTTGCGATAAATAACTTTTTTCGGGTTTTACGTTGTATACCATGAAAAAGAAAGAGACAAGAAAAGTCGTCACATAATATTGCAACACTGCTTTTGAGGTTATTTCCTATATTTGTGTTGATTAAAATACTTGAAGTGGTTATGCAAATAAATCAAACATGGTGGTAATATGTGCTATGCGTGAATGTTCAAATAACATCAAAAAAAGATTGTAAAACATCACTTTTCAGAGGTATTTCAACAGTTTTAAATATTTTTGTATAAAGACATAAAATCAACAAAAAAGCTTTTATCATCATTCAGGCAAACCTTCTGTTATCAGTGTGTGTGTAATATTTTGACTTTATAAATCATGTGTATTGATATTGTATCGTTTAATTTGTTCAAATATGTTTATTAAAAAGGTCCGAATTCTATGTGGGCGTTAACTAATCAGTTATCCAACAGCCTACAGAGTGGAAAAGGTTAATATATCTTTGCCTCTTTCTATCGAGTCAGTATAAAGTCAACCGACCTAACTACACTGTTTCGCAAAGGTACCTCTCCATACATTCTTACTTCAAGGCTGTTACACTGCGGCTCGCCAAAATTAAATTTAAATAAACAATTTCTTTGTTAAACACAAAACTTAACAATACTCATTCCTCAGATCAATAAATAATCTAACAACAAATGTAAAAATATTTTTAAAATATGACCCAGGTGTTCTTTTCACTCCTGTCACATTTAACACCGTCGGCTCTCGGCCCGTGTAAGCGTTGGATCAAATGTTGATCAGCTATCAAGCATAACGGTGATGCTGTAGGAAAAAAACACAACATTAACTAAGTCATTCGGTCATATATAAACAAAAATTCAACAATTGTCCTTTATTTTATCTGACAAAAATCACGTGAAGCATGAACATTAGAGCCTCGGAACGTTTAAGATGCTTGAGTCATGATGTTACGGGTTCAATTCCAATTCAATAAGGGTGCTGTCTGATGTTGGTGTCGTACATTGATTGTTCATTTTGGTCGACCGTATGGATAAATAATTAAATCCTTATTTTGCTTATTTGTAACTTTGCGCTCCCTCCTTCTCTTTCTCTTCCGCCTCAAAATATTCCACAATTGGAAAGAAGGGAGGGTTATGGTTCCACACGCTACAGGCAGTGAAAGTCTTGTGTCCTGATATCATAAAAAAATACCCAATTTGGAAATTCAGTTCAGTATTCAGTATTCAGTATTCAGTTATTTATTAATTTAAAAACATTACAAAATTTTTATTTTAAGGCGTTTTTAAATAGAGCGAGTAAGTGTATTAATACACAATATTCATAAATATAAAACAATTAATTCTAAAAAAATATAAATTGCAATGAATGCAAAGTAAAGACAGTAAAAAATAAAACAATAAAAAATTAGACAATTTAAACATAATTTTTCATCCAAATGATGTATAAAAAAAATAAATAAAATAAAACCAAGGAATAATTATACAAATAGCAGAAATGCTTGTCGTTTGAACGAAGCTTCATTTATGCAAAATATATCGACATCCGAAGCGATTCGATTCAACAATATGATTGCCCTCCCCACTGGCATGACCATTGGCAAGTTGGTCCTGCAGGCCGGGAGATAAAACAACCTATGCTGCCGATGGCGAAGATAACCATCTGGAACATAGAAATGAATGCTCTCCATGATAGCTGAGTTTTCAGACCATCCACGAATCAATCTCCTTCTGACCTCTAGATGGTAAGTTCCGAGCATGCCCAAGAGAAAGTCGGTAGGATAGAGCCACGGGTAGTGCCCTAATGCCAAAAAACGATGAATTTTCGGAGACAATAAAATTTATTGCCATCTATTTCAATGGTTCGTATTTGCCCCAAGCGGATATCATATAATATCAGAGTAAACGTATCGAAACATATTAAGTGTTTATGTTTATTTGTGCTGCCTCAAAAGAGATATACATGATATGCTTAGTTTATATAAGAGCAGAGGGTCCACAATAACAGCCGCCCGTATCTTTAACAAAAACAATACCAACGTGCTTGGAAATATGATATATTTACTGAGCCGAGATAAAACGCGTGATTTATTTTTATTCCAAGAAATATGTTTGTATTCATATGGGGTAAAGTAGATTTGAAAGCTTATTGATGTACGACTCGAGAGGAGAGCTACGCTGTGGAAGACGTTCTTCTCCAACGCAATATCAGATAAGCTGTAAAATGAATGGTGAGGGAGCCCAAATAAGTTCGTTTTCTTCGTCATATGTCGAAGTCTTCTGCTGTCCAGCTTTCGATATAGGCTTCCTTCAAATGTCTACAGTTTTGCCAATCCTTGTCAGCTCTTTCTCGTCCGACAGTTGTCTTTTAGTAAAAGAAACCAAAAATCTAAGGCACATTATCACCAGCAAACTAATGGATGACTACAACATCGATAGACAAAGGCAAGCACTCAGTGTGAAATCAAACATACTCAGTAGAAGATTTCAGCTCTGTAGTCCATCAGTGAAAAGGACACTCTTCCTGGCGTTCTGCACTAACCTATACACGTGCGAGTTCAAGCGAATTTCAAGAAGAGTAGCATGGAAAGGCTTCGGGTTCAGTACAACAACGCCTAGCGCCTGATGTTCAGTCTTCCCCAGGCACTGCAGTACTTCCGGTATGTTCACCGAGGGGCGAGTTTCTGGATTTGCAGCTCTTATGAGAACCAGGGTAGCAGGAATGAGGGAAAAGATCAACAACTCTAGAAATGACCTCATCATGGAATCCTGTCAGATCTCGAATTGTAGCATAGAAGCTCATTGGAGTAAGATGTTGCCCCTATCAATCTTAATGCTGCCAGGATGGACTCCCTCTTGATGGTTTTCTGTAGACATGAGACCTATATCCTCCATTAACAATTTTTACATTTGGTATTTTATTTTTATAATTTTTTGTTCTTACTTTAATATTGTGTATATATGTATTACAACTTTTATGTTATTTTATGTATTATTATCAATTATGGAATGTTTGCATTGCACTACTCCTGCATACTATTTTTTTATTATTATTATTTGGATCGCAGCGACGGTCATCCGTTAGCCGTGCTACGTGCCCATAGTGGTCCTGCTTGAGTGTTAAGATTGTGACGTTAAGGTCAGCTGCCTTTGTCTTAGAAATAAGTTGTCTGAGATGAAAAACCTTTAGGAGGACATATTCTCGAAATCGCTTACGTAAAATAGAACAAAGTTGCGGATAAACCTTAGAGTACATAGAGTGGTGGTACCTATCCAAGGCAGTGTAGTCAGTTTTTGATGATTTTTCCGGACTCGGCAGACCTGTGCGTGGCTAGGACTAGGGCTTGGGTATTTATACATCCATTCATAGCACATGTCGGCATAATGTTTTTGTTTATTCGTATAACCACTTTTTCACAGTATTGTTATCAACAAAAATATAGCATATAACCTATAAAACCGTTTAGTTGTGTCGAGTTTAGTCGCATATGAAAACATGTGGGCGGAGTCCCCGGAGACGCGGGAGACTAAGATCATCCTTACAGTACATAAAAGCGGCGTGTTATTTTTATTGTCTCTTTCTCTCTCATGGTGTAAAAAACCCGGAGAAAGTGATTTATCGCAAGTTTGTATAGGTTGGGTAAAAAGAATTAGCTCTCTCTCCATACATTGTTTCTCCAAAGGATAATCTCAGTTCTGTAAAGGTATTACAAACTTTAAAGTGAATTTATTAAATGATGCAAATAAAGACATTAAAAAAACCCCAGTTGAACGCTAAAATTCCTTATCTTCTTTTAACATTGGCGTGCATTAAATATCGGTAGTTTTTATTCTGTTTTTATTTATCTAGCAAGCACGTCATCCGAGGATTTTTGATCTCTTCCTGACGTTACTCGTGCCGGATTTCCAACCGCGCCCCATTTGTTAGTGGAGGTTTAGTTGGGGTAGTGCACAGGGAAAGAAGCTTAGTATGTTCAGATTTAGACAAGAAGTGAATGCACAAGTAGGCGATGCTAACCACACAGTTTCCGCGAACATTTTGCGAATAATTTTTTTCCCTTCCATCCATTACGACAAATTGAAAAAAAATCGAATGCAATAAAATATCTACGGTAAGAACTAAGAGTGTAACGGGGGTTTTAAAATAAACAAGATTTTAGGATATTAATTATTGAGTAAGAAATTTGTTACGGTACCTACGAAGAAAAAAAAAATAATAAAAATGAAATAATAACTTTGCATGAAACCACAGATTTTATTTTAATTTTTGTGACCGATTAGTTTCGCTTAGCCTAAACATCATCATTGTACAAAATTAAACTAAATTAAAAATTAGGAGTGTGCGGTTATATATACTCATACATACAGAGGGAGAACACAATATAAAATAAAAAAGAGAACAATAAGAAAATAAAATAATATCATTTAAATTACTATAACAAAAGAACACAGAGAAAGAGACAGACTATACGAAATAAAAGAGGCACAACGTCAAGTGAGAACGTGATAAAAATAATGAGAAATTTTGTGAGCTTACGGAAAATATACCTAATATTGGACAACAGGACAAATTTAATTGATTATTAAGTGTATGACTTTTAATTTTAATGGCTTTCTTTATTTTTAGTGCTTCTAAATTATTTCATCTGTAGCCATGACCACGGTCTTATACAAAGATATTATTTCATTTTCATTAAATATGTCAAACCACAAAGTGATTGCTTTCCACGAAAGTTTGTAAAAAACATTGGTGTTTTAGAATATTGTTGAACGATCTGGGTGGGTTTGCTATTAACCAGGCCCCTGAAAATTTCCTAAAATGGGATATACGCCTAAATTAGATAGGTAACCTTCACATATGGTCAAATAAATTATGTGGTTCTAATGGAGGCATTTCTATTCTCCATTCACAAATATAAACAATCACGTCACGTTTTTTGTTCATTATTTATCTTTGATTTCCGTCGAAATTGTAGATGTAACTTTTTAAGATCCAGCATTATTTTCTTGTGAAACACTTATCAATCGTGAATGATTTTTCGTAGAACGTAAAAATATTATATACATATTCAATATCCACATACCTATGTAAATAATGTGTCGCCAATAATAATAACAGTGAACTTATATAACGCAGTTTTGTGATATTTCACCTCAGGTGTGCTTCATACTAAATTAATTTAGCTAATAAGACTTATCAGGAAGAAAATAATATATAATATATGTATACAAATTAAAACTGTCTAAAGTCACAATCGTTATCGTAAATCACGAGAGAAAAAGGTTCAAATATGGGTATCACAGTGCATGTCTACAGCAGCAGATTAAAAAGCAAATAACTAGATGGTGAGGATCTAAAAATCCAGATGAAACGTATGAATTCATATTAAAGAAAAGGAAATTATATTGAGGACAGTTAAGATGTTGGTACTTAAAAACATTAATATTCAAGTATGATAAGTAAACGATTCTAAAAATGCAAACAGCGTAAATATAACACGTAACAAAAGAACAATAAATATTTTATGACAATGAGTATATGGTTTTCAGTAGACAGTAAGGACATTGAGTTGTAAGGATACAAGTAAGGAGAAAACCGAAACAAAGCAAATTAAGGACGTTTTTAAAAACTAAATTGCTTAAATTTTAAAGCAATTTAGTTTTCAGACCCGTTTGAAGTCTGCTAGGTCGTGTACGTTGGCAAGTTTTGGGGTTTTCTCAGCCGCAGAAAACAAACTTACCTACTGACATGTAGTAGGTGTTTACCCGTCATAATGCCGATGTACTTATTGTACTAAAACGGAAAAGGTGAATATTTAACAGTATTCATAACACGAGAAGTTTCTGTATGTGCGACACAGGTGAAAACGAGAGTTTTTTAATCGTGTAGTAACCGCATTCTTCGCTCAAAATGCCTTGATTCAAAATGTCTAATGTTTATGTGGCAACACTTCGAAGGCCTCCGAGAATTTCAATCCCGTCTCCAAAGTCTCTACAGACTAGTGCAGACACGTTTCTGAGAATGCCTCGTTATTTTCCTAGAGATCTTCTTTATCTATTCTTTATACGTCTCGCCCGATAGCATTTTTTTATTTATACTTAAAATGTTTCTTGTTTTTGTTTGAATTAAATCACCGGGTTAAAGATTGTAGGAAAAGTTATTAAATGTTTGCGGGGTAAACTTTGCAATGTGATTTGAAAGTTGTTCTGAGATCGGAGAGTAAATTAAACAAACTTTCTCTTTATTTTTGTAATTCAATTGGGAGTTCACTGTTAACAAGAGGGGAACCTTGCCTTTTTCACGTTCCGAACAGGAAATGTGTGTGTACGATTGAAAGCTGATCCTTTTTTCGTTTCAAAGTAAATAATAAGACCAGTTACATTAATTGATACGGGCTGAAATAATGTAGGTATATAAAATCTGCAAACCGTTTACGTAAATAATTTAGTAGGAAATTGTTATTTTAACAAATAGCTTGCAGCATATCTATATTCTACAACCTACTTGAGTCTATATATTCTTCGGTGTCAATATAATAGCAAAATCTTCTCACCAATACTTTTTATCATTTATGTTTAGCATTGGAATGATTTGTTTAACGTGAATGGTTAATAGTTACTTTAGAATTGTACTGTAATATTATATTTAATTCGTCAGCTGGTTCCATGGAAAAGTAGTTTTTTTTTTAGTTATTGAATGTAAAAACAAATGTTAGATAAATTACAAATATTCTTGGAGATTCAATAATATTTTGCAGAGCAGCTGGTTTCTAATCAATAAAATAAAAAAACACCCTTTTAACAACTCGCAGAGTGTGGAATTAATAAAAATCTCTTTTCTCTGTACCTATTCTCAAATAATTTTATTTTACGATTCTCAAGAAAAAACTCGATTAATAATTTAATTATATACGGGTATACTGTATTCCAATTTTTCGTGTCACCAAGATTCAGAAGGTTTGTAAATACAATCCAAATAAAAAACTGATGTTTTTTTTACCTTTTACCTAACGTATATTTTACTTTGAGCAATAAAAACGTTCCTAATGTAACTTGTGTTTGTCTTGAAAAATTGGATTTCTTCAGAAATTTTACATTATTTGAAAGTTATCTCGAGAAAGGAGACTAATTTCCTAGTATTGTCAAGCCTTAGAATTTATTAATTAACGAGAGTGAGGCGGGCGTTTTATAAATTCCCATCTCGAATTTTTATTTTACCGTTTAAATATTCCTGGATTTGAATACTTCTGAAAAGCTGGGCGGAATTTTCAAATGAAATTAGTGCGTTGACGATTTGTTTGACTCAATGGGCTCTGTAATGTTATTAATGTGGGTATGTACATATTTTATTATGGTTAAGTTTTCGAATTAAGGCTTTAACCAATTTAACGATGCGTAATAAATGTATGGTGGTAACAAGTGGGGCGGAATATTTGCCTATGATCAATATTCAATAAACGTTATTTATTATTTCGAGAAGTTTTTATCATATATCTTAAAATATCTTTGGTGAAGCAGAAAAGCTTTTAAAGCTCTAGAATTATTTTTTACAACCATTTTTAGCTTGCAACGATATTTCTAACAAGACCTAGAGCTACAAAATATTCAATTAACTAGGTATACAGTCGAAAGTATCCACCACTTTCCAGAAGCGTTTTAAGGACCAGATGGGTCCCTCTATCGATTCCCACGTCAAGGCTCTAATTATTTTGTTAAAACGAAGATACTATACAATGGTTTTGAGCGCCCCAGACTGTTTCCGCACAGCGCACTTCAAATTAATACATAACTGTCATTAAACTGTACAAAGTTTAAAAAGGAAGCTATTAGTTTTGTTCCATTTAAAAAAAGTGAGAATAAAAGAGTGCTGAAATTTCAGGCAACACCACATACTAAAGTAAATATTTCATAGAAACGAATTTTAAACAAAATTTCAGAAACAAATCATGTTTCAAACAGGATGAATCGTCAGAGATGTGGTTTTCAGGTCAAGGGCGGGTATGTTGCTTACAAATGCTCAGGGAACTCAGAGCGAAAAAACCTAACGGAAAGAAAATACTTGTGGTATTTTTTGGATGTGTTATGATATGGAGCAACAGCACCTGCCAGTGATGGTTAAACACAATGGAGGCTCGGTATAGTGTTAAAGTTACTCTATCAATAATAATATCTGAGCGCACAAGCGTTCTAACCTCAGAGCAAGAATATATATGGAGAGAGAGGGACCTATACAAATTTACGATAAATCACTTTCTCCGGGTTTTTATGTCGTAAAAGTCGTGAGAGAGAAAGAGATCGGCGACTCTGCCCACTACGTTTTGTTATGTGACATAACAAGACAGAACTCAACGATTTTTGAGGTTATATCCTACGAGAGCTAATTATTTTTACCCAACCTACACAAACTTGCGAAAAATCACTTTCTCCGGGCTTTTACGGCGTACACCATGAGAGAGAAAGAGACAACAAATTTCTTGGACCGCTTCTATATACTGTCGCAATGATCTTAAGGTCTTGGTTCACTGGCGGGACTCTGCCCACATATTTTATTATGCCACTAAACTTGACACAACTAAGCGGTTTTTTTGGTTATATGCTATATTTTTGTTGATAAAAATACTGTGAAAAAGTGGTTATACGAATAAACAAAAACAGTATGTCGATATGTGGTCTGGATGGATGTATAAATACCGTAGCCTTAGTCTTAGCCACGCCCAGGTGCGCCGAGTCATGTTAAAATCATTAAAAACAAGTCCAAAACTGACTTCACGGCCTTGGATAGATACTACTCTACCAACTCTATGTATCCTACATTTTTGTTTATACCAAAGAGTGGAGGAACGGGAAGGTAAGAAAGATCTTTCAATACATATTATAAATCGGGTGACTACACATAGCGTTTGCCATTTCATGGAAAGTTTCGATACTGAAGGACGATACTTAAAGATCTTCATAAATAATTATAAAAAAAATAGTCTGATAAATGAAATTATTTATTTGTAAGTAAGAATGAACGCAACATAGCTATTAAAGTCCAACAAAGACTGTAAGAGTCATTAATAAAAGTGCAGACGTATTCTGTTAATGGCTATTAAATTCATTCCCTTATTCCACATTCAACGTATTTCGGTTGCAACCCACTTTTTTATCACCAGTTTTTATTTATTCTCTCGTCCGAATCACAAACAAAAGCTTCCAACAATACCTTACTTCTTTTCAACGGCCTTTTTGTTTCCAGTTCAGCAAAACTCTTCCACCCATGTTGGTAATAAAAGATTTTACAAGAGTGGAAAAAAGTACTGGAGTCAAAGAAAACTCTTTATACTGGGAAAATATCGGTATATTTTTTAACATAAATGTAATTCGGAACTTTTTGAATCCGGTATTTTTGCGAAAACGCTACCAGGCCAATGTAATTGAATGTAGAGCTTACCCAAATCTTTGTGTACAATAATACCCGGGTACACAAAACCGCTTCCAAGAAAAAACTAATTTTCCCCGCTTTAAAAAAAAAAAAGATTTTTCTCAAGAAATGTGAAACGACAAAGACAAGCAGGAAGTTCTTCCAAATGATTTGATAAATAACCGTCACTTGTCATTGCTTCCGCAATATCAAATCTGAAACGAGTAAAACAATATAACGGATCATAATCGTCAAACACAAGTTCTTTTTCTTCTAGATTTTTCTTAAGACTTACCAGCAGTATGAAGTTCAAAATAATAAAATTTAGGCCCAACGGAACGCTACACAATGCACATCTTTGTCTCGAAACACACTCCTTGCTTTATTCACATTTGGTGTTATTCATATTTTTCTTAAATATTTAAATAATATTAATAATCTTAAACACAAACACTAAATAGAAAAAAAGCCATAAATTAAATAGAACAATGGTCATGACCTAGACTCGAACTCGGAACCTCTAATCTATCCGGGAGTAACACTCTGCCAATTAAGCCATCAAGACCTCATTAGAGAGCGGCATTTTTAAGCAATCTCATACTAGTATTGAAAATTAATAATATTTGAATTTCTTCCGAAATATTAATAATTTTCAACAAAAGTAAGAATTTGTTTAAAAATGCCGCTTTCTAATGAGGTCTTGGTGGCTTTATTGGGAAAGTGTTACTCCTGGATAGAGTAGAGGATCCGAGTTCGAGTCTCGGTCATGACCTTTGTTCTTTTTAGTTTCTCGTTTTTTTCTGTTTCGTATTTGTGTTTTAGATTATTAATATTATTTAAATATTTAATCATAAATAAACATTAATGTTTTAAAGTTAATTCCAATTTTAACATATTTTTCTGTAATTCTGACTAAAGTAATCGACTCCCTTAATTGTGTTTGTCTTCCTGGAGTGTCCTCAACTTCTTTTTCCAAGGCCCATCCGCTCTTAATGTTCAAACGATCTAGACAACTCTTTGCTTAACTTGTTTTTACGCTTAAGTACATTAAAGACGGCCTCCGTGGTTGAATGGTTAAGACGCTCGATTACGAATCCAGATGTCGCGAGTTCAAATCCTTGCGAGCACAAATAAATTTAATGTAATTAATGTGTATATTTGCGGCCCGTTCCCAAGTGGTAGATACTCTAAGTATCGCTTCGGTGAAAGACCATCATTCAGAATCGAAATGGCTTTAGCCATGTTTGGTGCTCTGAATAGCCAGATAATTCCCAACCTTCCCATTCCCATCTCCTTCCCCTCCTCACTACCTTCAGCCTCACAACATACCCCGATTGGGGATGCCATAGTCTCACTGGGTTTAGACGGTTGTGAGCAATTGGGACTCTGGTGCGGTATTCACTATTAAAAGAAAATTATATAAAAACACACCAGCATAAGACGAAACTCTGTTTTGTTTAAGACAAAGCAAAGACATAACCGCTAGCTTACTTAAACTCAACTAAAGCTTTGAATTCAAGACGAAATGACAAACATACTCAACTTATATTCATGGTTTCTAAAGGGATCACTACTATCCCACGTCAGTTCATTGAAACATAGTTGTATTAGCATATTATGTAAATTTAATCCACCTTTGTAAGCTTTCAAGCAAAACCTGGAAGAGACTTACCACGCGGGGTGGTGACAAGCTTGTATAAATTGCTTATACCCTTCAAACACAAAGTAAAAAAAAAACAAACTAGGAATGACACTGCAATTTCTTCACAATACAAATGTTAAAAGAACCCGATTATCCTTTAACGTATAGGTTAGTACAACACAGAACGACAAAAGAAAACTTAATGGAATAACGTGACACTTTGTATTGACTTTTCCAACCTTTCGTTCTCCTCAGACAGGAGAAAGAATGCTTCAGCCTTTTGGCTGGAATTTTCCGTGGCTGGTTTAACGCTCTCTTATTAAGAAAGTTTTTCACGTACTTAACTTCAAGCATTAATAAACGAAGGTTTTGCTTGCTCTCAAGCCTCAACTTTCGCCAAGCTGTCCTTCTTCGCACTTTGAATCGAGGATTCCAATAAATAAAAAGAGGCAGCTTAATCCTCTGTATTAAGCATTTATGGTACAAGTTAACTCGTAAATTACCCATTATGGATAACCATTGAGTACTCGCCTCACTTTAATAAAATTTCGTATGAAATTTAGTAAAAAGTTTCTTCGAATACTTAGTTCCGGCGGATTTATGAATTTGTATTTATGTTAGATGCTAATTAGAAGACACTATCTTAAGTGACCAGCTTAGTCACGGGGACGAAGTCAGTGTTAAGTTGGCCTACAAGGGGCTGGTTTTGCTTTAAGGAGCCCGTATATTCCATAATATTACACAGCTGCTGACCCTGTTCAAATCGTAAAAGTGTCTTACTGTTAAGTTTGCTAGAGTACATCTTGTTTGAAGCCTCTGGGTATCTGAACAAACGTTGAAAGACGGGCAGTTAGATCGATAGATACCCCCATATCTTGTTTTTATTCTACCCGTATTCAAACAGAAGTAGCTCTGAAATAGTAGCAATATTGATTCCATCTAAACAGTTGTACACCCGGAAGACACGCAAAACGTATGTCCATCGGTTGCATAAAAATAGGTGGTTTAGCGATTAACGACTCGTTCTTATAGTCGATGTAATGACTCGATGGCTTTTGTGATCCCCCCCTCCTGCGATATTATTCTCGTAAAGACCCAGGCTTACTCATTACTCTTCTTTAAAAATCTCCCTCTGTCCATCCCAAATTTACCATATATCCCCAGAGAAACTATAGAGATTCCATAAAATTTAACAATTTAACACGTGAAGAGTCAGAATAACAGAAGAATATGTATGAGACGATGTATGAATGTGAACGAAGCAAGGAGTGTGTTTTATGGTGGTCCATCCTCTCTGTCTACCCCTGCGAGGAAACGGCGTGATGGTTAGTTAGTTAGATAAGAGTAACAGATAAATATATAATCTTATCGACGCTATCGGGTGTTTATGTTAAAATTTAAATATATCGGTAACTAAGGTCAATTGGCATTGTATTATATTAATTGTAGTGGACCGATAATTATGTCCCCCAGTTTAAGGGGAGAAATTGCGTGTAGCCAGTATTATTTCCAGTAAATTATAACTCTAGGAGGAATTATAAATTCATTTCAAAATCTTGGTACATTCGAACTTAATGCAAATAGCTTCCTAAAGCAAAGCGATTTTGACTGTCTCAAAATATAAATGAATAAGTCGCGACGCGTATTCAAGTAAATAAATCACTTTTAAAAATAATCTCACTTAATATACTAAATTATTCCAGATTCGAGGATTAAAAATTAAATAAATCCTGGACAACTTCTCATTAGAAATATGCCGCGCAGCCGGATTCAGGAATCTTCGTCGTGGCTTTTAATTGCTCGCGTTTCGGGCGAGAGTGTTCCAAAAACGGCGCAAAACTTTAGGGGAAGAAGTATCCTTTAGCTGGAGTTATTAGTTAAAGACATTTGGCCGGAGTTCAGGTTGTCGGAGAGGCAATTTGCCAAGAGGGGGAGCGGAGAAACGTCTCACCCCCGGGCTTTATCATGGAAGTTGCGGTGGCCATTATTAAGTAAGTATATCATTTTACCTTGTTTACCGTTCTGCGAATAAACTTGATGAATCAGCATGCCCTCGCCTAACCCTATTTCAAAACTCTCTCTTCTGTAATGCGACGCGGAAGTCGGTTGTTCTTATAGTTAATTCATAATTAGGTTTCGGTCAAAAACCTTTACCAAAAGTGGAACAGTTTTCGAACGATCTAACCACGGAGTTTTGAATCCTTTCAACTATTTCAGCTGCATGTTTTCCACACAGGAACTCACTTACTAAATTAACGTCACATCTCCGTAGAGGTAGGCGGAGAGGATCAAATGTCACACATCTCTGTCTTGACGCACATCCCTCGCTGCATTCACATTCACACATCGTTTAATTCATACTTTTCGTAAAACCATACTCAAGAATTAGAATCACTTCGTCTTGTCATGTCTACTTGAAGCATATTTTTCTCCCGTTTACTTGCTACTGTCATATATTCATCCGAAACACCTTTCTCCACCCACCGTTCTATCTTCAAACAACCTGAGCGCCTCTATCTTAATCTTCTTCATTACGCTTAAATCGGTAACATTTTAGAATCTACCCATTTGTAATAAGATTTAAAAGGGTTTCACTGGGCAAACGTCTCAGGGATGTCATTTCAACTGCATTCAATTTAATTAAATCGCTTCTTCATTCTACTTCCACAAATCAGGGTTGGCATCAGAACTCCTCTATGGACTGCTGTTTTTGATAAGATTTTTTATATGCGACCACTGCATTTAGTCTTCACACACGTCTCGTTGTAAAAAATAAATAAAAATCTTTTCATTATTTTGTCATGCTAAGGATCACACCCTTGGAGTAAGAATATATATGGATAAAGAGCAAAAAATGTTTACCCAACCTGTATAAATTTACGATAAATCACTTTCTCCAGGTTTTTACGTCGTAAACCGTGAAAGAGAAAGAGACAAAACAAGTTGTCACATAATATCGCACCACTTTTGGATATGTAAGCATGTTTTCCGTCTCTCGCGTCTCTGGCGACTCAGTCCACTACGTTCTGTTATGCGACATAACTCAACGGTTTTTGAGGTTATCTCCTATTTTTTTGTTGATAACAATACTGTGAAATTGTGGTTATACAAATAAACAAAACAGTATGTCGACATGTGCTATTAATGGATGTAAAAAGGTGTGTCCATAAAAACCCTAGCCTCGCCCGAGTCAGGAAAAAATCAACAATCCTGACTACATGGTTTCGCAAAGCTATCCCTTCTGGTATATTATTGCTCTGAGATTACGCCGGATACCGGCTTACACAGTACTCCGACGCAGCAAGTTACATAAGGCTCTAAAGGTCAGCTACGTTATCAACTGTTAGCATCAAACATAAGCTCGCATAAATTATAAGTAAGAGCTTCAAGGCAGAGTTTAGTTTACAAACAGCATAAAACACAGATAAACCCTTTAGAGATTTGAGATTTTAGAGTGTCTTTGGGCTCCAATAATATGAATATATGCCTATATTATTGGTAGTTATCTAACTAATGCTCAAGATGATTTAAACGTCTCATTAAGTTAAATCGGTTTTAGTTGAGTAGAGTAAATAACTCGAAGCGTCAAAAAGTTTCACATACTCGACTCATTTAGTAATTTATAATGAATCAATAGAACTTGTTTCCCAATATTATACCAAGAACGTCGGATAAACACGAATGAAGGCTATCTCTAGAAAAAGAGTTTGCATTGAAATAATCAGGAGAGCTTTCGTTAAAGAGAGCTTACAATAAAGCCTCGAATTTTGGAAAAAAACGGCGGAACCAAAGTTATACACCTAATAAGATGACAATATCTAGGTCACATTACGAAGGCTGATCAAAAATTATCTATTCGACGAGGGAGAGGGTTGGTGGTAGACATAGTCGAATCATGCCTTTGAAATCTACGTGAATGGTACGGGAGCTATTCCGTTGGGTTATTCCGGGCTGCATTCTGCAGGGTGTATGTAGAATTTCATGGTGACAGCAAACCTTCGAAAAGAAAACAGAAGAGAAAAAAAAAATACCAAACTAATAAATACGATAAAAAATGTCAACTTGTTTACAAATATAATATGAAAATAATCTTTGTCGGAAGAACACGATAATTTTTTCAATTTAAAATAAAAGTGAGCGAAAAAACTTATTACTGTTGAGTGCTAATTAATTGTTAGATAGCTTTTTTTGTGTTCTTTCGTTGTTTCGCTGTACAGCTTAAAAAATTGGTAAAAAAACATTTCGGAAAAATAATTCGCAGTAAATAAACACACACATTGAAGCCACGTGCCCGAGTTCAATTAAAAAAAAAACGTATGTAACCCCAGGGTCACTTATATTATTTTGATTATTCCAATGAAATAATAATGATAAAACAAAAAATACAAATATATACTCGTAAATAAGGTAGAATAAATAAATAACCTTTTGTTTGATTTTTTTTTTCTTTTGTTCTGGAATTATTCCTTTGTATAAAATTTAAAAAATACTTATTATTTTTGCGGAAGCTTAAATTAAAATTACTCTGTGAAAACGTTACAAAAGTTCCAACTTTCTGGAGCCAGTGGCTTTATGATATTCTTATCTCGGGAATGTGTCATATTGAATGAATTTGGAGTGATAGGTTGGAATGATTCAGATAAGAAACGTTCAACGAAATAATAAAAACTTAACAAAATAAATTAATATTGAATAAAAGTAATTAAAGTAAAAGTGTATTTATTTATCTCCTGTGATTTGAACAATGCATTTATGTTTTGCCGCACGTTTCAGAGTGGTATATACTTTCAGTATTGCCCTGGTGCAAGACCACCATTCAAAATCGAAACAATACATTTTAATTTGCTTGAAATGGCTTTAGCGGTGTTTGATGACTAGAACTGAATAGCCAAGTAATTTTACATCTTCATATTCCCTATTACTTCTTCCCCACTACCTTCAACCTCGCAATCTACCAAAGGTCCGCTGGTTCCAAAGGATTAAGAGCAGTTAGGACTCTTGTGCGGTATAGTTTTTAAACATTTTAGAAATCGGTGAAAATTGATCAAAAAATGTTAAACAAAATCCATAAACCGACTAAACCCAAACTAGATCGCTGAAACTAACCTTCCATCTGCTTTCGTCCTTCTTCCCTTTATCCCATTCCCATGTTCCCTTCCACCTTCCTCTCCCCCACCAACTTAGTTAAGTTACTAAATTAAAACTGTATATTGTCACACTTTATTTATAATATTTATCATCGGCAGAGGAAAAGTTGTAATTGTCACGATTTGTTATTTGTATTATTAAACATATGAATTAATTTTTATAATATATATTTAATATAAAGTAAGTCTGCCCACGCAACAATAGAAAATGACACGTCGACGTACAAAATAGGCTTTCGAAGGTAACATAGAAGGATAATCATAAAGGTTTTCTTGAACAGAGAATTTTCTTTATTTTCCCTGCACACACGGCGTTTGTACGCGTTTCGTATATTAAGCAAAATTCTAATAAAAATATTGAGACGCTTGAAAGTATTTGAATAATAGGAGTGTTTTATTATCCTTAAAGGGAAATGTTTTATTTTTGAAACGCAGAAGTGTACTGTACTAGAGGGGACATCTCCCTGGGTCAACTAACAACTGTAAATAAATTATCATCACAATGCTAATTATGGGTATAATTCTCCAATGTTCTGAATGTCAAAACATGTTAACTCAAGCCATGGTCTTGAAAATTTTGGTAGCAGTTTAAATGATTTTCGTCATTCTTTATGACTCTACCAAAACTTTGACGAGACCATGGCTTGAATGTTTTCTCTTATGTTTGTTTTGCCTTATTTTTGTCATTGCTACATTTATTATTATGTATATGCTATTCTTTCCCTGTCCCTCTTTTTTCCATTTCGTGTTTTATATGTATTTTTTGTAATTGAACTATTGTCCGTTAATTTATAAATAAATAAATTAGTCTGTTTTTTTATGTTAATACCGCACAAAAGTCCCAACTGCTCCCGACTGTCTCTAGCCAGTAGGACTATGGTATACGAGTATATAAGGAAGGAGATATGGAATAGGAGGGTGAATAAGGACCTGGCTTTTCAGATCTGACACCAAACACGGTTAAATCCATTGAAAGCAACGTTTCGATTTTAAATACTGAGAGTATCTACTACTCTGGAATGTATCGAAAATATTCTATATATTGTTTTATATTACTTATTTGTAAAATAACACAAATTTAGTAAAATTATTTCCGCAGGCCGGGGTTTGAACCCGCAACCTGTAGCCAAGGATCCTAATCCCTCGGTCACGGAGGTTCATTGAACCGTTCTTGCTATTCAAAAACGATATCTAATTCATTGATTATTTTTTATGAATGTACCTGTATAAAGACTAGTTTATTAAGAATAATAGATAGCTACAGATTCCAAATATTATTTCAACGATTGCGAATAGTTTTTTTGTGCTTACACTATGTAAGTTAATTTGATATTTAATACTGTTGTTGTAACGAGAGACAGGCCGACAATGAGGTGTGCAAACCAGGCTGTGACTTCCTTCGGATCCGTGTCATGAGCGACCCCCTGCTTTGTAATATTGTTAGGCATTACTAAAGTTTTTTTTTGACAGCGGTATTTTTTTTCATTACATAAAAGGTAAATAATCTGTTGATAATTTAATCTTCCGAAAGAAACATGGATAGTGATATTTATGAATCTCCCTATACTAGAATAATTAAGTGAGAGGAAAAGAGAAATTTTGAATTATTATTATTGACCTTCTCTGTTGCAACTCATCCAGTTCGACATTCCTTACCGTAGACTAAGAAACAATGAATTGCTGTTCCTCAATCATCACTCTACTAATTATGGATACTCTCCACTGTCCAGAATATCGAGACTTGTTAACACGAGCCATGGTCTTGAAGTTGTTGGTACCATTCTAAATGATTTTTGTCATTCTTTACGACTCTACCAAAATTTTGAATTGACCTTGGCTTTGACTTGAATGTTCTTTCTAATGTATATGTCGTCCTATTTTAGTGATTGCTTTTTTTTAATATTATGTATGTACTGTTCTTTCTCTGTTGCTCTTTTCCCCATTTCGTGTTATGTTTTTTTTTTATAATTGGATAATAGTCCATTAGTTGGAAAAAACACCTACCCTTTTTTTCTTGTTGTATTAAATATGTTCAAATATTTGTTAAGGAAAGTCTATAAATAAAATATATACCGGTAACATTTTACTGAACAATTTTTATTTAAAATATTCAAAACTCTTTTTTTTTAACTAATTGACTGTTTAACATGTGATAAAATATAAAATCGTTTGAATCTAACTGTGAAAATAAAAAATGCAATCGTTTTAATTAGAAATCGATTAATAGGTATTTACATAAAAATATTTCATATTTGAGCCTTTTTTGGTCATTAATTCATATCTCAGTAGAAATTTATGAGTATTTACTTATACTTAACGTATGTTCTACGTCAAGCTTCCACTCAAAACTGCTAGAATAAAAATATTATTACCGCGAGAGTAAAATAATACAATTGTTTTATTAATTGAGTAGGGAACAAAAATCGTTTTATTTTTACAGTGATTTCCAAATCAATCCGTTTGTTTATTTAAGTGTTAGTATTCGTATCGCTATTCAATCAAAGTTATGCTCGGAATACAAACACCCAGGCGTATAACCTCGGTATATTAATCGAAGCATAAAAGCATAAACTTCAAGAGACATAAAGAAAAGTATTGAGTTAGTTCGAGTGTAAGTTTTACACCGCAAGTTCAATATTCCCCCAGTATTTCATAGAGTTACCATACATTCGCAGGTAAAGTTTCCACGAAAATAATAAGTTTTATTAAAGCTTCAAAGTTTATTGCCTTGTAAATATTTCTGAATCGGTTTTCCACCCGAGGCTGGGTTCTAATGGGATCATTTGAAGGGTTTATATCATGTTTACGACTGTTTTTTTTTCCAGATTTCACAGCTCAGAAAGGATGTGTTTTTACCTTAGAGTAACCTAGAGACCTAACTTTGCGAAATTTTGTCCGCACTTTTTGACCAAGCAATGACCAAAGGGTGTGGCCTAAACTCAGAGTAAAATCACTAACAGGGTTGTCACAAATTAAGTAAATTAGGTATTTTGTTGTGAGTAGGTAGTTGTAAATCATTAAAAAGAATGAATGTTGTATATTTTTTTGTTTATTCAAATATACATTAATCAATAAGATTATTAAAATCTTATTTATAGATAAAAATATAAACGAATTAAATTATTAGTACAGAACATTTTATAATACATATTATAAAATGAACTTCAGTTCCATCAACAAAATAGTTTACAAACAAAAGTAAAATAAAAAAAATGTACGGTGATAACAGATGTTAAATCATTTTCTTAACCTTGGAGTAAGAATATATGGAGAGAGATCAATTTTTTTTACCTATATAAATTTGCGATAAATCACTTTCTCTGCGTTTTTACGTCGTACACCATGAGAGAGAAAGTGACACAAAAAATTCACAAAACATGACACCGCTTTTTAAGTATTGTAGGGATGTTTTCCGTCCCGCGTTATTTTGTAAGGAAATTTCGAATGCAGATAATAATAACAGTGAACTTTGTGATATTTCACGTCAAGTGCGCTTCATACTTAATTAATTAAGCTAATAATTCTAACTAACAAGGAGAAAATAATATATAATATGTATACAAAATTAAAACTATCAAGATGCATATCGTTATCATAAATCATCAGAGAACAGGTTCAGAAATGGGTACAATAGTGCATGTGCACATCAATAGATTTAAAAAAAAACAATTAACTAGAAGCTAAGGGTATAAAAATCCAGATGAAACGTATGAATTCATATTAACATATTTGTTAAATCAAAGAAAAAGAAATTAGATTTTTCTCGTCTTTTTTCATCCTTTGGAAATCTAAAAATAATTAAATAAATAATAATATTCCAATTTTGGCATAGCCCTGAATCTGGGGACGTAACCGAAATTATAAATATAACTAAGAGATAAACACTATTCTGTCTTTATCTGTTTGCCAACAATTTAGCGTTAGTATCATGAGAAAGAAAGAGACCGGGATACTTTAAGAAGCCGTACAATATGGGTATTCCCCCTTGTAATGGTTTCTTATGTGACAGCTAGTAAATATCTCTAAGTTAAAAATATTACGAATCCACTAAAACTCATTTCAAACGGAAGTTTATTATATTGGAACGAATAGTCCAAAAGATTAATTACATATTGGTGTAAGTTACTAGTTGTTTTGTAGGTTAGAATGTTAAATATTTGAGATCTAACTAAAAAAGACGATTTTTATGGTACATACGTGTGAAAACTGTTTGTTTTTGGTCCTTTTGTACTTCGATTGAAGCAACCAAGTATAGCACATATGGCCATGATGTTTTGCTAGATATCGGACAAAAAATAACTCAAGTTTTTAACTATTTACGCACTTTTGACAGTCCGTTCGCCTGACACTCCAAACCAGAATGAAGCTCGTACAGATCAAATATTGCGGACATGGTATTCAGCACGCCCCAAATCGTGTATTGGTTTCAACAATTGTTTGTCTCTTTTTCTCATATGCGTATAGAACCGAGCATAAAGAGAGAGCTATATTTTGCGAGTTTGTCAACGATTTGTCACAAATTAGTACGGTCTCTTTATATTGTTACTCTAAGGTTTTTACGGATAAATGATAAGAAGTTATCTCGAAAGTAGAACAAAGTGTTGACCGTGCTCAGAGAACTCATCACATACATATATTTAATGTAGCATATGTAGTAAACATATGTACCTTTGAGGTTTGTCCCAAAAGGCAAAAAAAATATGTACATCCATTAAAGAATGCCAATCTGTTTCAGACCGCCAGTTTATTGCGTTATTTTTGTCTTGTCCAAAATTTTATTTGCGATATTTTCGTAGAAAGCAATCACTTTGTGTTTTAACATATTTAATGAAAATGAAATAATAACTTTGTGTAAGACCACAGATAAAAACAACAAAAAAAAAAAAAAAATAAAAAGTGTGCGGATAAATGTATACGAGTTTATATACATACAGAGAGAGAACACAATATAAAATAAAAGTACAGTGAGAAAACAATAGAATATCATTCAAAATTATAACAAAGGAACAGAGATAAAGAAACAGACATTATGAAATGAAAGAGGCAAAACGTCAATAGAGAACGTGATAAAAGAATAATGAGAAATTTTATGAGTTTACGATATATACTTAATATTAGACTTCTGGAACAATTTAAAAATATTACTATTGATTTTAATGGCTTTATTTATTTCTTGTGTTTATACATTATTTAATCTGTTGCCATGACCATTTTTATGGAGAATATGAGCACCGGTGCTTTTATTGAAGGTATGATCTTTTTCAATGAGATGATTTGCGAATTCCGGAAAAACCGAAAAACCGTGATTATTTAAACATCTAAGTTGTTCCTTGATTCTTAAAAATATTTGAAATATTCGAGTTATATACTGATGAATTTAATATGAACAGATCTTAATTTTAAAGCAATAAAATATAGTTTATAGCAAAAACTCAAGAAAGTTTAGCCATGATTTTTTTACGTACACAGCTTTTATCGTCTGAAATTTTTAGGTGAACGTGTATTTATTTAGCAGTTGACAGCGTGATTTCGATGCTGTTTTGAAATATCATTTCAATCAACAAAAAATAAGACTAGGTGAAAAATTATCAAAAAAGTGTTGAAAAACGGGCAATTTCAGGTAGTAACGCATGTAATTGATATAAAATGTAAGATATTTATATAATAAGCACAATTACCTTTGAGACGTAACTCAAAAGAAGTGAGCAAACAGAAAAAGGTGTCAAATTTATAATTAAATCAATTATCCCTATCAATGTTTGACCGAATAAACAAAAATTCTATATCAGAGTCTATGAGATCTGGGTAATATAACTTATTGTACTCAAACGTTTTAAGGGTATTTTATATTTTACATTATTCATTACTTTGCTTAAAAATCATAATATACTTTAAGAAACTTTTTAGATAAAAAAAAAAACATTTGATAATAATATTTAAAATACATGAAACAGATACATAGAAAATTAAAATATTGGGTTGCCACCGAGATTCGAATTTGGTACCTTTTTCATTTCCATCATTTTTATCAATCTCATATAATTTAAAAAAAAACTTTATCGATATTGGCAGCCATCTATGTATTTATGTGCAAAACTCTACCTGAACACATACTCGTATATTGAATATTATTCATATTGTTTCAAAAATTTATATCACAATGAAGCGTAAAGTTTTAATGATTTAATTCTTATTTAAGTTATATTTTCTCCAATCGCATTTGAATTATTTTTGTCAATGTTTTTTGATATCTAAATTTTGGTTGTGAATTGTTGTTCAAAAAATGTTTTTTATTAACTACCAAGATTCAACAATAAAAAAAAAGCTTTTGAAAGTTATATCTGACGTGATGGTCTACCAATTAGATTTCGATTGCCAGATTATGGCTAGGAACATTGATGAAAAAATAAATATTTTTAAAATTTAAAAAAATGTATTGAAATTAATTTCAGCCGTATCTAATCTACCGTAATGGCCGCAAGTCCTACCCGAGAACGCACGATTTCTTTCAGTGATTACTCCCGCCAATCCAACGAGAGCGTAAGTGGTAAATTATTAGGGACTTAGCCATATCTACGTCTCATAATCTATAGTAAAAGTTGATTACAAACAAATTCAGTGGATATTTCATTAAAAAATATGTACGTTTTTTTTTATGAAAACGTTATTACAAAATAACTACATTTTGGTATAAACCACTATACATGAGATTAAGGACAAATGGATTTATAAATAGAGTCTAATTTTCGTTATTGTTTTCTAATACTGCCCCGAAAAAAGTATGGCTGTGTCCAAAATCAATTTATTTTCAAACCTTAATAAGGCAGGTATATGCATAGTTGTTTTTTTTTAATTTAGTGGAACCTCGGATTACGAGTGTTTTTCAAGACTAGCAAATCTAAAATAAAATAACTTGATAAACAAACGATATCTTAATATACAAACAATTTACTTGTATTTGTAAACTGTTGGAAAGGGTGAAACATTCGTAGAAAAGCACTACCCGAGTAAGGCTGTAGCAGTGCGAGCGATGATTCCAATTAAAGTTAATATTCAATACAAATTTGATTTAAAATTGACTTAAATAATAAAATTCTATAAAATAGCGCAATACACATTTTGTATACATTCTTTTTAAATGAATATTTTGAAGTTTGAAACGAACCCTAGCTTGCATTATTTCTTATGGGAAACTTTGCTTTTATGTATAATTGTTTTATATTTCGAACATGTTTCTAAAACGAATTATAATCCTTAACTATGTAACACTAAGTTTAAAGTAATTAAATTATGTTTGGATAGATAATGATTTATAAACCCCTTTATCTTCCGAAAAAAATGATAAATTGAGTTTTCATATTTTACCAGGATATTTGAGAATCTCAACTTGTCACGTACTGTAAAATTTGCTTCATACCAGGCAACAAGTTGGATTTCAATTATAAATATATTTTTAAAAGGTAATTGATGTAAAGTTAAAATACTGAAACGTCAACCTAACACAATAAATGTGCCACTTCTATTGGCAAAATAATAATTAGCGTTATATCTGCATTTCACAGTTCTTGCAATAAATTTCAAAAACAGGTCGGTAAAAGGAAAATTAAATGTTCATTTTTCATGCCAAATTTTTTTACAAAATCTATGTATTTTTTCTTGTCTTACGAAAATCATTAATTAATTATCGCAGCTGAGAAAATAAAGCACCGCAAACCATCCAAGTATATTTAAATAAAAACCAATGCCAAGTGTTTGGATTCTTTTGAAATTGTTTATCGTAAAATCTTAAAGGTGTAAAAACGAAGCTCTTTGTGCTCAAAAACCTTTTTTCACTTTCAAATGATTTTATATTTATTTGACGTGGGAAAATATTTTACGGCTGATTCTATTCAAATGAGTGCCCTTGTACGCTATTGTGGTCTTTCCCTAAACTATTGAATTGACTGTTTTTTCCAATTTTTTTTCGAAACAAATAATTTTACGTAGGTGTTTTTTTGTACAATAACTCCACACAGGAGGGAAATATTTTCCATCAGGGCCTATGTCATCTTTGATGATGCTGTATGGAGGGTGTTTTTAAGGAAAGGAAGCAATAAACCTGGGTCTTGAAGAGGCCCGTGTTGAAGAAGGCCAGCAAATCATTCCACAGCCGAGCTGTTGAACACAGAACGAGTAATAGAAGCGACCGCGAGCGAGTGCGTTTGGCGAGTTTCCTAACTATGCACCGGTGCCGAGGGGATCAATGACGCAAGTTCCTCGGAGCATTTTTCATTAAAAATACCGGTAGAACAGGGACAGCATTCCCACCTGACCTCTGTGCTCCAAAGATCGCAGTCCTTTTGCTAAGCTGGAGAATCTGTCAAACGGCCGCCCTTTTCTGCACAGAGTCAAGGGGTTTTTCAGGTATTTAGGGGCTCCAGACCAGAAGTGGCTACCAAATTCAATAGTGGGGCGCACTATTGAAGTAGCTGTGGGCCCTGTACAGTACGCCCAACTTCTGAGAGGATAACTTTACTCTGGCTTCGATAAAGCCTCCGTACCTTAGCTGGTCACTTATGGTTATACCAGGCAGGTCAATAATAATATTTAAATAATTTTTATAGCGCCGTCATTATGAAAGATCACCTCAGGGGCGCTGAAAGGCTTTTTGAGCTTTAGAACCTAAATTGTTTTTGTCAAAATGAATTTGTGACTATTACTTATAAATTAAATTTAAATCTACTCTGAAAAATAAATAATCACCCAGTATAAAGGTCTAAAAGCGTCGTACTTTGATCTTTTTCCCAGCAAATGTATCTCCCGGGAGTTCAGTTGATTACATTTTGAAGAAAAAATCATATTAGGCGTATCAACCTGACACTAAATTGCTTGGGGCGTTCAGAATTCGACTTTTTTTTTATTATATGATCATAAAAATACGGCCTCATCAACAGACGCGGTTATTCGACAAGGCCACTCGGGGATGTGCCTGCCCGTATTGTCGACGAATCGTGTCTCTAATTTATTACTTAACATACGAGCAATATAACCACCTACTCCGGTCAACATTTTCTGGGGAAATGTATTTCCCGATGCAAAATAACTAACAATATTAAATTACTACCATCTGTTCGCAAAACTTGACACGTTTGCAAACAGAGAGTACCTACCGTAGTTGGCGCCGCACAAATTAATCAAAAGTGGCCTTAATTTTAGTCATCTGCGCATGCGCTCTAGTTTCGTATTAATGTCACATACAAATGAATCGGATCAATTTGGGGCGCATATATTTTTGGCCTTACCATGGACTAGAAAATACGACAAATAATTTACTTTACTATGTAATAGCAGTACAATCCTCGCCTCTAAGTTGGTTTTATAACTTTTAACTTTATATATTAGTTTGCATTTTTTTTTGCCAAGAATGATTGATAAAAATGACTTAGTCTTCGTTTGTAAAGAATTTCATGTTTTCCATATCCTAAATTATTTGAAGAAATTAAAAAATAGCTTTGTATAAGACCACAGATATTATTTATATTTTTATAACCGAGCGGTTCCGCTTAGCCTAAGCATCATTGGGGTAAAAAATTAAACTAAACAAAATATATATAAATACATGCAGAGGAAGAACAACATAAAAGATAAAATAATAGATCAATGAGAAAAATTGTTCTTCCTCTGTATGTATGTATAACCGCACACTTTGTATTTTTTGTTCAGTTTAATTTTGTACCCCGATGATGCTAAAGCTAAGCGAAACCGGTCGGTTACAAAAATAAAAATAAAATCCGTGGTCTTATACAAAGTTTTTTTTTTTTTTTTTAAATATGTCAAACCACAAATATATATTGCTTTCTACTAAATACTAAACTATTTATATTTCTAGGTTTAGTTATTCATGTGTTATCATCATCATCGTCAGCCACTAATTTCGTCAACTGATTTAGTCGACCTGTTTTGTTCAAAAAAAGTATTATGATCAGTCGATGATTTTTTGATCTTTTTAAATATTTTTAAAGCCAAATGCTACAATGTTTTTTCTTATAGTTATAATTAGCCCACAAATCTATTCGTTCCCAATTTTTTTTTTGTTAAATCCATCTGGCATTCACTTTTATTATGTCTTCGATGTTCTTGTACATATCATCGGCGTAAAGGCAAAAGGACTGAAGCACCATTGCGGAAGTTTACATCAGAGTACTATAAAGCTTTTTTCGTCTCACAAATAAAAATCATAATTCGGATTGGATTTTAAAAAAAAAAAGTTATCTCAGGAACTTAACGCTTCCACTGAGTTACCTTTAGCGACAAAAAGCTAAAAAAAAGTGTTAAGCTTGTGTCGCTTGAGTCAAGCCTTCTATCAAATGGTAAATATATTTTAGATGGCTGAAGGGTTACAAAAGTGTTCAGAATCAAACTGAAAAAAAAACTTATCAAACTGCATATTTTACTCATTTTTAACCAAAGTCCCTTCAACCCTTTCATCTTTCCAGCGACGACATGTCGTTTTATCAATTCGAATATAAATATAATTAAAAAAACTTTTATTTATACATATATTAAAAACCGTTCCGATAATTGTTGTTTAAAAATAGTATTATTGTGTGTGCTCTAACTTTATATTCATAAATAGTAAATATTTTAAATCCATGCAGCGAAAAAATGTTAATGCAATAATTCTACGAAGAAATAAACCGTAAAATCACCACATGAACAATAAACATAAAAAACTTACGGAATTCTACGGTTTTACGTCATCCCATTACATTGTTTATTGACAACAATAAAAAATCTTTAATATCTTTTATAACTTCCTACTTAAAAAAGAACTTTAAATTGATTCAGTCGGGTAGAAGAATAAAATCTTTTGTGGTTGTATTTTAAGATAGACTAATGTCTAACAGCGCCATGTTGCGTCATCGTGTGCTATAATAAAATTTGAATTATTTGTTTGAGCGCAGAATGACGTAAAATTTCGGATAAATATTTGAAAATAGAATAGATTAATGTCCACTCACATAAATAACACTAATCACAAAATCATATCAAATAGCGGTAATTATTATTGCCAAAGTTGAGCATCTAGCTCCGAGTTATGCTAAGCTTTTTAAACAATGGATAGTTTTAAAATTTGAAATAAATCCCGCACAAAACAGGATCACATGACAAAATAATCCTGGAATTCCACCAAATTCACACGTGTAACGCGTGAGCTAGATAAGTGCGAACAAGTATTAACCAACAGTTGAACACTATTAGAAAGACCTGAAAAAATATAAATAATTTCCAATATAAGTATGAGATCGTTTAAAGATGCCGCATTCTAATGAGGTCTTGGTGGCTTAATTAGCAGTGTTACTACCGGATATAGTAGAGGTTTCAAGTTTCGAATCTCGGTCATGACCATTGTTCTTTTAAGTTTCTGGCTTTTTCTGTTACATATTTGTGTTTTAGATTATTATTATTGTCATTATAGTCTCAATTGATTTCTTACACTTTACTTTACCTTTTTGACTGCAAAATTATTTATTTGTTAGTTGCGAGCTACCTTGAACACTAGCCGCTCGTGTCTGGATGGAATTCCATTTAAATGCGAGAACTTTTGTTTTTTCGCCTCTGTTTTATTTTCTTTTTGTTCTTATTTATGGATTTCATTTTACATTGCGCTATATTGTAAGTACAATATTATATCATTCAGTGTTTCTAAAATACAATATGTTGGCTTTATAACCTTCGCCCGAGATTTACCGTTTTTTCAAACATGGAACAAACAACATGGCGCCTTGACGGTTAAATAAACATTATAAAGTTCCACAGCTCACAAAAGAAATTACATCGTGAGCGAAAAACATCAAGGTTACCAAATATTCTAGACAGAAAAAACTATGCTTGTTTTGTCAAGCAAGAGCTTAACGTTCAAGAGTTTTCAGTGAGAATACATACAAATCGTTTTACTGTTTGATGCTTCGACAACCTCCGTGGTCGAGCGGTAAAAATCCTCAACTACGAATTCACAGTTCGAAATCCCGGCGTGGGCAAATAAATTATCTTTAATCAGAGTTGTTAATAATTAAAATGTTAAGCTAAAAATATGCAGCTGAGTAGACAGATGATCGGGCTCCCACCCAGGTGTAGTGGGTTTAATTCCTGTACTATCCAAGTCATCCATCATTGCTAAAGCAACATTTTCCGCTTATAATGATGGTAGTATCAGTGATCAATTAATTTTATTAAAGAATATAAGATGCGAAAGTGAATAGAAGAACAAGTCGGGGAAGCCGAGGAGGACATGGCACGATTAAGTGAATCAAATATTTGAGTCGGGCCATGTAAAGAGTTAGAATAACAGAAAAGTATGCATGATTGTGAATCAAGCAAGGAGTGTGTGCCAAGACAGAGTTGTATGGCGTTACGTCCTCTCTGCCTACCCCTCCGGTGAAACGGCGTGATAGTTGGTTAGTTAGTCAGTTATTCGCAACTCGGGATTTTTTTAAAAATCTTTTCTATTTAGTTCCGATTATTAAATTATATTACTTAATATTTCGCATAAGCATAATAAATATGTAAATATATTTTAAACCTAAGTATTTTAATATTTCATTGTACGTATTTAGAGTTTTTCTTGTTCCTGTTTTATAGTACGTTGTATTAATGAAAGCTCTTTCAAAAGATTCGTGATGAAAATAGCACTCTGTAGCTGAAGGAATATAAAAAAAAAAGAACGTTCAATATAGCCCCTTTATATTAAGGCTTGTGCATTTTCAAGCCCCGTTTCAGTTACGAGTAGTTTTTCACCGGCTGATTTTAAGAGCATATTTCACTACCACTTTGAGGAAAATCTATTCACAAACGAACTTCCCTTTCTCTAAGTACATCAAGCTCACTGAAGAGACAAATTTATAGAAATATATTGGAGGCGTGTCCTTGTATCAAAAATAAGCAAGAAAATCCTTACTTCTGCTGAAATTGATGGAACATTTTCAATCATAGTATTTCTTTCTTCAACATATTACTAGTTTCGAAGGCTAGTAGTCGAAAGGTATTATGTAAATTGGTGACATTAGTTTCCTTTCAAATCCGATTTCTAAGAATTTTCTGTTCAGTGGCTTTTATATAACAACCTTTATAGCAGGTAATTGTCACAGTTTTAATTTTTTTCAAAATATATTTAGTCTCGAGCAAAATAACAATAGATAGATTACAGCCTAAGAGCAATAATATACCAGGAGGGATAGCTTGTGTAGTCAGGATTTTTGTTTTTTTTTCCTGACCCGGACGTGGCTAGAGTTAGAGTATTTATGCATCCACTCATAGCACATGTCAACATAATGTTTTGTTTATTTGAATAAGCACTTTTTCACAGTATTGTTATCAACAAAAATACAGGAAATAACCTCAAAAACCGTTGCGTTATGTCCTGTTATGTCGCATAACAAAATTGGTGAGTGGAATCGCCGGAGACGCGCGAGACGGAGAACATGCTTACATACCTAAAAGCGGAACTATATTGTGGGAGAACTTGTCTTATCTCTTTCTCTCTCATGGTTTACGACGCACAGACCCGGAGAAAGTGATTTGTCGTAAATTTGTATAGGTTGGGTAAAAATATTTAGCTCTCTCTCCATATACATCCATGATTTGTTTTTCCACAACTCCAGGACGCTTATCGTCATTAACATCTTCTCGGCCTTCTGTAAAGCGCTTGTACTACTTATAAACACTTTTTTGAGACAAAGTAGACTCGGCCACAGTCAACATTTTAAGTGCGTCGGAGCACTTTATTCCATTTTTAACGCAAAATTTAATACATATTCTTTGATTCATTTTTTTCAAAAGTAAATAATCGAAGAACACACAAAAACGTGACTAACCTTTCCAGTTGTCAAAAACAAACCACTAATCCAAAATGGTTGATAATGCTAACATATGATAAACATATGTGTACCAACATAACAAAAAAAAAATCGACAATCGAATGTACACAGCCCGCGAAAATTCAAAATTCACCTTTTCTTTTGAACAGGCCTCGTATATATCTTGCTCTGAGATTATAGCATTGTATAACATACTCATGTATTTTACATGGTTCTTGCAGGCTATGTTTAATTTGTTACTTAGTATAATTTTCATGGTTTCCGACAGCGCATTGTAATAATTCATCTCTTTATAGAGTAAACTGTTTTTATTTATTGGATTTATTCTTTCCGGTAGTCTGATTTCTTTGCATTTCCTTGTACTATGTCTGTGAATATCCACGTTGTAAATAATTTGGTAATAAGTTGGTTATAAGTTTTATTTTTACTTTTATTGTATGTGTAAATATTAATGTTTTTAATGTTAGCATCTATTTCACTGTTAGTTACAAGCTATAAGTCCTTATCGTAAGTCACTGTTTGAAAATATTAGGTGTAAGCCATTAGTAATAAATCTTAACTGTAAGTTATTTGTTATAAGTTTAAGTGATAAATTATAGGTTAGATAAATTAATTTGTAAAGCGCCCTTGAGGTGATTTTCCCACAAAAACGGCGCTATAAAAGTTATCCATTTATTATTATTATTATTATTATTACTGCTTTCGGAGATAGGTGTTAGGACCAGGCATAACCGACCATTATTCTCTTTTCTAGGATTTTTTTGTTCAGTGTAGGGCTCATATACACGTGGCGCGTTAGCATAGTGGGTGATGTGTGTAGCTACCCCCAATAAGGATCGATATACCGCCAAAGGTACTGACGCGGTCACCGCTTCGAGGGGCATGTACCCCGCAGCTGTTTATGTCCATACGTTCTAAACAAGGGGTTGAAAACGGGTGGTGGACACCCTTTTCCATCAATCCGATCTCCAATATGTCATAATATGTCAGAAGGTTTAATGTTAAGTAAATGTTTTTCTCACGAAAAGAAAGGTTTTCAGATGTAAAAAACCGTATATCGTAAGTTGAAAAATATTTTTTTTGAATCACTGCAAATGTATCTTCATTATTTTATGGTGCTTTTTGAAGTGCCATATGAGATTCCGCACAAAAATTACGGAGCCAGTGGGACTATGTCATCGCTGATTTAGATATGACGCGAGGCTGAAGGGAGTAAAAAGGGGGAAGAAGATGGAAAAAATGAAGGTTGAGATGTACCTGACTTGTCAAATCTGATCACTAAACGCGGCTATTGCCATTTTTTTCATTAAATAAAAACTAACATTCCCTGGTTACGAGTAACCTGTCAATATTTGAAAAAATCCTACTGTCATCATAATAAGCGCAAGATGCTGCTTGAGCAATGACGAAGGACTTAGCTAGCAGAAGAATTGAACGCAAGACCGCCGCGTTTGTCCACTCAGCTACTAACCGGTCAAAAATCGTTTATTAATTATAGGCATCGATTTGCTTCTAAATTATGGTCCTTCTGGAACGTGCCGCAAATTTACCTTATTTTATTAAATATTAATTCAAAGTGAAATATCACATATAAATCAGATTGAAATGTATTTGCACACGCTGGGATTCAAACCCGTGACCTTTGGATTCGTAGTCAATCAACTTATTGGGACATATGCATAATATTTGTACATTTTTCCTATTGTTCACAGATATGTATCTCGGTATGTTTTATTGGTAGATGTTCTAGAGACAGAGTTAAAAAAATATTTGATTACCTTGTTTTGTATTGTCTCCAATTCATTTAGATATGTTCCATATCGACTGTGTAAAGATAAAATCCTTTAAGCCACAAAATAAACCTTTACAGAAAGGAATATTTAACTATTCTTATACCTATTTGAGAGTTAGTGCATTCGATGCATAAAAAAACTACATATTGACAACTATTCTTATACCTATTTGAGAGTTAGTGCATTCGATGCATAAAAAAACTACATATTGACTAGTTTCACCCATAGTTTTTGTAAAAAAAAAATTTGAAAATGATTGAGAAAACTTAGCTTATTTTAGCTAAAAATGTCTTAATCAATAAAAAATATTAAACCATGTTATCCCTTGAAGTCTATTCTACCCAATTATAAGTAACATTTTCAAAATATGTGGCTTTATACAGTTGATATGCAATTTCTCACTATCAGCAGCTTATATGTGATTGGACCAAATTATAAATTGGTCAAATGAAAATGAAATAATAACTTTTTAAAAGACCACTGATTTAATTTTGATATTTATAACCGACCGGTTTCGCTTAGCCTAAGCATCATAAAAGTACGACATTAAACTTTCATTTTCATAAAACTAATATGTCAAACCACAAAGTTATTGCTTTCTACGAAAATATAAATTGGTTGTTAACCCCTGAACTCTCATGTTCAAAGTGTGCATACGAAGTGCACTCCCGATGTCGCTCATGTTTACTGCTTGCGCCAGACTGAATTGTTTATCGAATGACGCTGCAACATTATACAGGTGGGTTTGGTTCCATTATGTGTATGCCTGTTGCTATTACCTTCAAACGTCGCATTGCCGCTAATGGCCAGCACGCTAGGGTCGGGAAGGTAATCAATGAGTACGTACAATCGAACAAGACGATAATTAATGAAGTAAGATACAAATTGGAGGCCGTATAAATAATCAGAACATTTATAACCTTAACTTTGTAGTTGACAGCTTGATAATTCAGTTCGAGGAGGGATACAGCATTAGAAGATAGTCCAGATAAACATATCCAGAGTGGTAGCGGTAGGTATCGCCCTGCTGAAAGACCACCATTCAGAATCGAAACGTTATTTGATTGAAATGGGTTTAGCTGTGTTTGGTGACCAGATCTGAATAGCCAGGTACTTGCCAACCTTCCTTTTCCCAATCTCCTTCCCTTCCCCACTACTTTCAGCCTCACAAAATACCCTATTTGGGGGTGCCATAGTCTCACTGGCTCTAGGCGGTTGGAAGCAGTTGAGACTCTTGTGCGGTATACATATAAAAAAAATTATTAAAAAAGCATTACTGCTTTTAGCTCATAAACTCTTGAATGGTGTACCTGATATCCTGGCGGAAATTGTATTCTATGTCCCTGATAATTTCACGCGAGGCCGCCAACACAGGCTTATGTTTCTTCCCAGGTGTAGAACTAACTTACCAATGGTGATGTCCCTGGGAAAACTTGCTAGGTTAGTTAACTGCCTCGCAGGAAATGTGTATATTTTTCATGTGACTTATAACAAGTTTAAGCACGAACTAGCTATTAAGTTTTAACTATATTATGGTATGTACTTTTTAAAACCTATTTTTTTGTTTTTAAACTTGTTTTTACCATTATCTTTGTATGATTATGATTACCGTTTTTGTGTTTTTTTTGCAATGTATTGGCGTAAAGCTGTTTTTTTTTAAATAAAATCAATAAATAATGTGGCGAGGTTACATTGAAAACGATTACCATCAAGTAAATGTATTCATTCTGCAGGCAACTAATGTGGAGATCAAATTGATCTCTTCATTTTCTTTGTTGCCCTTTGTGTTCAATGCTTTATCACGAATATATATTTATTGTAACATAAGCATTGTTAAAAAGCTAGAAATCTCTATCTATCTATTTTTTATAAATTGATTTACACACAATGTAAAGTTGTTCGTCAACAGTAATACTTGGCTAATTTATACAGCGCCATTTTTTGTGAAATATCAGCTCAAGAGCGTTTTACAAAACTTAAAAGCTTAGCTTATTTACCATAAAACCATCTAAATACCTGCTATAGCTAAAAATAGCTAATTGATATTTACATATCGTCGTTGGAAAGGTCGTTGGTCAAATGTAAAAAAAATGGCGCTCATCACTGAATTGTGTCAAAACATTGAAAAACAAAAACCTTATAAATCTCACTTGAAAGTAAAGTGTGTTTGTTTTTAATTTGTCCAAATGTTTAGCTTTAATTAAATTTAAGTAAAGTTTCGTTAATGCTTGTTGTCTATTAATCAATTAAAGTTGTTACTGCAGTGATTAGGGGTAAAACAAAATACGATTGTATAACGAATGAGGAGATCTTAAAATAATACAAGGACAGCAAGGTTAAGAAAGTAATGCTTAGATGGTTTGGGCATGTAGAGCAGATGGACCGAAACGAGAGTGCCAGAAGAATGTATCACATTAAAGTGGATAGAATAAGATGGCACTGTCAAATGAATATTAAAATAAATAAAACAGATAAAATTAGTTTAAAACCACTTTATTTTTAATATTTTGTCGATCGGTTTCGGAAGCACCCTTAAAACTTTAAAGTAGGACCATTACAATTTTAATATTTTTTATGATTTAAAATAAATTTTATCTTTTATTTGTTTTATGTTTTTTTTTTATAAATATGGCAAGCCAAAAAGTTAATGCTTTTTACGAATATGGAATATTTAACTGATCAGTTGACGGCAAAAACGATTCCTTACATAGTAACTTTCTTCCCATTTTTAATGGCGAGATATTTCGAAAAATAGGCTTTAAATCTAATCATCTCGTTAATTGTACAGAGTAACTTTAATCATTTACTACCCAACAGCCCTGAACAACAAAAGCTACCCTTGTCGAATAAGCAAGGGGAGAAATTATTTTCGAAATTCAGGTAGGCTTTCAAGCATAAAAGAGTCGGAGTATGGTTTGAGTTTTAATTTCCTGAGTAACTTTCTGACCAACACGACGGTTGAATTATGCAGCGTCAAAGCTTTGAAATAGAGGCTTTATTTATACGGCTAAGTAACACAACAGAGTACTTAACGTGAATCAAATTTCATAACTCACTTAAATAAAATACACATCAGGAATTTCTGATTAAGCGTCTACACTCTACATAATGTTATGAAGAGCTTTGTTAGATTTCGTCGCATTATTATGGTAAAGCAAAATAACTTATTGAAATTTTGAATTGGTTTTCAGATGTGGTATTTTCTATCTAATTTTGCCAAGTGCATGAAATAATAAAAATACCATTAAATTAGAATAAACTTTAAAGTTTTTTTGTTCATAATTTTTAATTATTAAAATAACATATATAATCTTCAACGTAAATATGATACAGAAAAAGCCAGAAAATAAAATAATAACGGTCGCGACCGAGACAAATCGGAAGAAATTGAAACATTTTTTTAATAATTTTCAATGAAGTATGAGATCGATTAAAATGCAGGTTTCTAATAAGGTCTCGGTGGCTCAATTGGCAGAAGCGTTACTCCTGGATATAGTAGAGGTTCCTAGTTTGTGTCTCAGTCACGACCGTTATTCTTTTATTTTCTGGCTTTTTCTGTTTTATAGCTACGTTGAAGATTATTGATATTATTTCAATAATTAATATAAAAATACTATTATTTGGATAATTTATATAGCGCCTCAACAAAGGCGCTAAACCTGAAACGTATTATTTTTTTTAATTGAAAACTGGTTTTTACCCTTAAAAAATTACGGGATGTAACGTGGCTTCAATCCACCCATTTCAAATATATTATAATGTCTTCTAAAATACATTATACGTACCTACCTGTATTGAAAAGACTATTTTTTTTCAATTTCATAATTTACCGAACACATCGGTTTCAAATTTGAAAAAAATCGCACTCATAGATATATCCATACGTACGTACGTACTCAGAGAGTTAATAACCTTAAAGGCTTAAGGACGTTTCTTGTTATTTATGCATTTCTCCAAAGATCTAATTTAAAAAAAAATAATTATAAAATATACTGATTTTGACCAAATATGTTCTTATCATTTGTATTACAAGAGCTTGTTCAGATTACTTTACGATTGGTCAAACTACTAATTCGTAACCGAAATGTTGGCGTCCTCCGTAGTCTAGTACTCTACGTATTTGATTTTGGAGTATATTGTGAGGTTAAAGGTAGTGGGGAGGGGGAGGAGATGGGGAGGATACATGAACGCAGTCATTATCATAATCACTGCCGGGAATTACACCCTAGACCTCTGGATTCAGGTTCCACCGTGTTACCGCTCTGCCATGAAGGTCGTAATTAAATCAATTAATTTAATTAAAATGGACATAATTATGTTTAAATTGAAATAAAATATTTCATCACCAAGTTACAGCTTGAAAGCAACAAAATAAAATGTGTTTGAGCAGGGTGAAACCGATCTAGTCTAAAAAAAACACGTGAAAAAATTATTAAGCATTTTTTATCATATTACTCTTTCATTAGGTACCTGTTAGTAATATCAAAACCCCAGTAACCTCTTTATCGCTTTAACACCAACCTTGTTCTAAAGTTCCGAGTCAAAATAACCAATCAACCACTGCATATAATCCGCTTTCATCCTTCCCTCATCACATCCCGTGTCAGTTTCATTATTAGTAGCCTTCAAATGCTTAATAATGCTCGTAATACAAAGATTCAACTGCTAATCAACTATAAATAATTTAATTTGTGAGTACGTACAACCGTACGAGTGTTAACTCTTTAATTTTCTTTCAAATGCGAATTAGAGTCGCTTTTAGATCCCGTACAAAAAAAAACATTTCAATAATATTATTTCTACGCAAGCTCAGCATGTCTAATATTTCCTTCGTAGGCAGATTTGAAAGGAAAGTCGGCTAAGTTATTTAAAAAAGAAGATCAGTTAACCTTTCGGTTCTGACAATGTTGTAAGCCGAAATAAATATTGACACAAATCGACGTTAATCACAGAAAAATGTTCAAAATTTAATATTAAATATTTTTGTAGCTATTTTATTCATTAATCTGATAATTTATTTTATATGTTGTTCTCCCTCTGTCTGTATATATAACCTTACACTAAGTTTTTTTGTTTGTTTAATTTTGAACCCTGATTATGGTTTGGCTAAGCGAAACCGGTCAGTCATTAAAAGTAAAATAATATCCGTGGTCTTATACAAAGTTATTTTATCATTTCATTTAATTTTAAATAGTACATTTTCCCTTTAAAATGCTCCAATAAGGTGAAAGTCTGGATTTTAAAGTTGCATTTTACTGTCTCGAGAAGGCTATTTGTTTAGTGGCGAGAAGTGCAATGCAAATATTATCATCCCCTAGCGCGACGGCCATGTTCGTAATTCACAGCGAAGTCACCATTACCATTATTTCCCCTGAGCATCAACCCTTGGCTGGGCGAAGCATGTTATTCGAGATTTCCTTGTAATACACTATTCCCTGGGAAGTGTTTTCATTATTTACCTTCGAAGAATTATTCCAAAAACTATTTTCCCTATTTAGAACTGCTCGAGCAGTGCTTTAACCTCAACAGTGAGGCAGAAAATCAATTTATTGCAAACTCTTTAACGGTGTGTTCTGGCGTCGTCAAACTTGTAAATATATCTTGTTATTAAATTACAATTAACTCTAAAGCATTTCTGCTCATTATTTTTCTAGTATTTTATTGAAAATATATAAATAATCTTCAACGTAAATATGAAACAGAAAAAATTATCGAAGTCATACAAAGATGGCAGCCAAATCGGAAGAAAAATTGAAAAAAATGTATTAATAATTTTCAAATGAAGAATGACATCGGTAAAAAATGCCGGTTTCTTTTAAAGTTTCGGTGGCTCAATTGGCAGAAGCGTTACTCCCGGATAGAGTAGAGGTTCTGAGTTCGAGTCTCGGTCACGACCGTTGTTTTTTCTGTTTCATATTTACGTTCAAGATTATTTATATTATTTCAAAACTTAATATAAATATATCTTGTTTGAATTTTCAACACTATGCAAAAAAATGGCACTGACGTCATTTCCATCATGAGCTATAGAGATTTTGAAAATAAATAACCCATTTTAATTAAGATTGTTCGTTTTATATTATTTTTCTATTCATATCGCTGGCGTAGTTAAGAAAGTTTAAAAGTTTAGGAACCAATAATAGTAATATATTTTTCAATAAGAAAAAAAGTTTGTTGAAATCTCGGACGATGAAAGTATATAGAGAAAACCTAGTTCAAATATAAAATATTACACAATTATTGGATGAATAATCATCATATCGTCCAAATGTCAAAAATTATATTGTTCGGGGTCCACAGAAAGTTTGGGTTTTCTAATTTGTGAATCCTTAGACTGACGTCATGGGCACAAATGACTTATTTTTGTTTAGTGTACCTACATAAAATCACTTATGCAAAAAAAGTTAAGAAATTTCAAGGCATTGAAGGTTAAACGTGATGAGACGAAAAGAAGTGATGTTGATGGGCAGCTATTCATATTAAATGATTTGCTTCTTTGGTGCTACATCAAGCTGAAAATTTATACAGGTTTAAAACGGAGCGGATTGCAAATTTTCCAGAGAATCCCCTATATACAAGCTATCGGAGGGTAAAGTGTAGTAACTTTGGGAGGTGATTCTACATGACAGTACAAATCAAAAAATAAAATAAGTTCATCAAAACGTTGACAGTTAAACCCTTAGAGCAAAATATACAGGAGGGATAGCTTTTCGAAACAGTGTAGTCTGGATTGTTGATTTTTTCCTGACTCTGGCGTGGCTAGGGTTTTCATGGACACACCTTTTTACATCAATTCATAGCACATATCGACTTACTGTTTTGTTGATTTGTGTAGCCACTTTTTCACAATATTGTCATCAACAAAAATATAGGATCTAACCTAAAAAATCGTTGAGTTAAAAAAACGTAGTGAGCGGAGTCGCTCGAGACGCGGGAGAAGGAAAACATGCTTATATACCTGAAAAATGATATCACTTGACAACTTGTCTTGTATCTTTCTCTCTCACGGTTCACGACGTGAAAACCCGGAGAAAGTGATTTATCGTAAATTAAAAAAAATATTTAGCTTTCTCTCCATATATAATCTTACTCCAAGGTAACCTAACTAACTAACCATCACGCTGTTTCCCGATTGGGTAAGAAAATGGGATGGACCGTCACACCTTGGTACACACTTCTTGCTTCATTCACATTCATACATCGTGTCATATTTACTTATATATTATTTTGACTCAAGAGAATAATGGAAAATTATAAAAGATATAACTCGACTCACGTATTTGATTAATTGATAGTGTCATGTCTTCCACGGGCGTCCTGGCTTCTTCTACCATTCACTTTCACGTCATATATTCTCCTTTTGCTCTTTTTTTTGTTCATCTGCTTTACGTGCCCAAACCATCAAAGCGTTACCTTCATAATCTTATTCATTACGCTTTCATCAGCCTTGTGTTTTTTCCGTATTTCCACATTTTTAACACGGTCATACATAGTTTTGACTCCCATATTCATCAAAAATCTCATTTTTACAGCATTCCGTCTACTTTAATATTCTCTTTGCCAGTTTCATGTTCTACTGCCATGCATCAGGGTTGGTATTAGCACTCCATTGCGAACTGATATTTTTGATTTTTTCAACCGAGGTCAGTCCTCCATTAATGGACTTTCCTGCATTCACCCTTCTTTCAATATCCCAGCTTTGCCTTATTTCATAAACATACTTTCATCATTCATAATTCAGACAATCTTTCTCATAATCTAAAAGTAAATTCATCTTTAAGGTATAAATATAACATAAAAATTCCTTTTTTTGCCACTCAACAAATGCATAATAACTATCTTTTCAAGGGGATAAAGAATTTTAATAGCCTTCCCGACGAAATAAAAAAAATAAAAAATTCACCAACTTTAAAAACAAAAACTAAAATCTTTTTTTTTCTAACAATTTATTAAACTAGAAAGCAATAACTTGTTTCTATTGGAAAATAAATACCAAGTTGAATTATTAACAATGAAACCTCCAACGACTATTAAAGACACATTTTTCTAAAAATATCCTATTTTTTTTTTAAAACTCCTACGCCAAGCTCAAGAGCTAGTTCTCTTCTTTGGCGTAGTAATACAAAAAAAAAAGAAGTTATAAACATATCAAATGTACTATCAGCCTTTATATGGCTAAATTACAATATGTATTATGTTTAATATAAATATATATGCTTTTATTATTTAATCGAATTACTTTTCTTCAATATTATTTTTAATATATTTAAGTAACTATCCATATTGTGTAACATTGATATAATTTCTATATATATGTAAACTTTTTTCTTATTTTGTAAATAAAAAAAAATAAAAAAATAATAATAATAATTATGTGAATGTTAAAGCTTTGCAAGCTGAATTTATCAGGCGAACAAAGACAAACGAACAAACGAACAATTGTTTTAAAATTCATTGATATTTTTATATTCACAAAATCTGCACTTTTTTTACATTGACTCCACACAAATATGTAAGTGGCATTGAGGGAAATATTTTCCCTTAGGGCCTATGTCGTTTTTAAAAATACTGAAAGGAAAGAGTGACCCGGGGTCTTGAAGAGGCCCATGTCGAAGGAGGGAGGAACACAGAGGCCGGCAAATCGTTCCACAGCTGAGCTGTTCACACATAAGAACGAGTCGTAAAAGCGACTTGAATGTCAACCTTGTACAAATGTTGGATGCGCGTTTGGCGAGTTTCTCGACTATGCACCAGTGCCGAAGAAATCAATGAACTCACTACAAAGTTAAGCTTAAAGTAAGATCTGTATAAATACTATTTTCCATGTGCTGTTTTATTTAAACTATTGTTAACTTTGTCCTAAAAAGTGATAAATACACGCCACTGGGCAAAAAAACAATAAGTATTTGCTTAAAAGTAGTTACTTAAAATTGTTAGTGAAAGTTAAAACCTAATGTGTGCCTAAAATTTAACATTTGTTTGTGTTGCCTTAACCCTAAGCCCCTAACCTAACTTTAGTTGACTTCATTTACATATTTAACTTTAGGCCTTAGTAAAAGTGTGCAATAAACAGCCAACTTAAGAGAAGAAGTTAACTATAGTGAAATAATCCAACAAGTTCTTCTTCAAGGAAGTTTAGGTTTAAGCTGGCAACGAGTTAATGACTGCCGAATTGTCCTTGTTAATTCTAGACAATATCACATTTAATTTTAAAAGGATTAAGTTCAATTGTGCATTTTTAAAGCTTTAGGCTCTAATCTAAGTAATCAAATAATTTGAAAACCTCCTGATAACAGATTGAATTCAATTATGACTCTTATACCGCATGTAAAGAAAAATTGTACTATTAAGGACTCGTGACATTTTTTTAGAAAGTATTTCAGGTAGGCAATATTCCAGTGGGTATTTGCAGCAGAAAAAACCGTGGAAAAGAGAGCTATAGCGATATGAAATATTCATAGATTTTCTGTCTGAAATTTATAGGTCAACCAAAGTGTTTTTGGCTCAGAATTTAATTTAAAGCATTGGCTTTAAAGGTTTGAATTAACCATGTTCATGCTGTCCCTGGAGGACATGGAGAGATACCTTTGCGAAACAGCGTAGTCAGGATTGTTTACTTTATACTGACTCGATAGAAAGAGACAAAGATATATTAAAGGATGTTGAATGGCCTATTAGTTACCGCCCAGATGAAATTTTGACATTTTTAATAAATATATTTGAGCACATTAAATAAAACAATATCAATATACCATTATAATGATGTATAAATTCAAAATATCACACAAACACTAATAAAAGAAAGATTGCTTACATAATGATGGAAGCTTTTTATCGATTTTATGTCTTTATATCATTACAAATGTGAAAATTCTAAAGTTCGGCCAAAAATATTTAAAACTGTTAAAATACTTCTGAAAAGTGATGTTTTATAATCTCTGTTTGGTCTCATCAGAACATTCACGCATAGCTCATATCATCATCATGTTTGATTTATTTATTTAATTCATGTAAAAATAATAAAAAGTATATTGGCGGCACGTTCCAGAGTGGTAGATATTCGTATCGCCCTGGTGAAAGACCACCATTCAGAATTGAAACGTTGCTTGAAATGGCTTTAGCCGTGTTTGGTGACCAAATCTGAATAGCCAGGTACTTCCCAACCTTCCTCTTCCCAATCTCTTTTCCATCCCCAGTACCTTCAGCCTCACAACATACCCTGTTTGGGGATGCCATAGTCTCACTGGCTCTAGACGGTTGAGAGCAGTTGAGACTCTTGTGCGGTATTCATATATAAAAAATTGTATTACCACTGGAAGTATTTTAATCAACAAAAATTTAGAAAATAATCTCAAAAATTCGTTCACGTAAGTTATGCGACTCGATGATGTGAAATTAGCGCGGATGGAGAACATCCTTACATACTTGTAAGTGCTGCAATATTATGTGATGACTTTTCTTGTCTTCTCTCTCATGACGTAAAAAGCAGCAGAAAGTAATTTATCGCAAATTCGTATAGTATACACATTCATGCTTTATTCAAACACGTGCTTTCTTTTTTAATTAATTAGATAAAATGGAAATAGAAATCGATTCATCTAGCACACTAGTTGATACAGTCCGACTCATTAGCGAATCAACTAGGGCATTGAGAATTATAAATTGACATGCCTTATTTTTTAAGCGCGAGTTGGCAGAAACAAAAACTCATTTTATTAATAAAACGAAAGTTCAAACCAAACATTAACACATTTTCTAAACTTTATTCCCATTGTGCAATAAATATAACGATTTCAAAATTGTTTAAACTAAACCTCCTTATATCGTTACTCCAAGATGCTGTGTATACTGTCAATACAGGAGATAAGTCTTCATATTTTTATTATTTTATTGTTCAATAAGATAGAAGAGATTTAAAACTCAGGCGAAGTTGGGTAGTAACTGTTAGTAAAAAATATTCATATTTGAAATCTCACCCTGGGGCACAAAAAGCTGGTTTGGAGCGATATTTGAAAAAAAAACATGTTTTCTCTCCTCACAAATATATTGATGGTAGTTCAACGCCTTTGCCCGAATATTTTACAAAGAAATTGAATTATCTCTTTCCATATCAGTAATGGTCTAAATCAATTTCGCTGGATTCTTTTCCTTCCATTAAATGTGGGAACTTCTGTCTTTTTCTATATGTACCGAAAAGAAACCGTTTATCGTATTTTCCATTCGAATGAATGATAATAGTATGATAAAATGGGTATCATTGGAAATGGCTCTCGCGGCTTTATTAGAGAATTGAATGTTTTCTTCTTTCTTAAGAATCTGCCTGAAGAAATCATTTCAAATAGTGTTACTTTTTATGAAATACGGTTAAATTAATATAAAATCTGTTGAAAAAGAAAACTAAAAAGGTTGCGATTATATAAGTTATTTATTATTAAACCTAAGTAAAACCAAAGTAGAACCAGTAAAGTAAAACCAAAGTAGAATGTAAAGGTAAAGGCAAAGTAAAACGTAAAAGGCAAGGTAAAGGCAAAGTTAAAGTAAAACCAAAGTAGAAGGTAATAAAACTTCCCGAATGTATTTTTTAATGTTATTGTAAAGCCGCTTTCTGTCAGCCATAAAACAAAACCTAAAGTCACAGACGTTCACTATGAGATAGACTCAATAAGCGTCCATTCCGGACCAGATAGTATATATGCCATAGACTCACTTAAAATTGTACCAGTCTGAAGATGCCCGTCATAAGGTGAAACCGGTCAGGTCTAAAATGAAAAATAGTGGAAAAAGTTGTAAATTTGTTATTATTAAAATCATTAAAACCAAAGTACTCACCAAAACCGTTTATTCCATCTTATTTAAAACATAATATGGCATTACGGTTCTGAATGCTTCCAGAAATAATAAAATAATTCTATAATTTATTCATCATCCTTTATTTGCCTTTGCCGAGTTTTAAACCTGTGAGCATAGTTTTACATAACTCTTCCACGGAAGTTTAATTATGTATTCTCTGTCCACCATCGCTGCATAATATTTCGTTTAAGCGCCACCATAAAAAGATACGTCAGGTCGGCAATACAGATTTAGCATCTCAAAAAAGTTCGTCCTCGTTTTCGATTAACTGTCAAGGGATATAAGAAGATTAGTCCTGTTTTACTTCACCTGGAGTTAATGCCTCGAGCCTCGAGGGGGACGTGAAAAGGGGTTGTAATAATGGCAGGCAGACAAAAGGATTCTCGGGAAATCGAAGGGGCGGTCTTCTAGATTTTATGGCCTACCCTCATAAAAATAAAGGGACAAGAAGATTGAAAACGGAAATATGTACAAGCCTGGCTGTCAGCAGACGTCAATACGCACCCGCAGATCGGTTTTTCTACAGAGAAACTGGGTATTGTTACGTAGTTATAAACTGTGCAAAATTTGTTCTGGTTTAGGTTTTCAAGAATTACGATAATATGTACAATGGGACTTAGTTTTTGTGCTAGAGGTGCTTAAATAACAACAAAAAAATGTTTGTTTGACATATCATACTGTTTTTTTTTAAATTTTTTTGAGTCAATCTTTCGTACAAAGGTTTTCAGCAAACTTGTGCTACGTTTCAAATACCACAGAATCTTCCAACAATAAATTTACCATGAGTGAAAATTATGATAAAATACTACCCCAATGAAACTTATGTATTAAGTAAAACTGGTGGGCGACAAATATTTCACTGAATTTGTGGTTTTGCATGAATCGAACGTTCAATTTGAAATACAATGTCAAACCTCAAAGTAAGTTCTTTCTTAGAAAATAATAATAGAGCAGCACTAAGGTTATTTAGTAATTATTTATAATGAACTTACACAAAGATAAAATATTCAACATTAAAAAAATGATGTTTTTCCCTTGGTAATATTTATATTGTTATTACAAATTAAAAACATTTTGATTTAGACAATTTTCATATTTTAATTAAAAAAACGTGAATAAAACCAAGTGTTAAGTTTTTTCTAAAAACATTCTGAATGAATTATCGGTGGGTAATATTATCAGATTCTTGGGTTCTAATGGAAGTTCTAGATGTTGAATTTTCACTTGTTTATGTATAAACTTTAAAACAAATTGAATTATAGCCATTTATACGTATCCTTAATGACTATAGATGAATATCTGATTAATTTAATCCGAGGAAAACCCCTTTAAGCATCATAAGCTTAAAAAACCAGGATGCCAGAGATATGTGATGATGAAATTATATATATATAATCTAGTACTATAATATTGTTTGCATTTTTAAAGATTAATTATAATACAGCATAGTCTTTATGGTTTATTTCTTTATTGCTTTATCAAAAGTGTTTCTGAATTATTTAGAAGATTTTTTTAGTGAAATACGTTATGTTGGAAATTGGATGTCACCATATCACACTTTGTGGTTGAAATTATGTAGATTTTTTTTTTATGTAAACACTTCACGAATTAACTTATGGGTTTCTTTTTAATGTATCTGTTTTCCCTTTTCTGTAGTTGTTTTAAATTTATATGCCCCTGTTGTAATATTTTTTTTAAATTTAAATTTTATTATTTTCCTTCCTGGAATGAGTTTTTATTATTACTTTGGGAATAATATGTAGAAAAAAAATCTCTTTCTATTCATATTATCCGTCTCTTTCTCTCTGTTCCATTTTTTATAAATTAAATGTTATTCTTTTGTTTTCTCGTTGTTTTGTTATTTTATTTTATATTTTGTTCTCCCTCTGTATTTATATACAACCGCACATTTTGTATGTTTTGTTTAGTTTAATTTTGTACCCTGATGATGCTTAGGCTAAGCGAAACCGGTTGGCCATAAAAAATAAAATAATGTACGTGGTCTTATGCAAAGTTTTTTTTTTCATTTCTTTAAAGTTTTTTTTCTAATATTTTATTAATGTGAAAGGTAAACTTTGATTTAACTTGAATTTTCCCGTATAAAAATAAAAGCCTATAATAAATACGTACGTAAGTGTTCATACGTCACCGGCGTGATATTGAGATTCTCTAGTGATCGTTTCAAAGACCTAATCCGACGGAGGTTATAAATATTCATAAACTAGAAACTACTGGCTTATCTCGTCGTGTCACTTCGAATGACGGAGACATGATATTCCTGACACCAGAGATCACAAGTCTGACATCAACTCTATGATTTACAGATTCTAGCAACGATCGAGGTATTACAGCAAATTTATTAGAGCAAGAAGAGGTATTTTGATGCCTGAAGCACCTATTATACTTCCACATAATTTTTTTTTTTTAATAAATCTTTTTTATAATACCACACAAGAATCTCAACCGTCTAGAACCAGTGAGACTATGGCATTCCCCAATTGGGGTATGTTTTGAGGCTGAAGGAAGTAGGGAAGGGAAGGAAATGGGGAAGAGGAAGGTTGAGAATTATGTGGCTATTCAGATCTGGTCACCAAACACGGCAACAGCCATTTTCAAGCAACGTTTCAATTCTGAATGCTGGTCTTTCACAAGGGCCTACTACACTGGAACGTGCCGCAAATATACTTCATTTTATTTATATGAATTCAATGAAGTGTTATGACACATATTAATTAAATAAAAGTTTTTTGCGCACGCTGGATTTGAACCCGCGACCTTTGGTTCTTAGAAGAGCGTCTTACCACTCAACCAAGGAGGCAGTCAAACTGTGATTTAATTGTTTTTTTTTTCTAAAATCTCAAGTATATATTGTGCCGCATAATCGATCGTTGTACAAAATAAAAATCAAATAGCAGTATTTTCAATAGAGCAGGAACAAATAAAAAAGCGCTTTTAAATGTTTACGTAATCAGTTTAACTACCTTTGCTAAAAAATACTTAGACTGACTGAATTCAGAGCTAAATTTAAATCTCTTCAGAAAGTCATTCCCATAAATGGATAAAAGAATTACCCTAATTTGCATGGCTAGGCTAGCCCATTGGTATCTAAATTCACTTATTTAACATGATTTCATGCGCTATTGCGCAAATTTTCGATCTACTGCTATACAAAAAGTTTTAAGCTCTTCACAGTCAAAATTTCCACATTACACAATATAACAATTTTCTTTGTGAGTATGAAGGTACGTACGAGTGTGAACTTTTCAAATTTTGAACTGATGTTAATTGAAATTATCAAATTTTACAAAGATTCTTTTCAAGCCCTTATCTTTACCCGAAAGTAGTTGTATTGAACTAGAAAAAGCTGCGCAATTTTCATGATGCCATAGTTCACGTTCCCGCTTAAAAAAAAAACAATTTTCGGCTTTAATGAAAAAGTTAATGTTGAGTTAGAATTTAGTATTTTATTCGATTTTAGGAACTTTTCAGGCCCTGATATTAAGGGTCAGCACTTGAGAATGACGCTAAAAACTTTACTTTGTAGGATTCTAATACGAACAATACTACAAATAATTTACCTGAAAATTTTCTATTAATAGTTAGAAAAATATTCAAAGTTTCCAGTGAATACAATGTTTTAAATGTAACCCTTTAAATTTTATGAAAAACATACAAAAAGGTTAGTAAAACGAACAGTTTTTTTTTCCACGTAAGGCATTTTTGAACGTTTTACCTAAAATTCTAGTATGTATTTTACAGAGAATTTAAAAGTTTACTGTTCAAGAATTGTATTCACTGGAAAACTTAGACATTTTTGTAAGTAACCGAATAGAGTTAACAGATAAATAATTTGTAGTTGAACATACTAGAAAGCCAAAAAGTGTGTATTTTTGGGTGCTAACCCTTAAATGAAACGACAAAACGATATCATACTAAAAGAACGGTAAATGTTATAACTACTCGTATGTAACATTTTCACAAGCAGACTTGAGTTTTAAAACGAGGCAGCATGTTGAACAGTTTTCTTTTGTGAGCCTCCCCTGTTTAGACAGGTAAGTAGGTGCCTTCATTTTATTTCCCAGGCCTAAGCCCCTTCAATCCTTACTTTATCGCAGTATGATTTAATGTTTAAATTATTAACATTTTCGTGAGCGGAAGCTTAGTCAAGAGCTAAAGTTTAACTGATCTTTAAGTTTATCTATCACGTTAACTGAAGTCTATCTGACAAGTTCGCTCATTCGATAGAAGCATTATTAAAATATATGCAAATGGGGACTTAATATGTTTACGGTTTTATGTTAGGAGACTTATACAAAACCTAGTACGGTTTATTCAGGCACTTGTTTCCCAAAGTAAGAGAGTTAATAATCTTTGTGTACGGCCTCGAGGGGTTAAGATTCTCGACTACGAATTCAACAGTAGCGGCTTCGAATACCGGCATGCGCAAATTGATTTAATTTAAATAATATGTGTTACCTTACAAGAAATTCATTAAAAATAATATAAAGTAAGATAAATCGGGAGAAGATGCCTAATTTTGACTTTGCTCAGTGACTGAAGATCTACTAATGGTCTCAAACTCAAATAAAAAACCGTTTGTTAAAAAAATTACTTCACCACCAGAGTGGGTGACAATAATATTAAAAATAACAATGGAACAACGATAAATAAAATATTAAGTAAAAAAACTTAAAATGTCATCTTCCCGCATTTCATCGGGGTAAGATGCCACAAAGTAAAACATACTAAGGGGCTATTTTACCACCTCTCAATAAACTGTTGAATAACTATTCATTGAATAACTCTAATCATCGGAATAACATGGCGTTAAACTGGCGAGCGTTTGACATTCGTTAGTTAGCTCCTAATTATGTAATCCCGTCTGCTGTCACGTCTGTCAATACAATGCCTTTAAAAAAACGTATAAAAAATTGACTCTGGCTCTGAAAACACGTCGTCCATGTCTTTCCGCCATGTCCTGTTCGTTTATGATATTTGGATCTTCAACCACTTCCATAATTATAGTAAAAAGTCAACTTCAACAGAAAACTCGCCTACTAGACCCGCCAGCTGTCAAGTGTCAAAACAGTTCGCCGCCATTTTAAACCAGTAGATAGGTACTAACTACTGGGTAGCAGCAAATCGTAGGTTTGAGCAGTGAATAGTTTAACAGACACTTTACGTAGTGGATAGCGTTACGCAGTGGTGGTGAAACGGATAACATACGCTATCAAATAAGTAGCTCTTATTGACAGCTTATTGAGAGGTGGTGAAATAGCCCCTAAGGCATGAAGCAAAGGTCACAAATATCTCAAAAAGAGATCTCCATAGGTCGAAATAGTTCCCTAACTTAAACTTCCTTTTTTAGGGTTGTTATTTCTAAAACGGCATAAAAGTGTCCTTAGTGGAATGTTATGACTAGAGATGGTCGATATTCCTGTTTCGGTTAAAAGGAACCGGTGCCAAGCCGGTCACGGGAATCGTCGATATTATTTCTCCGAGGAACCGGTTCCTATTTTTCGCCAATAAAAATCGATATCCTTTGCCTGAAGAACCAGATCCTCTTTTGGGCACAATAGGTTTTTGGCGGAAAGATCCTTTTGAAGAGGAAATAATCTGGCAAGAGGAACCGGTTGCAGCTCTAGTTCTTTTCGTTCTCAGAATTTTGTTAACATGCGTTTGGTGACTAATGGGTGACCACTAAAACAGTGATTACAGTGACATATAATAACGTGTAAAATAATTGGGTGAGCTTGAGCGTCATCCCCCATTAGGCATCTTCCCCCGACTTACGTTATATTTGCGACACGTTCCAGAGTGGTAGGTACTCTGGTGAAAAACAACCATTTAGAATCTAAACGTTGCTTGAAATGGCTGTAGCCGTGTTTGTTGACCAGATCTGAATAGTCACTTACTTCCCAACCTTCCTCGTTTCAATATATTTCTTCTCGTCAGCCTCTTCAGCCTCACAACATACCCTATTTGGGGATGCCATAGTTCCACTGGCTTCGGACGGTTAGGAGCAGTAAGGACGATTGATCGGAATTCTTTTTTTTTTTAAATCGCGAGGACGCCAACCGGTTTCGTTTTCAGTACTGGTGATGTATAGCTTCATATATGATATTTCACCGATAAAACCTTGGGAAAACCACTTTATATCTGCATTCCCTCGTTTACCGATGCCCATCCCCGTCTCTTTGGCACCTACTTGAATCACCTCTTAAATACGGACGTCTGTATCTTACACTTATAACACGCACATTATATTACGTTTATATCTATCCTTACGAGGATATGATAGTGCCAAAACCGGTTTGTGTGTTCGTGTATATTAAGTAATCTTTCTCCACGTATAAAAGCTTTTAACTTTTTAAAAAGGTATTTGATATATTATTTATCTCGTTTTAACATAATGCTTAACATTTGAAAACGTTAAGTAATTCTTACCTCGATTCCAGCACGCAAGTTTTTTTCGAGTAAGAAAGTAATTTTAACCCACAAGGGTGGATATGAGAATAATTTATGCACGAGTTCCATTATAAGCCTATTAAATATGCGTTTCTTCACATATTTTCGTTTTTAATGGAATATTTAATTCATACAAAATACCTTTCAACGCAACCGAATAAAAATTTTTGCAGCTTTTCGAAAATGGCATTTCTATAATGAGATCTTTTCAAATCCAAGGGAATCTATTGAGAATAGAAACCCAAAATACCCTTTTCGGACGTTTTCTTGATTTGGACAGGTTTCTCGCGGATGCACCATTTCACACAAAGGAATGGCAGATGTTGCAACGTTCCACAGTTTCCTATTCACCCAGCTGAAGCTAGAACCTTATTTTGTATTAGTTCAGTCTCTATCTAAGATCTGAAGCCTTAAACTTTCAAATCCATTAGCCTGACTCGCTAACACTTAGTTTAAACGAAGTATTATATTATTTTGAAACTAATACTGCGATAATGGGGCTTAATAGTGAGTTAATTTCGAGCGAAATGGAAGCTCACTTTTGTTTGGATATTTGTGATTATTAATATTCATTCATTAAATTTCACTATCGTTGAAATCCTCAGTAATTTTAACTTTTTACGTGGAATCAAACAAGAGTTATACTGATCGGATAGAGTAGTCTCACAACTCCTTTGAGGAATATTGTTAGGCGAAAGAAAATTTACGGTGAAAAGGTTCTCCTTTCTTTCTGGTCACGATATTTCTGGCAACTCGAATCTTGTAACTAATCATAGAAAATGCCATTTCAATGAACGTTTCGTATTTGAAGTGGTCTCGCCTCGATTCAGTACGACAATTTGGATTAATAAACTTTCATTTTTATGGTATACTAGAAGTTACTACCCGACTTTTTCGAGATTTAATAAACTTTTTGTAACAGTTGATAAATACGGATCAAACAACACAGTCCCATCGTATTTTTTTACAGTTTTTTTACAGTAGTTTCCATAACTTATGATGACACGTCGAAACTAAAAAAAGTTGCATTGATCTTAAAATTCCATACAAAAAAATGTACACATTTCAAGATCCCAGAGCTCATCACTAGAGTTTTAACTGCTTCAGCACACAAATTATCAGATGATCTCAACTCTGTTTCCTCTTTTTCTTCTGTTGAGATCATCCACTCTGGCTATTTCGGTTCCTGAGTACTTACATAAGTGGAGTCTTATGTACTTTTGTATCTTTTTTCCGCCTGAATTGAATCTTTAGCCATTATTGAAGGAGACTCCTTAATACGTCATATGTCAATGTACCCAATTCACGGGTTTTTTTTTTTTTTGTGGTTAAACATATTTAAAGAAATTAATAACTTTGTATAAGACCACGAATATTATTTGAATTTTTATGACCTACTGGTTTTGCTTAAGCTTAGCATCATCAGGGTACAAAATTAATCAAAACTAAAAAATAAAAAGTGTGCGGTTATACATATATATACAGAAGGGAGAAAACAATAGAATAACATTTATATTATAACAAAGGAACTGAGGGAAAGAGACAGATAAAATAAATTGAAAGAGACAAAACGTTTACTGCGAAGGCGATTAAAGAATAACGATAAATTTTATGAGTTGACAGGAAATATACCGAATATTGGACTACTGGACGAATTCAACTGATTTTTAGGAATATGACTTAGTGGCTTTCTTTATTTCCAACTAACTAACTAAACATCACGCCGTTTCTCCGCAGGGATAGGCAGAGAGGACGGATCGAAATACAACTCTGTCTTGGCACACACTCCTTGCTTCAATCACATTCACACATTGTCTCATACATATTCTTCTGTTAGTCTGACTCCTCATAAAAACCGATCCAAGTATTTGTTTAATTTGATCGTGCGATGTCTTCCTCGGGCGTCCCCGACTTGTTCTTCCATTCACGTTCGCATCATATATTCTTTTCACACTATTTTCTTCGTTTATTCGCTCTACATGCCCAAACTATGTAAGCCTCCCTTTCTTGATTCTATTCACTATGCTTACATCAGCCTTGCATTCTTTCCGGATATCCACATTTTTAACACGGTCGTACATGGTTTTACCTCAGGGATCTCATTTCCACAGCATTCAGTCTACTTTCATCCTTTCACTGCCAGGTCCATGCCTCACTGTCATACATCAGGGTTGGTATAAGCACTTCATAACTATTTAACTTGCACTTTAAAAAAACCGTTTTGCGTCTGTCTTAACTGAAATAAGAAGGAATGTGAAGACACGTCACAAGAATATCGATTGGCTTGAGGGACTATGTCGGTAGTAATGTTCCCCTGCCAGCGCCTATGAACCCAGATACCCGAGCTTAATCCCTCCATAAAAAGCTTCCGCTAAAACTATTTTCATAACTTTATCGGCTTGGGAATGGTGACCGTACTTCGGAATATTTATTATTTTCCAAAAAGTTATGGTTTATGAATGCGGAGTTTTGGGGGCATCTGGAAGAAAACTGTTGTTAAGTAATTTACATCATTTTGTAACTTTGACTCAAGCATTACACATTAAATGAAGCATCATAATTTACAGTATGTACATCCCTTTTTAATTTTTTTCGTGCACAACCGCGCCATTATCAGGGCGCAATGATAATTAAATACCAATGTTTTTAATATCTCAACCTTGGAGTAACAAAAAATGGATGGAGAGCTAATTATTTTTACCTCACCTATACAAACATGAGATAAATCACTTTTTGCGAGTTTTTACGTCGTACACTATGAGAAAGAAAGAGACAAGAAAATTTCCCAATTTATCACACCGCTTTAAAGTATTTTAAGAGTGTTCTTCGTGTCCTGCGTCTCCGTTGACTCCGCCCACACGTTTTGATATTCGACATAAATTAACATAGCTCGACGGTTTTTTTAGGTTATATGCTATATTTTTGTTTATAACAATACTGTGAAAATGAAGTTATACGAATTAACAAAAAACCATTGTGACAAAAACCTCATGTCGACATGTGCTATGAATGGATAAATACCCTAGCCCTAGTCATAGCCACACCCAGGTCTAGCCGAATCCGGCAAAGCATATCAAAACTGACTACAGAAGCGCTCTCTCTTGTATATTATTGCTCTGAGATCTCAACAAAGAATAGCGCACAATAGTCCCAATTTCTCCCAACCGTCTAGAGCCGGTAATACTATGGAATCCCCAATTGGGGTATGTTGTGAGGCTGAACATAGTGTGGAGGGGAAGGAGACGGGGAAGATTAGTTTGAGAAATACCTGGCTATTCAGATCTGGCCACCAAACACAGCTTAAGCCATTTCAATCAACGTTTAATTGCTGAATGTTGGTCTTTCACCAGGGCGATACTAGAGTATCTTCCACTCTGAAACGTGCCGTAAATATATATTTTTATTATTTTATATGAATCAAATGTGTTATGACACCTATTAGCTAAATAAAAGTTTTTGGTGTACGCCGGGTTTGAACCTAAACCCTTTGGATTCGTAGTCGAGCGTCTTACCATTCGACCTTGGAGGCCGTCTTAATCCTTAAATTGGCAAGGTAAAAAATATAATATAAGGTTAAATATAAGATAATAAGACACATGATTTTTTTCAACTGACCATAGGTATCAGCAATTGACAAGGCGATAAAGAAGAGATTTTTTAAAGTGTTGTCATCACTAAAAATGTTAAAATTATTGTAAAAAAAGATAGTAAAGTTGGTGTAACATAAATGTTACACTGAAAATATGAGGGTTACACTATAAAGGCCAATTAAACTATAAAAAGCACAGAAATTATACAAATTACAACAAATGCATTATTGTTTGTCTCTTGTATAGTAGATTTGAAAAAAAATCTAAGATCGTCGATTTATTAAAAAGTTCAGCTCGCGATTTATTAAAAGGTCGCGTCCCTTAATTATTTCACCAAATCCTTAATCAATAAGATTGAACATCTTTCATCCTACTTTCAGGAATCAATCAACCGTTAAGAGTGTCGGAGACATTTTAATTATCCGCTTCTTCTTCGCATAACTCTTTGTAATCGAATATCTAACTTAAAATGTGTAATTAGCCCATCGACAGGTGAAGAACCAATCAACTCGAGCAGGCACGTCCTCAAAGCGATCCGGAGCTGCTACCTCTGAATTCTCGGGGCTTTCTGGAGCACGTGAAAGACTGCGACATCCTTTGATACGGAATTCAATTAATTCTTGAGCTGATCGCGGGAAATCCACGACACATCTGCTGGGGGTTGATATTGGGGATGTAATCATTGTTGATGTCGCGCTTCAAGACGGTTAGACCTGACACCAAATGCTATGCGTTTTCGGAGACATGTGTTACAAAGCTTAATGAATGTCACATGTATTTATGGTTTTAAAGTTTATTTTGTAGAACTCCATTTTAATTTTTAGGTTTTTTACTTTTATTTAAACAATAATTATTATTAATTTAAATTTTTAAAAAACAGTTTTTAGTTAAAAGCTCTGCGATGTAATTATTTTTACGCGTGACAGCTGTTTCGCCTTCTGAGGGCATTATCAAACTGTCTCAAAACTCTTTGATAATGCCCTCAGCCGTCACGCGTAAAATAATTACATCGCAGAGCTTTAACTAAAAACTGTTTTTAAATTAAATTAATAATTAAATTTAAATAAAAGTAAAAACCTAAAAAAAAAAAAAAAAAAAAAAAGAATGTCACATGTTTCGTAATTGAACAAAGCATTAGTATATTTAGTATTGAAACAGTTTATCCGGTACATATGGTCGCTGAGAAGGCAAAAGGGCTTAAGCGACACTTTGGTAAAAAAAAAAATGAGTTAAATATGCAGTTTTTATCAGATTTTTTTTTCTGCATCGAATACTCTGACTCTCGTTTGATTCTGAAATTTTTTGTAAGACTTCAGCCATCTAAAATATATTTAATATTTGGGAGAAGGCTTGGCTCAAACGATAGAAGTTTGGGAATTTTAAAAATCTTTTTATCGCTTCATGTAACTCAGTGAGAGCATTGAGTTACCTGAGTCAACTTTTTTTTTTAAATCCAACCGTACTGAAGACTTATGAATTTTATTGTACAATTACAAAAAAACTTTAAAGTGCTCTGAGATTAACTTCCCAAAATGGCGCTTAATCCCTTTTGGTTTTCCTTTCACCAGGAGATACGAATTTCTACCACTTCGGAACATGCCGCAAATATACTATATATTATTTTATATGAATGAAATGTGTTGTAATACATATTAATTAAATCAAATTTATTCGCACAAGCCGGGTTTGAACCAGTGACTTCTAAAACTCTATTTTCCCTAATCAGATTCTCCGCTTTATGGTTAAGATTATATCACGTTTTAATAAAGAATCAAAAAACGCGTATTCTAGTTCTTAGAACTTGAAATTAACATGTTAAATCTTTGAATTTTTTTTACCGCTTTGATAGTTTGTACTTCAAAGTACTTTGTTATTTCTTGGCGTTTATACATCTATCTCAAAAATGCAAATAAGGGCATTGGCAATAAAAATAATTTTTCAAAAGCTTTTCATTATTTTACGCATCTAGAAATTATATAAATAGTTCATTTGTACGTGGCTTCTCCACAGTTTTACAATGACTGAAAATACAATGATTTAAAATTGAATCGTTTTTTGATTTAAAATAATAATTGTTACTTTAAAAAAAACCTTAAAAATGAAAAAGAATTCTACAAAATAAACTTTAAAACAGTAAATAAACAAATATATATCCTTACTCATTTAATATATTATATGAAAATATTTTCCTTTTGTGTGCAATATTCCTGTATTTCACTGTGCTAGTTCAATACTATATCAAGTCAAAAAAAATAATTTATTGTTGTTTTTTGAATATCACCAAGAGGTAAACAAAAAAAAACTTGTTGTAGTGTTGAACTAGCACAGCGATATATTACTACCTAATGATCTATAAATCATGTTAAAATGTTATTAAATAATACATTTATCTAAACAATTCTGTTATTCTGTCTCCTGACATGACGCGACTTATTCTTTACGACATGTCTTCCTCGGACGCCTCCGAATGTTTCTTTCATTCACTTACGCATCATATACTTCCAATACTTTCTACATCGCCTGTATCTACGTATCTAAACAACCAAAGTGTCCTTTTTTTGAAAATGGTTCGCACGCCTCGGAAAACTCATTTCTCCTGCATTTAGTCTACATTCATCCTTCCTATGCCAGTTTTATGCTTATTTATATCAAGTGTAAAAGCTGCCCTCGATCACAACAGATAAAAAATAAAACATTTTTATGTTATTTTCGACAAATAAGTTTATCAAACTTCAACCTTTCAGGAGACAAGGTCAAAAGAACGAAGCATCTTCAAAGATTCGAATATGATAATATCATTAAAATGTTTATGTTTTCCCAACCATTTACTGGTTTTATGCCATCCGCCGAAAACTGCAAACGAGATGACCACACCATAAAAAATAATAGAAGACAATTTTGCGAAATACGAAAATATTCACCGCCGAAAACCTTTTATGATTATGCTAGTAAAAGTATTTTCAAACCGTGTCGAAGAACCCCTTTAAAATTTCCATGCATAGTAATATTCAGATTAAGCCTAATGGCTCCGACATTGTGTGGCCAAATAATATTAGGTGTTCGGAAGGTACAGAAACATGTCACCTAAAACTATTTAATAATAACAATAAAAGCACCGGTGCTCATAGTCTTCACAAAATTGATCATGGCATCAGATTGAATAACTTAGAAGCACTGGAAATAAAGAAAGCCATTAAAATTAATAGGAATATTCTAAATAATCAGGCCAATTTTTGGCCAGTAGTCCAATATTAGGTATATTTCATATATTTTAATTTATTATTATTCTTTAATCACCTTCTTAGTTGACGTTTTGTCTCAATTATAATTATCTGTCTCTTTTTCTGTTACAATTTTAACGATATTCTATTGTTTTCTCGTTGTTTTGTTATTTTATTTGATATGTTGTTCTCCGTCTGTATGTATACGTATATAACCGCACACATTGTATTTTTTTAGGTCAATTTTGTACCCTGATGATGCTTAGGTTAAGCGAAACTGGTCGGTCATAAAAATAAAAATAAATAATATTCGTGATCTTATACAAAGTTAATTTTTAATTTCTTTATTATCAATAACTAAAGTCATTTTCACACATAATTTGAATGTACTCGTAATACAAAAAAATCACAAAATTTGCTCATTCAGATTTTGCGTGTCGTCTAATATTTCCGTAGCTTTATGCTAAATTACCGAAGTCACTTTACAAAAATAACTTTGCAATATCACCAATAATTATATTATAATTTCACAGTATTAAATAGACATAATGAATCTCAACATCGTCTTGTATGTCTTTCAGTCTTGTTGTATTAACATTTTAGTTTTTTTAAGCACGAAAGTTTTAAAATCTTAAGAACTTTGGCAGTGTTAAGCCATTACTGAAAAATCGTCAGTACTTTCAGTGATGGGCCACAGTGCTACAGATATAGCGAATATATTTTTAGTAAGTGATTTATGGGTTTATCTTAGACGTAATGATAAACGCATCAAATTTGACAACTTGGAGTAAATCTCTAAAATATTAATTGTAGCATGATCAACAACCAATAAAATCTAATCAATGGTTCTATTCTCAAAATGTTTCAGGTAAACCGCTGTTCTTCCTCGGTAAATTCCATACCTCTCCAGTTTCCAGTATCCTTGTATAATTTTCCTTTCCAACTGACAATGATTCAATATATATATTTGATATTTTAATATGAAACTTTTATTCTGACGTAGAAAGGGTTCATCCGAAATTATTTGAGAGTTCAACAAATTTATTTTAATATGAGAAATTCTTTTTCTGTCTCGGAAGATTAAGGAAAATGTAGGAAAGTTTTCTTTTTTCCTTGCCGACGAGTTCATAAGGGTGGAAGCATATTGACACGTTTATTTATTACGAAATGCTTTTATCGTAAATTTTACGCTCGTTTCGTTTTAACCGTTATTTATGCAGAACACAAACGTCAAACGTCGCGTTAACGCGATCAAGTAAAAGAGGAGTACCCGAAGAATTAACGTTGTAGGAAGTGTTCCGTTTTTTAATAGAGTAACATTTCCGTTGTGACAACATAATTAAACCATCCGGTTACCCTTTAAGTGCAAGTATTGTTGGTAGCCGAACAAAAGCCATACAAGTTATTTATTTTAGGGAAAATTAACATCAAATCAGCAATTAACACGTTGACAATAATAAATTATACCAATTATAAATTTTCCACAGATGACGATAAATGATAAAGTAAAGTGTGACAATATACAGTTTTTTAGTTAGCTTAACTATGTGTATGGGGGGAGGAGGGGGGGGGTTAACATAAGATTGGGATAAAGGTAAAAATTTAAAGTAAGAATATATATGGAGAGAGAGGGCTAATTATTTTTACCCAACCTATACAAATTTACGATAAATCACTTTCTTCGGTTTTTTACGTCGTAAACCGTGAAACAAAATGAGACAAGACAAGTTGTAACATAATATCGCACCACTTTTAGGTATGCAAGCATGTTTTCCGTCTCCCGCGTCTCCGGCGACTCCGCCCACTATGTTTTACTATGCGTCATTTGTTTTTGAGGTAATATCCTATATTTTGTCCATAACAATACTGTGAAAAAGTGGTTATACAAATTAAAAAAACATCATGTTGACATGTGCTATGAATTGATATAAAAAAGTGTGTCCATGAAATCCCTAGCCACGCCCGGGTCGGGAAAAAATCAACAATGCTGACTACACTGTTCCGCAAAGCTATCTCTCCTGGTATATTATTGCTCTGAGGGTACAAAGGACGGCAGAAGATGGAAAGGTAGTTTGAGTTTACTAGATTAGAAGCGGTCGTATAATGAATTTAGAGTTTAATGTTACGTATAGTTTAAAATGACAACGAAAAGGTGTTTTGAAGGATCGTCGTTGTTATGGTGCGTAGGACCTAAAAATTCTAGTAATATATTACTAAAGACATGGAAAAGAAATTAAATAAATATTAGTGAGTTAGCGGTAAATTATACATGGCAAGTGAATGCAACTACAGTGGTTACGCAGTTTAACAAAGTAAATACATCCAACAAAACACGTTCTTCGTGTAGGTTTTTTTATGAAATATGTACGTAATCCTGGTGGTGTGCATCTCAGGCCCGGCCAATGACAATGCTGTTTCGATATTGATACCAAAGAAAGATAGGTACTCATATTTGAGTATAAGCAAAAAACTATTAGCAATATTTAGTACGTAGAGTAAATGATTTGTAAACAAGTAAGTTCATGGATTGTTTACTGCAGCGATCGCAAAACGACTTAGTGTGAAAGGCATCACGTTAGTCTACAATAATAGCTCTACATCTATTTAGTACAGGGGTGGCTAAACTTTTGGTCACTACGGGCGACCTGCTTTTTAAAGTATTGGCGGCGGTTTACTAACATCGTATGTGTTAAGTGATCACAAGGAAAGTAGTAATTTAAAGCCAAAAATAAGTTTAAATTTTAAATAGACAATATATTACCAATTCCTATTCAACACGCCTATGCGACGAATGCAACAGCTGGGAAACACATACTCCGATGTCGCTGATATATTTAACACGTCAATATCAAACTATAAGTCTAAGTTAGTTGTTGTCATCTGGCAGAGCTAAACTTATAGTTTGACCTTTAATTTAATTTTTTTTTTCTTTTCTTTTACAATATTTTTGATCTAACTTTAATTAATTGATATAAGTAGTATACCTAGTTGCGAGTTGTCAGATTTTTCCGATTGTGACCATTTAATGACAAAAATGCTTGAAATTAGTATTTTTTTTAAATATGTATCGATTTATGAATGTTTAAGCTTTTTGTGTGGATTGATTTGTATTTTTTACCCAAAATAACATTGTTAGTAAGGCGTGTAATATAGAGCTGTAATGGAAATTATAGACATAAAATACAAGACACGTCATATTCATTCAAATCTTACGAAAAATGTAGCAGCACTAGTAATGTCTTGTATTCCGTTTCACCTGCGTATGAAAAGGATAGCCATTCAAAGAATATGTGTGTACAGATGAAATAGCTACATGATCGTCCCACGCTACTGTTATTATACGCTACGGGTATTGCGCTGCTAGCTCTGGTTGTCTTTCACACACTTATGTATTTCTGTATTCGCTATCCCACATCGATTTCATGAACCTTTAAACCTTGCGAATAATTGTATTTATTGAATTGAAATAATAAGTAATTTGTGGGTAATTATGAATGGAAAGAAACTCCATGAGATATGTTTTTTACTCCCGAATGATTTTTACACCTTTCAAGGCATTTTTTTCTCAGGAAGGATCCTACAGCGACGGGTTTGTGACAGCTGGTGACAGCTTGTCTGTCGAACGAATGTTTGTGTGAAACTAAACGTAGTAAATCTCAGATATATCTCGCGGACTCGGTTTAGTACATCCACGCGCGTTGTCTCAGTAACGTATCTATATTATTTAATTAATCTAAAATGGAAATACATTGACTGAAAGCGTGACTGATTTAGAGGCTCTTCATAGAATAGAAAATGTTGCGTAATTATACTAGATATAATTTTAAAATGAAACCAACACATACCTTACACTGGAGAATCAGTTTTCATAAAGCAGCTTCTAGGATCTGAAATTATAAAATTATTTTTTTATTGGTGGGTTTTTAAAAAAATATTATAAATGCATTCCGCATCTCATCAATTTTGGAGTAATAATAATAATATTTGGATAATTTGTATAGCGCCGTTTTTGTGTAAAATCACCTCAAGGGCGCTGTGTACATCTACGCTATACACCACTATTCATTTTATTTAGTTTCCAAATAATAAATAATTATTAATTGTAATATTTTTTTACATAATAAACAATTATAAATTATAAAGGATCATTCAAGGGGTTTTTTTTAGTCATCCTTACGAGGGGATCCTATACTGGGGCGGAATATGTTTGGATTTATTGATGATCGTTTTAAAGTTTTAAATTCCTATGAAGTTATTTTTAAAATGATTTAAATCCTCTTCTTTGATTTCTTTAAATAATAAATAAAAATATATTAAATTAGAATTAACATCAAAGCATTTATGCTTATTATTTTTTTATATTAATTATTGAAATATTATCAATAATCTTCAATCTATTTTAGTAATAAAATGTTTGTTTTCTTTAATGCGTTTGGAAGCGAGTTGTAGACTTTAGTGGAGAGATATTTATAGATTATTTTCTTCCAAAGGTAGTTTTATATTGTATAATAACAGTAAATGTATTTTTTTTTAAATATCGTGTAATTTTGAAGCAAGTTCGGAGATCAACTATCGTTTACATGCACAATGACACGATAACAAAGGGTGGGAAACGAATGTACCCACCTCAAAAAAAAAATGCCATTTTGTATGTTGAAAAATCTTATATTTAATTTTATTATCTCATTTATCGTCATTTTTTCTTCCTCCCACATGATGCACTGTCATCATAACTTTATTTTGAAAGATTACTGAAACGATTAATAACAAGTAAAGGCTTACAATTTCTAGGCTTTTTTCTTCGAAATGCCAGTGAATTTAAAAATATTTCTACATTGAAAATTTTGTACTCTTCATTAGTTCGAAGTCAAGTCGAATATAATTCTTCTGTCTGGTCCCCTCACTTTAAAATCCACTCTGATTCCATTGAAAAATTGCAACATAAATTTCTAAGATACATCAACTACAAACTCGGTCTACCTATTGAAACCATAAATTATAATTATTTAATGAAAGAATTAAAATTAATATCACTCTCAGACAGGAGGCTTGTTTCCGACTTGACTTTAATTTTTAAAATTGTTAATGGTATTATAGACAGCCCTGATTTACTTAGCTTAATTACTTTCTATGTATCTAACAGATCCACTCGATCCAAAATTCTTTTTAAATGTAACAATAATATCAGGACTGAGTCATTTAAATACTCGCTTGTACCTAGATTGCATACAGTGAGTAATTCTATCGCTGGAATAGTAGATATATTCAACTGCACTGAATCTAGCTACAAGAAGGTTATAATAGCATACCTCTTTCAAAAATACTAGTGTTAATTTACATGATAATATTTCTATCAATTTCATCATGTTTTTGGGTGCTAATCATTGTTATTTTTTATGTCACTGTTATTTTATATCTTATGTTATGTAAAAGCCCATGAGGGCGTATATAATTAAATAAATTAATTAAATAAATGATGCACTGTCATCATAACTTTATTTTGTAACATTACTCAAGCGATTCACTGCTACGCATGATTGTATATATTTTTTTTAAAATCATAATAAACACGGAAAGTACCCCGTCCAATTCGCACACACCTGTTATTTCAAATCTTGACACGACCCGTCTCACATATTTTATTCACTTGATCGTGGAATGTCGAAACATGTTAACCACAAAGAGAAATAGAAAAAAAGGAGAAAAGAAAGAAAGAAACACTGTAACACTTAAGCTAATTGCTTTTGCGTTACATAGGCCGTGACATCATAAAAGAATTACAGGATATTTTTTACGATCCTCATTCTTTGTATTTTGATGTCACTCTCAGAAGTTCCCAGTCATGGACGTGAAATAATTTCCGGGGCTTTCGCAATGCTGCACCAGTAGATTTCGTTTCATGGCGTGGACACAATTCGGCTTACGAATGTTTATAAGTATACTCATTACTCATTGATGTGAAAAAATACTAGATGATCCCTCCGCCGTTGAAGTGGGTAGCATTTCTATGCTTAGGTATTGATTTTATTATTAATTTACCATTTACACACAGAATTAATAAATATACAAAGCGGCGATGGTAAAAATAGACTTTTTTTTACCTAGTTGAACTTTTGACTAAAAATAGTTTTTTAAATTAATAATAATTATTAGTATTGTTTAAACCAGTGATTCCCAAAGTGGTCTATATCGACCCCCAGGGGTCGATTCCGACCTGCAAGGGGTCCACGTCAGTGAAAAAAAAATTTGGGGGTGCATGAGACGTAAATGGGGGTCTACGGGAGTGGATTCCGTTTTTAGTAAAATTTGTTGATTTGCTAGCACTTTTTTGGGGAGGATTTTTTATCGATTTGCTAGTACTTTTCGATTTCAAATCTCTACCGACTAGTGCTTTTTTTCAGAGAGGATTTTTTGTTGATTTGATAGCACTTTTCGATTTAGGATCTCTGCCGACTAGTACTATTTTTTGACGAGTTCGACTACAATTGAAGTGTTCACCGCGAAAGGTTCATTTCAAAGAACTAGCAGTTCCTGAAGCGTTCACAAAGCTTTGAAGTTTTTCCCAACGCTAAAAAAAATCAATACTAGGAAAGCAGGGGGTCTATACAAAACAGAAAAAATCGACAAGTGGTCTACTGGATAAAAAAGTTTGGGAACCTCTGGTTTAAACGAATAAAAAACCTGAAAAATAAAATGAAGTTTTACAAAATAAACTTTAAATCAATAAATAATAATAGATTTTTTCTTATCACCTCGCTTCAATTAATTTCACTCGATAAGTTCGTAGGACACATATTTGACGTCACTATTGACAAATCCATATGCTTTTTGAATGTAAAATATTGCATAGTATATTTGCGGCACGTTCCAGAGTGGTAGAAACTTTCAGTATCGCCCTGGTGAAAGACTATCATTCAGAATCTAAAAATTGCTTCAAGAGCTTCAGCTGTGTTTTTGACCAGATATGAATAGCCCTTTACCCAACCTTCTTCGTCCCCATCTCCTTTCCTTCCCAACTCTTTTCAGTCTCACAACATACTTCAATTGAGGATGAAAAATTTGGTTTAAATTAAAAATATATTTTATATAATGACATTTAAAATATTTCAATTTATTTTCGAAACCTTGTGGAATTTTGTACAATTTCTAACCGCAATATTTACCACTTCTGGACTTTCTGAACATTTTTTAAGAATATTGGAACATTATTTAGTAAAAACTAGGATCCGGATTCTAATCGCAAAATTAAGCGCTCACCCGTAGAGCAAAATAATTTTAAAAAAAGTTATTTTTAAAGAAAGATTTTTTTTTAGATTAGTGCATCGTTTTTGAGAAACACTAAACCTAATTTAAACTCTGAGATTTACAGTATGGACATTTTAACTTGGTTTAATTAAACATTGAAAAAATCGAAATTTTAGTTCAAAGATTTTATACTCTTCCTAATCGAAAATTAGTGATTAACATCATATATTTTAAAAACATAAAAAAATATGATGTTAATCACTTATTATATTATTATTCTCTAAAGGTGGGGCTCTGTTTATGCGACCCGAATCCAAGCTTAAGAAAATAACATTCCTTCAAGAGCGCTCTATATTATTCCATACAAGGTATCTTATACTTGATGTAATAGAGAAGAGAATATAATAAAGAAAAAAAATGATTTCCAAGAGCCTAAACAACGGAATAATCATATTACATCGATTTTCATGTAACTGTATTTATTTAATGAAAATTATCACTCTATTCTGATATTTTCCCATGTTTGTTTTTTGAGGCTTGTTCAGCATTACAGCCATTTTGGCCATCAACGTAATTAAAAAAATATGACGCTATCTTCAGGTGATTTAGTTTTAACTGAAACAATATGAAACAATGTTAATTACTTCTTTTTTCCGTAGAAAGCAATCTTTTTGTGGTTTGACATATTTAATCAAAATGAAATAATAATTTTCTCAGGTGACGTATTGCCTTTTTCATTTTATATTATCTGTCTCTTTCTCTCTGTTCCTTTGATATAATTATTTTGTTTTTTTACTGTTCTCTTTTTTATTTTATTTTATATTGTGTTCTGCCTCTGTATGTGTGAGTATATATAACCACACACTATGTATTTTTGTTCAATTTAATTATATACCCTGATGATGCTTAGGCTAAGCGAAATCGGTCGGTCATAAAAATTAAAATTAAATCTATGGTCTTAAACAAAGCCATTATTTCATTTTCATCAATACAAAAGAAAAAAAAACATAAAAAGATTTATTTGACACCTCTAAGTGAAACCCGGAACTAACGCTTGCCGGGGTGTAGTGTTGCCAATTACATCACGTCTGTCAAAACTAAGAAGTTGTCTCTATTACGTATTTATTGTTTGAAAATCAATAAAGCTATTTATTTTTTCCGATGGAGGCAACTATATTTATTTTCTAATCGAAGATTCAAACCAGAACTGAAACAAATTTAGTTTTTTTAGTTTTTCGGAATGATATTTACTCTTTTACGGAATTAATTTCAAAGCTATTATGCTTATTATTTGTGTATGGTTGAGATAATATCAATAATCTTTAACGTGTATAATATGAAAAAAAATAATATAACGGTCGCGACAGAGACAAAGATGGCAACCAAATCGGAAGAAAAATTAAAATAAATTATATTAATGATTTTCAAATAAAAAATGAGATCGATTAAAAATGCCTGTTTCTTATAAGGTTTTGGTGGCTAAATTGGCAGAAGCGTTACTCCCGGATAGAGTACAGGTTCCGAGTTCGTGTCTCGAACGCGACATTTTTGGTTTCATATTTACGTTGAAGATTATTCAAATTATTTCGATTATTAAAATTTAATTAATTATTATAAAAACATTGTGTTAAGCAAATAAGAAATTGTCCAAAGAATCGAAGCTAGCAGTCCACAATGGAGTACTTATACCAACCCTGATGTATGGCAGTGAGGCATAGAACTGGCGGAGGAATGATGAAAGTAGACTGAATGCTGTGGAAATGAGATATTTGAGACGTATGTGCGGTAAAACCACGGATGACCGTTTTAAAAATGTGGATATCCGGAAAGAATGCAAGGCTGATGGAGCGTAATGAATAGGATCAAGAAAGGGACGCTTAGATGGTTTGTGCATGTAGAGCGAATGAACGAAGAAAGGAGTTTGAAAATAATATATGATGCGAAAGTGAATGGAAGAAGAAGTCGAGGACGCCCGAGAAAGACATAACACGATCAAGTAAATCACAAACTTGAATCGGGTCATGTGAAGAGTCAGAATAACTGAAGAGCATGTATGAAACGATGTATGAATGTACATTATCAAGGAGTGTGTGCCAAGACAGAGTTATATGGTGGTCCGTCCTCTCTGCCTACTCCTGCGGGGAAACGCCGTGATGGTTAGTTTTTTTCGTTATGTTAAGTTATTAATTAATTTTGAACACTATTGCTTACGCTTTTACTTTCCATTTAAATATTATTTTGTTTAAAAATCTAGAGCTGGTTTTGTCTTTTACAGTACGAAAAACGTTATTATTTTTTTACGTCAAAATTTGAGGTGACTACTTTCATCTTTCTGTACTTGTCGCATTGTGACAGAGTCTGATTCACATGTCTTGCTGACTTATCGTCGTGCTGCCATCATTTCCCTGCGTACGTCACTCTTATGAAATCTACGTCACCGGCAGATATTTCATTCCGTTTGTTTTTTTAAAACTGTGACAGGTTACGACCGCCATGATTTTATTTTGCCAGGGGAACAAAGGATCATACAAACCTTGAAGTAACAATATATGGAGGGAGAGCTAATTATTTTTACCCAACCTACACAAACTTGCGATAAATCATTTTCTCCGGTTTTTACGTCGTACACCATGAGAGAGAAAGAGACAACAATTTTCATAGACCGCTTCTATATACTGTCGCAATGATCTTAAGCTCCTGGGTCACCGCGGGACTCCGCCTACATTTTTTATTATGCCACTAAATTTGACACAACTAAACGGTTTTTTAGGTTATTTGCTATGTTTTTGTTGATAAAAATACTGTGAAATAGTGGCTATACGAACAAACAAAAACATTATGTCGAGATGTGATATGAATGGATGTACCAGTATAAATACCGTAGTCTTAGTCTTAGCCACGCCCAGGTGCGCCGAGTCAGGTTAAAATCATCAAAAACAAGTCAAAAACTGACTTCACTGCCTTAGATAGATACTACTCTACCAACTCTATGATACAAACCTTCTCGCAGTTCAGTTTGCTGAGTTGCTAGGCCGTTAGCTTATCAACTATGTTCACATTATTATTAAATACACCATCATCAGCAGATCTATAAATTTGTTGATAATTTTATATTTTATTGTTATTATTCATATACACGCAAATATATAACAATTTCCAAGTTTTACAATTCAAGTAATCCAACTATTTTTTTTTCAATTTTAGTGGGTGACATATCGTTGCCGGAAAGGCAAAAAGGTTGAGGCGCCATTTTGGAAAGTTTACACTAGAGCACTTTGAAGTTTTTTTTTTTAACAATAAAATTCAAAAGTCTTCAGTACCTAATTGAATTTTGAAAAAAAAATAACCCAGGCAACTGAATGCTCTCACTGAGTTACCCGAAGCGACAAAAATCTAAGAAAAGTCCCAAACTTGTGTCGCTCGAGTCATGCCTTTTCCCGAATGGTGAATATATTTTAGATGGCTGAAGTGTCACAAAAGTTTTTAGAATCAAACGAGAGTCAGATCAGTCGATACCGAAAAAAAACCTAATCAAAACTGCGTTTTTGACCAAATTGTCGCTTCAGCCCTTTTGCCTTTCCAGCGACGATATATTAACAGTAACAAAAATAATCTCTGACTAATCGTACTTAAAATATAACAATTTTAATCAAAATGCAAATAATTAGTTCATTTGAAGTACCAAAATCATCCGAACGGTGGGTTGTAGTAGCATCTTGAAATTCGCGCTGCTTTTTCTTTCGGAAACTCAAAATCAACGCAACCAACCATTTTCATCTAGCACCTTCATTGACAAAATCGCCAAATTATCCATTTATTAGTCGTTCGAGGTCATATTGTAAAAAAAAGTCGTCGAGGTCATATTGTTAGTTAGTTAGTTAGTTCACCAAGAAATATATTCCCCCTCACTTATAAACGAGGTGCAAGGCCGGAATAGCGAAAAAATTGCCTAATAACAACAGCTTATGCGTCTAATTTCGTCCGGTGTAACTAAACCAACGCTGAACTGGCGCGTAAAAATCTAATATGTTAGACGGTACATAGATGAAACCTTGGAGAAACAATCTATGGAGAGAGAGTTATTTTTTTTACCCAACCGATACAAACTTGCGATAAATCACTTTCTCCGGGTTTTTACGTCGTACACCATGAGAGAGAAAGAGACAACGAATATAATACTCCGCTTCTACGTACTGTCACAATGATATAAGGCTCCTGGGTCACCGCGGGACTCCGCCCACATTTTTTATTATGCCACTAAACTTGATACAACTAAACGGTTTTTTAGGTTAGATACTATATTTTTATTAAATAAAAGAATACTTTGTTTTAAAACCACAGAATTTATTATGATGAAGGCCAACCGGTTTCGCTTGGATCAAGCTTCGGAGTCGAACACATATAATAACTAAAGAAAAATACAGAGTTAACAGGTATATATAGGTACAACAGTTAATGATAGGTGAGACAGTATATATAATACAAAGAAGGAGAAAGCATGTATTAGAGGGAGGGAACAGTTGAAAGTGCTTAATATATTACGAAGAATTGGTAAATAAACAAGTGTACATAATAGAAAGATAAATGTAATGTGAGGGGCCTATATTTTATCAAAACGACATTTTATTGACAATTGATGGGATAAAGTTTGATTTACAGGAAAATTTTCATTTTTGATTATTAAGTAGGTTAAGTGATAAATTTGATTTTAAAATTTCTAATTCGAGTGCTTCTAAATTGTCTAATCTAATGCCTATCCGTTTTTTATTAGACTAATTCCAAAAAATTATAGATGGTTTTCCAATTCAGAGAACCAGTTATTTAAGCAACGTAAACGGGACAATCATTACAGTTCAGTTTAAAAGTGCGTCCATTACAATTCATCTAACACCTTAAGCTTAGTTGTATTGATTAAAAATTTACCGAGAAGAAATTAGTTCGGGTTTATATCAGAGGTTTACTAAGGTGGAAAAAATGCAAAATCCTTTGAAGGTTATAGCGTAAAAAAATTTGTGGAAAACGACATTTTGATTTTAAATTTCTTATTAAAGGATTTATATGGAAAAGATATGATGATATTTTTTGCATTTGACGGGTACAGAACGTCAACTAAATTCTTTTCCAACTTATAAACTCACACACTCAAATACAGTTCAATCTTAGAATTAGCTATTAATGCGTCCTTAAACTTTTTAGACCTTACACTATCTCCAAACAATCCGGAATTGAATATTTACCGTAAACCACAGACATAACTATTCATAAACACGAATCACATATCTCATAAGCATTCGGCCTTTCATTCAATGATTCACAGATTAGTTTCCGTGCCACTGTCTAGTATTAATTTTACAAACGAATTGTCTGTAATCACAAATAGCGTTAAATAATGGATATGAGACTTAATCAATAAAATCCTAGTTGACGTTAAGAAATAAAAAAAATCATCTACAAATCTTTTTTTTTTCAACAGTTTTTAACGATAACAATCAAAATTACCAGTGGCGTAGGATTTTATTCATAAACAGTTTTTCCACCTTAAGTGTTAAGAACCTCCCCTACAGATATAAAAAAAACCCGCTTTACACAAATAATAATCTCGGTAAATTTTTAATCAATACAAAAGGATAAAGATGATAATTTAAGCCATTCTGGCATTTACAAACTGAACTGTAATGATTGTCCCGCGTTTTACGTTGAAAACAGCACGAAATGTTAACACTAGAGTTTAAAGAACATTTACGTTGCTTAAATGGTACCGGTTTCGAATTGGCAAACCATCTAACTACTATCAAACCATACTTTCGAAAAAACTACAGGAATTAGTCTTTACATAAAACGGGATAGGCATTAGATTAGACAATTTAGAAGCACCTCGAAATTAGAAATCTTTAAAATCAAATTTATCACTTAACCTACTTTCAAAAAAAATCTTAGCCCCTATTTTAAATATGTTTCCTCAAACTTTATCCCACAATTGTCACAATTGATGCTACGAATCACTCTGTTTTATTCCATAATCCTCACCCATTTAATTATTATTATGTATCCAACACCTCTTCCAGTAACAATAAAATGTCGTTTCATATATAAATTCAATATAGGATCTTTGTCTGCCCCCTCACATTACATCATTATCTTTCTATTATGTACACTTGTTTATTTACCAATTCTTCGTAATATATATTAAGCACTTTCAACCGTTCCCTCCCCAATACATGCTTTCTCTCTTCCTTCTTTTGTATTATATACTGTCTCACTCTATCATGTACCTATACAACCTGTTAACTCTGTATTTTTCTTTAGTTATTATATGTGCCCTGACGAAGCTTGATCCAAGCGAAACCGGTTGGCCTTCATCATAATAAAAAAACAAAGTATTCTTTTATTTAATATAATGTCCAACCACCATGTGATTGCTTCGTGCGAAAAAAAAAAAAAAAAAAAAAAAAAAATACTATATTTTTGTTGATATCAATACTGTGAAAAAGTGGTCATACGAATAAATAAAAACACTATGTCGATACGTGATATAAATGGATGTATACATACCCTAGCCTTGGCCTTAGCCACGCCCAGATCCGCCGAGTCAGGTAAAAATCATCAAAAACTGACTACACTGCCTTGGTTTGATACCACTCTATATACTCTAAGGATCAAACGATTCCAGTATTCGCAGAACTGTACACGTTTTCAAGATTACAATAGCCTTTATAATTTGAAGATTTTAAACTTCGCAAAGTCTTTGATTGGGTTGCTATTGTTGATGTTCGCTTTATTATTATGTTTTATCTATACGATATTATATGAAGTGTAATTTCAGTGAGTCAATAACCGTTAATGTCGATAACTATAGCGTGATCTTATAAGGTGCGTCTTTCTAAGAACAAGCGGTAATTCAATAAGCGATAGAAGGGTAGCACACATCAATAGTAGGGGGTAGGAGGTGGGGAGTGGGAAGTAGGTGGCCAAGGTAGATTGGGTTCCTGGACGGCTGCAGTGTAGACGGCATAAAATGCTCGGCAAACTCAACCACGGAAATTGCAGGAGACCTGATACTCTGAGGTAATTTCCGGTTCCACGGCTTTCAAACTGTGGAATAAAATAAAATTGTTGTTTTTCAGGTAATATTTTTCGCGTTAATAATTAACTGCGTACTTACACACTGCATTATTTGTGTGACAATTTTATATATCAATGTAAAATACGGGTTTTCGCATTGCAACTCTTAAGGAGTACACGGTGAACAGTTGCTGTCTGTCATGCTTCAGAATTATTTACAGTAAATATTTTTTCTAAACAAATAGTTTTTTTGTAAGTCGTGTTATCAAATAACAATAATATCGCATGCGACTGTACAGTGGCATGGGTAATAAAAAGGCTTATAATATCGTATGATATAAAGATTAATTAAGAGACACGATTCTTTGGAACTGAAATTCTGAAAGATAGTAAGAAGAGATTTTTCACCCTTTCGCTTCTCATGTGGTAATTTTCATTTAAGATTTAACAAGATCAGATTAAGGATAGAGCTCTGAGATATTTTGGACATGTTTAGAATGGAAACAGAAAGTGGAGTGTCAGGATAATATAACCCCTGCAAAGGGGTGGAAATGAAAATTGTAGACACCCCAGAAAGACGTTACGGCTTGCGTAATCGATGGTAAGACGCTCGACTGCGAATCCAAAGGTCGCTGGTTCTAACCCTTCGTGCGCAAATATTTTTTATTTAATCAATATGTGTCGTAACACATTTAATTAATATAAAATTGTATAAATTTTATTTGCGACACGTTCCCGAGTGATAGATACTCTAAGTATTGCCCTGGTGAAAGACAACTATTCAGAATTGAAACGTTGCTTGAAATGGCTTTAGCCGTGTTTGGTGACCAGATCATCTGAATGGCCAGTCAAACTTCCTAACCTTCCTCTTCCCCATATCCTTCCCCTCCCCACTACCTTAAACCTCACAACATACCTCAATTGGGGATGCTAAAGTCTCACTGGCTCTAGACGGTAGGTAGCAGTTGGGACTCTTGTGCGGTAAATCACATGCCTATTTTACTCTTAGGTCAAGAGTCGTAATAATCGAATGGTATGGCATATATATGAAAAGACTTATTCACGTAAATGAAGCATGCAGTTTTTGCCAAGATAAAATTGGGTGACATTCCTTCATATATGTATATTTTTGATAAGACATATCAGTATTCAAAATATTTTAGTTGAAGCTTCCACATTTGTATGGGAGATACTGTAGAAACTTATCTCATCCTGAAAAAACTACTTTTTTTTCATTATACTGATAATCCCTGATTGAATAGAATATTTTATCTTTCAGTGGAAAATAATAAAAAATAGTTGGCAACCGCTGATCTGCTGACGAAAACGTTTAGAAAGGAGTAATAAACCGTTGGACCTCGGCCAATTTTATTCTTCGTCACGGCTTGCGGAGTGGAACAATTTAGGAGCACTATTTATAAAGAATGTATGTTTTACTTTTTGCAGCGATTTTCCTGATTGGTTCGCTTTCTCCGCGTACCCTATTCCTTAACGGATGCCTGATTGCAGTTTTTCAAACTGAGAAAAAATACCTTTTTTTAATTTGTGGCAATAATTTAGTGTGAGTTGGATTTTGCTTTTACTAACTTAAGGCTACGGTCGTTAATCTTATTAACTTGTGCTCGGGTATGTTTATAGGAGTTCTCTGTCAAACAAGATATTTCAAGACAATATGACAAGTGTCTAAAGCAGGAGTGTAAAACCTTTTTAATGCCAAGGACCATTTAGATATTTGTTATTCATTTGAAGGCCGGACTAGAGATGATTGATAACTGAAATGTCACTGCGGTTCCAGCTAGCAGATACCGAATTTTACCTATTAGAACCAGTTCACGATGGCGGGAGGAGACGTTTTATTCCATTTTATGGGGGGTATGTAAACTAATTTTCTTTAAAGGGGGGTTCATATTATTTTTTTTATAATTTCATAAGGGTGCAAATCATAAGAGTGTATTTTTATCGCAAATAAAATTTATATTTATTCGATATAGGGGGGGTTCATCGAGCAAAAGAATCTCGAGTTTACGGACCGAATGGTCTCGGGTCGTAGGTTCTCCACCCATGGTAGTAGTAGTGAAATATTATCTATAGATATATACATTATGTTTAAATTATCGTTAATACATATCGTCGCCGGAAATACAAAAGGACTGAAGCGCCATTTTGGGAAGTTTACACCAGAGCACTTTAAAGTTTTTACAAATAAAATTCAAGTCTTTAGTATCTCGTTGGATTTTGAAAAGAAAAGTTAACTCAGGTAACTCAATGCTCTCATTGAGTTATGTAAAGGGACAAAGAGCTAAAAGAAGTCCCAAACTTCTGTTGCTTGAGTCAAGCCTTCTCCGATATGGTAAATATATTTGAGATGGCTGAAGGGCCAGATAAGTCTTCAGAATCAAACGAGAGTCAAAGCTTTTGATGCACAAAAAAAAACTGCATATTTAAATAATTTTTGACTCAAGTGTTGCTTAAGCCCTTTTTACTTTCCAGTGACGATATTACAACTAACGTAATTGAGGAAAACATTATCTAACAAGACAAATTTGCGTAGCAGTCCATTCTCTCTGCCAACCGTTGCGGGAAAATGGTATAGTTGTAAGTTTGTTAGTTAGTTGTCTAAAACAAATAAAAACAAAAAAAATCTGTTACGCATTGGTAGTTACTTGTACGATGATAGCTATTTCACTGACTTAAAACAGTATCAAACAATTGGACATTAAACAATCGTATTTGATTTAAACAATAAACTTTATAAATGAAAATGAAATAAGTTTGCATAAGACCACAGATTTTATTTTAATTTTTCTGACCGACCGGTTTCACTTAGCCTAAGCACCATCAAGGAAAAAAAACTATTAATCAGGGTAGTATAATTTTGTACCCTAATGATGCTTAGGCTAAGCGAAACCGGTCGGTCATATAAATTAAAGTAAAATCTTTTTTTTTTACACAAAGTAATTATTTCATTTCCATGTAATATGTGAAATCACAAAGTGATTGCTTTCTACGAAAAAAAAGGCTTTATAATATTACTAAAATATAGTCATACAAAATAAACAATAAATGATTGTCATCAAGTCCGTGTATTATTTTTCAAAACCTCAACATAAGTTACCCACTCATCGTTTTCCACTCGGAACAAGGGCGAGTCTTACAAAAAGCTTAGCATTTCTCACGTAGCATCCATCAAATCTAGCACTTCCCCGGAGTGCCGTGGAACGTAGGGCACTGGAGCTTTCATAACCGTCTAGCTCCATCGGGTCACATGACCGCTTGATTGCAGCCTCCGAGCTGCTCTCTTCGACTCTGCGCTCCGGGGCAAAGATGCTACTAGGTACCGTATATATTATATATGCGATTTTCTCAACCTCGACTACTCTCAGAAAACCAATTTCACGGATATTCTTGTTCAAACAATAGTACGATGGCGGCCGGAGAAGGCTGCTCAGTTAACGTTGCGCTGATTAAGTGTGACGTGAAAGATCGAGCGAGATTTGTGAATATTGTAAGGAAGTAATCAACTTTGTATGCAAAGCATTTTCGCTAGTTAGTTTATTGAGATTCTTTTGAATTATAGTATGTGCGCGATTCTGGGAGTAAATATTTAAACCTGATTTTGCGAAAACTATTTATTAGGCAGCCCGAATCTGGACAATATGCGATATATAATGTGGTGGCTAAGAAGCTTAAATTCAGAAGTGAAGTCTAAAGCCGGATGAATACGTTTAATGTCATGAAATTTGTACGTCATTTTAGATCTGGAAATTCTACGTCATAGCAACACTATTTTCATATTTGAAATACAATTTCAGCTGCCTAAAAATTTGATAAACTGTTTCATATTTTTCATTTGTTTCATAATTTGAAAAAAAAATCGAGAAAGAAGCGATTGTTCGTACGATGAAATTGAACAAACATTGAAAATTTCCACATTAGGAAAGCGTAGGAAAGACTTTGATTTAATTTTCGTTTTAAAAATTATTAATTGTATAATTGACTCACCTTCTTTGTTGCAACTCATTCAGTTCAACATTCCTTGCCGTAGACTCAGAAATAATTAATTGCTGCTCATCAATCATCACTCTACTAATTATGGGTATCATCTTCCACTGTCCAGAATGTCGAGACTTGTTAACTCAAGCCATGGTCTTGACATTTTTGGTAGCAGTATAAATGATTTTTGTCATTCTTTACGACTCTACCAAAACTTTGATTTGACCTTGGCTTTGACTTAAATGTTCTTCCTAATGTATATTAATTTTGTTCTATTCTTGTCATTGCTTCATTATAATATTATGTGTGTGCTGTTCTTTCTCTGTTGCTCTTTTCTTCCACTTCATGTTGTGTATTTTTTTTTGTAATTGGACAATAGTCCGTTAGTATATAAATAAATAAATAATGTAGTGACCAAGAAGCATAAAGTCTAAAGCCGAATTAATAGGTCTGGCGTCGTGAAATTTACGCGTCATTTACGACCTGGAATTTTGACGTCAAAGCAACATTCTTTTCATATTTGAAATTCAATTTCAACGGTCAAAATTTTTGATTGTTTTATATTGTTAATTTTTTTATAGTGAATACCGCACAAAAATCCCAACTGCTCCTAACCGTCTAGAGTCAGTGAGACTATAGCATCCCCAATTGGGGTATGTTGTGAGGTTGAAGGTCATGGAGAGGGGAAGAAGATGGGGAAGAGGAAGGTTGTGAAGTACCTGGCTATTCAGATCTGGTCACCAAACACGGCTAAAGCCACTTAAAGTAACGTTTTAATTCTGAATGGCGGTCTTTCACCAGGGCGATACCTAGAGTATCTACAACTCTGGAACGTGTCATCAATGATTTGAAGTATTGGAATAAGGGTGAAGCAAGGTTATAAAACCAGTATTACCTTCGTCTATGGAATGTCTTAGTCAGACAGATACAGAACAACCCCTTAAATTTTGTATTTTCCAAGATAAATAATTTATAAAATGAAAATTAAAAAAAGTATTTGTAAATTGAGCAGTATGAAAACATATATTTTCAAAAGCACAAACAGAAAGGTGGGTTTGGGTCTGATGCCTGGAGAGGTCTTTACCTTTATTTATTTAAAGTGGAAAAAATGTATTATGTTAAAAGACAGTTTGATTCCAAATATTGACTATTTTTCAAAACGTAAGCTGTTTTGCACGAATGGGTACCAAATAATCCACACAAATATTTTTCTCTCCAAATTGTTGAAAATGTAGATACTCAATTTGAAATCATTTGGCAGCCTGTCCTGCCGTGACAGAAGTTTCACCGTGTAACCTGTCTGTCATTGTCAGGTGGGGCGTCACTGGAGCTTTGTGGAAACGGTACGCTTAATGTGACAGGGTTTAAAATATAAAACGTTTCTGAAAAACTCCTCGGAAATAATACAGTTTCGCAAACCTACAAAAATCGTACTCGAAAAACAAAATTGTTCAGAGCAAGTCTTTACACAAAAGTGGCTAATTAAAGTACAACAATAAACCTTACAAGATCATGAGAAACAATAATAATGTTACAAATATCAATTTATCTAATTAGTTCGTTCAGCATTACTATATTAAGATTTCGGAGTAAGAATATATATGGAGAGAAAGAGCTAAATATTTTTACCCAACCTATACAAATTTACGTTAAATCACTTTCTTTGAGTTATCATGTCGTAAACCGTGAGAGAGAAAGAGACAAGACAAGTTGTCACATAATATCGCACCACTTTTAAGTACGTAAGCATGTTTTTCGTCTCTCGCGTCTCCGGCGACTCCTCCCAATACGTTCTGTTATGCGACATAACTCAACTGTTTTTCAGGTTATATCCTTTATTTTACTTGATAACAATAGTGTTAAAAAGTGTCATAAACAATACATTATGCCGACATGTGCTATGAATGGATGTAAAAAGGTATGTCCATGAAAACCTCAGCCACGGCCGAGTCAGGAAAAAATCAACAATTCTGACTACACTGTTTCGCAAAGGTATCCCTCCTAGTATATTATTGCTCTGAGATTGTTATCCTTCAGATTTTGGTTAATTTAAAAGCAGAACTTTCCACAAAATATCATAACTAGTACTTTGGTGTTTTCCGATAACAATAATTTAATCGTAAATAGAGAAGAAATGTAGATCAGTTGAGCGATTTCGTATCTCCATTTCAATCTAAATGTAGATATTTAGATATAAAAAAAATATTATGGTGTAATACGAAGTACCTAAACTCAAATACAAGTTATTTGCGCACGCCGGGCCTTGAACCCGTGACCTTCGGATTTGTATCCGAGGATCTTAACCGCTCGATAACGGATACAGTTAGTCGTCAAAGTTATGCGATACACGAAAACTAAATTAAACAATATAATTTCCTTGTAATTTAAGTTACACTTTTAAAAAATGGCCAACAGTAAGGAAGTTACGCACATTTCAAATACACACATATATAATAATATATACAGTCAAACTTGGTTATAACGAACGCGAAGGGGCCAACCAAATTTACTCCTTATAGCCATTACTCGTTATAAACGTAGGTAGGTAAAAAAGCACCTACCTTCTAATATCGATATTTACACCAGGGTTTGAAAGCTTGCATATTATAAAGCAAGACTTTTTTATTACGAAAATCTTGCTTAACTAACTATGAAATGATTTAATTTATGATTACACTAATAATAATGATAAACTGTACGCACAGTACTGGATAGAAATATTTCTTAGAGCGACAACTATCGGGGATTATAAACCCTCCTTAACGTTATTTACGGAATGTCCGCCGCCTTGCCGGACTTGTCTTGTCTTGAATCTTTGTTTTGTTTATGACATTATTTGACTGTTTTGAAGAATTGGGTTTTTTTCTCATACCCGGGCGCATTGAGTTGACAATATTATGTGGACGTTATATCAATGTAGTGACCTCGTTATAACCCCACACGATTGTATGAAAATAAGCCCGAACAAACATATCATTAAGTATTGCTCATTATAGCCTCGCTATTACCGTGATCGTTATAATCAAGTTCGACTGTATATATATATATATATATATATATATATATATATATATATATATATATATATATATATATATATATCGTATTGTGGATATTTTGAACAGTACCAGGGAACATTTATCCCTCTTCCTGTGTCAACTGTGGTTAGAGGTGTATAAATGAGGAGATAATCTTTTCTACCCGGTGAGCTGTGAGCGGGCTGCCTTTTGCTAATGTAGGCTTTTTTGTGTAGATGTTTATATACGAGTATATACAAGTACTTGAAGTTAAATTTTGTAGACTGTGTTTTGTATGCTTATAGAAATCTTTTATTTAAGCCCACTCACCAAGGCTAGGGAGGGAATAAGATGGAATTTTGACGGGACGAAGGGGGTCGGTACTGAGGGTCTAACGGCCAAGGTTAAAAATAGAATGATTCGGGTTTGAATCTTATTTGGAGTGAAATGTTTTGGATAAATCTATTATGTTTTTTCGGAGGAACATTTCAAATACAGGTTTTTTTTAAATTGTCTGGTAAAATATATTAAAGGTAGGAAGATACTTTATCGCTAAAAAAACTCAAAACAAAGGTGCGTCAGTACCAAATTTGAAAATGTCCCGCTCGTACTTGTATGTAGGTGTTCACAAGGAAATTATTGAATGTTGTTTTATTTTTAAAACTTTTACTAATATTAGTCTACAGTAGGAACCCTTTGAAACCCCGTTGATTGCAGTGAATGTGTTATAAATTTGCATACCTTTTTAAATTCATAAGTAAGTTTTCTAGAGCCATTGCAGAAGTTTCCGTCTGAGAGAAATTTATTTTGTTTAGTTAATAAAATTTTATGATACACTTTGTTAAATTCCTCACTGAATTCAATTTAAATGTTGTCCACTTGTTTTATCTGATAAATATTTGATAAGGAAGTTTGTTTCGGAAAACTTTGATGAAGTGATGATGTTGATTTTGTATAGAAAAACGATTGAATTGTATCCAAGTACTTGTGAAAAGCTTCTAAATTTTAAGAAAATAATAATTTAATTTCTTTGTACGTACGCAACAAGTCAAAATCTAGCGTTAAATCGTAGAAAATTTTAAAATTTACAAACAATTGTTGGAAAAATAATAAATAATATAATTATTAGAATTAACTTTATGAAGCTTTATGCTTTTATTTTGATATTTAATATTGAAATAATATCAATAATCTTCAACGTAAATATGAAACAGAAAAAAGCCAGAAACTAAAAAGAATAACGGTTGCGACCGAGACTCGAACTCGGAACCTCTATCCTATCCGGGAGTAACGTCTCTGCTAACTTTGAAATAACGAGACCTTATAAGAAACCGACATTTTGATCGATCTCATACTTCTTTGAAAATGTTTTTTTTTCCATTTCTACCAATATAGGCTGCCAACTTTATATTGGTATGCAAATCTCAACTCGAGCACATATTGAATACCTAGATGGTGTCTTGGATAGGACATCCATTTTAATTTACCGAAGATGTTTTTACTTCTTACTAACCTAGTTTCTGGGTTTTTTCTGTTTCATATTTACGTTGAAGATTATTGATATTATTAGATAATATAAATATTTTCTTATTTGAAATTTCTCAAAGCGAATTTATTTTCATATGTTCACTACCTGTTATGAAAGCTTTTACCACAGCTCATGCCGTTTCTTGCTTTTAGGTTAGGCACCATGTTTTACAACCGAAGAAAACAACTGGTGAAATTTTAGTCTTATAAATGAGTAATTTGCTTCTTTCACTTGGTATGTTCGACCCCAAGAGTCCCGTAGCACATGCAGGCATGGTGGTTTCTGCTTCTAGCAAGTGAACGGATTGTATATACTCTATGTATCGCCCTGGTGAAAGACCACTATTAAGAATCGAAACGTTGTTTGAAATGGCTTTAAAAAGAAAGGCAAACATTACCGGGTTACGAATAACCTGACAATATTTGAAAAACTCCTACTACCACCATAAAAAGCGGAATATGTTGCTTGTGCAGTGATGGAGGACTTAGCTGGCAGAAGAATTGAACCCACAAAGCCCGAGTTGGAATCCGACGCGTTTATCCACTCAGCTACTAACCAATCAATCTTCTTACCTCAGAGCAAGAATATATATGGAGAGAGAGCCACAGATTTTTACACAACTTACACAAATTTACAATAAATCACTTTCTCCGTTTTTACGTCGTAAACCGCGAGAGAGAAAGAGACAAGACAAGTTCTCACATAATATAGCACCACCATTCGGTATGTTAGCATGTTTTCCGTCTCCGGCGACCCTGCCCACTACGTTTTGTTATGCGACATAACTTGTTTTTTCTGTTATATCCTATATTTTTGTTTATAACAATACTGTGAAAAAGTGGTTATACAAATAAACAAAAACATTATGTCGATATGTGCTATGAATGGGTGTATAAATACTCTAGCCCTAGTCTTAGCCACGCCCGAGTTAGGCAAAAATCATCAATACTGACTAAAAAAGCGCTCCCTCCTGAATATTATTGCTCTGAGCTTCTTGCTCATCTTTTGCCCCTCCCCACTACCTTCAGCGTCACAGTATACCCCAATTGGGGATGCCATCATCCTACTGGCTCCAGACGGTTAAGAGAAGTTGGGACTCTTATGCGGTATTCACTATAAATTATTATTTTTATTTATTGCTGGCCTACCCTGACATCCCGGCTAGTTGCCCGCTTACGCGTGTTTACCATATACTTTGTTTTGAATGGACTTATTTGTATTCTATTTTTTTCTTTGAAGGTCATGCTCTGTTTAGATCTGGTCAACTACAATGTACTACAGTTTATTCAGCCTGTTATATTTGAATTACGTGCGATGTTCTCCAAAACAAGATTCAAAACCACGGGAACGCCTTTGAGGTGTTATTTCACTAATTCACTATTTATATAAATATATGTTATTTTATTTTATATGAATGCCGCACAAGAGTCTCAACTGCTCTCAACCGTCTAGAGCCAGTGAGACCATGGCATCCCCAAATGGGTTATGTTGTGAGGCTATAGGTAGTGGGGAGGGGAAGGAGATTAGGAAGAGGAAGGTTGAGAAGTACCTGGCTATTCAGATCTGGTCACCAAACACATGTTGTGAGTTGTGGAAAAACAAATCATGGATTTTATTATTTGATCCATTTTTTTCAAAAGTAAGAAATCGAAGAACACACAAAAACGTGACTAACCTTTCCAGTTGTCAAAAACAAACCACTAATCCGAAATGGCTGATAATGCTAACATATGATAAACATATGTGTACCAACATAACAAAAAAAAATCGATAAACGAATGTACACAGCCCGCGAAAATTCAAAATTCACCTTTTCTTTTGAACAGACCTCGTATATTCTTCCTCCAAGGTCTGACTTCTTTTAAGGGGATACCCAGTTATTTAGACATTAGGCGTATTTTCTCTATTTACACTTATCGAAAGCTTGTTCAAGTCAATGAACAGGTGGTGAAAATTATATATTATTTATATGCCTTTTCCATAGTTTGCCATGAAATTACATAGTTTTCGTGAAATTATTATGGTCAATATATTGGGTTTGAAGCCGCACTGATATTCACCTACAATATTTTCACTATAGATCGGTAGCCTGACATTACAATATTATAAATACAGGAGTAGAGTTTGTAGGTGATTATTGAGATTGTAATATAAATGATAATTTATTCACTGTAATATTGATTATTGAATTACTTCAAAGAATATGAAAATAAAAAGTTTTTTTGTGTCTTATCTATTTTCAGATTCTTTATAGATTATTAACGTCCTTCTAATAATTAATGAGATGAATTATTACCCAATATATTCATTCGATACTATATTTTTCAGGGTAAAAATGTCAATACATATTTGCTTGCAAACAGAAATTTACGTATATTTTTTATATGATATTAATAAGCCAAAACACAAATATGAAACAGAAAAAAGCCAGAAACTAAAAAGAATAAAGGTCATGACCGAAACATTAAACATTATGTAAATATTTAATAATAATTCCAATTTTAGCAAAAAAAAATCTAGGCATATTTTTTGTCATTTTAATAAGGCATGCATTTGTATGCCATCCTGATCAATCCATATAATTATAAATAACTATATTTAATTAAAAAATATTATTGATATATTTATTATGTATTATTAATATATGCTTTGATGGTACTGAATAACTTTTTTTAAATCTATTGTTATTATGTTAACGAGAAAATTCTTTGAAATGCTCAATTTGATTTTTTAATCTGACACTTTTTTTCTTCGTTTTTTTATGTAGGCTTTTCCAAATTAGTATTTTTTACTGTGTTAACTCTCAATTACGCAAACAGTAGTCACCCTTTAATTTGAAAAGGTTACAGCCTAATGAAGTATACTTCTGTGAAATAGAGTCGAAACAAATAATGGACATCCTGTAGCATCAGGATCCCTGAACTCGACGCTCATTAATTTTGAAAGCACCCTATAAGCCCGCGTACTACCTCACCCCATGGCAACCCACCCCCGGGTGAAAGACGACAGAGGTCATCGCCTTTAAACCTTCGAAACATCTGTAATTCTGCGTCACAACAAGATTATTAGCCACAAACACAGACTACAATAACCGACGAGAAGGTTAGTCAAACTATTTGCATAGCCAATAACTATATAGCCCTAATTTTGGCAATATAATAATACAGCGGAGTGGTGGTTTCAATTGTGGTATTTATGTAATAGTATTATTATCTCCAGAAGAACAAATAAGTGTGAATTAGGATGTGGGATGGGACGGAACATGAGACGAAAGAGGGTAAAGTCTAGAAACACATTGATACGGGAAAAGTATTAACTCACCGAAATGAAATCCATTGGTAAACAAGGCGTTCCCAATAATTGAGCTCGAATTGAAATTGATTCTTCCTTTCGAATCCACTACAGTAATTAGTTTTGATTAGAAAAATTCTCCGACCTCTTTTTCGGTAAATCTTGTGACTGTGCCAGTTGCTTTTTGTATTCACTTTCACCTTCTGTTTTGTATTATTATTTTGTTGTTCGTTACAATAACATACCAGAAATAACATTTATTATTAATATTCTCAGACTCATGTGACAACTCTAATAAATACTTATTTATTCCGGAATAAAATGAGTAAGATAAACAAATCATAAACCTTAAAAAAATACGGCAAGCGTTCTTGTTACAACTGGAATGTATTTGATATCTCCAAGGAATACAATATTTTATGCGAAACAATAAAACGGACTGCCGAAACTATGCGATTATCCAAACTAAATACAACGTAACTAATTGCCTAACCATTGTTCCATGATTAATTCGCAACTTTCCTCAACGCATTTCAGAGGCGGAGCAATTAATTGGAAATAGATTCTCTCAAATTTCTAGTGCTTCTACAAGTAGCTATCACATTACCTTCCGCTTAGGAAAAAAACCCATTGAATAGTTGGCTGCCGAAGTACCGATAAAGGCTTTTTCTTAGTTAAATGATGAAAAAACTATGGATAACCGTGTGGTAAAAACGTGGTTATTAGGAAAGAATGCAAGCCTGATGTAAGCGTAATGAATAGGATTAAGAAAGGGACGCTCACATGGTTTGGGCATGAAGAACAAATGAACGAAGAAAGGAGTGCGAAAATAATATTAATACTAATTACCAATTTTTATACACTGTATTTCTTATTATGTTATATTGTATGATTTAAGTTAGTTTGATTACTCTGTATTTTGTTGTAACTCATGTAGTCCTTTAATTTCCTTTGTCCCAGAGTAAGTTTTTATAACTCATCGGGATTGCTATATATGTTAGCAAGTTATTAATAATAAAAAAATAAATATTTTTTTAGATATTTATATGATGCGAAAGTAAATAAAAGAAGAAGTCGGGGACGTCCGAGGAAGACGTGACACGATCAAGTGAATCAAATACTTGAGTCGGGACATTTGAAGAGTATGTATAAGACGATGTATGAATGTGAATGAAGCAAAGAGTGTGTGCCAAGACAGAGTCAATCTTTTTTTTAAACTGAGTGTTGCATCAAACGTTTTTAGCTTCAACGGCAAATGTGTTTCGGAATTATAATTTTTACAGTACAGTTATTTTAATGCTATGGTATTTTTTATTGAATACATTTAAATTGTGAAAAGTTTGTACCTATTCGTTTGTTGGCTAAAGAAAATGGAGTAGAGAAAACGTAGGTATGTATAAAGAACGAACATTTTGTTTGAATTTATCCGAAGGCATCAGAGGCCGATTGAATCATTTGTGTCGTGAGAGAATGCCATCATGTATACATCACAAAAGCGACTAATCAAGAGCATGTTTGGAAGGTTATTCTACACCCCTATCCTCCTGATCTTCTTAAATTCACTTGACGACTTTTTTATCTCTAACCACCGGATTTCTTTGGGAGTTAAAAACAGTTGAAAGCAGTCAAAAAATTCAATCGTAAACAGTGCATTTTATTACTTTGTTTACGATAAAAACGTTTTAAAAATAAATTAAGCGTATTTTTATTTGTTAAATAATTATTACCGTTGAAGGTTATTCGAATAAATTTCAAATTGATACAATTATATTATGCACCATTTCTTTGGTGGAAAAATAAAAATAATTTCTATAAATCATCTTCTCTCTTGTTTATTGTCTTTAAATTAGACGTAGTTATGCAGAAAGTATCCAACCCCAAAAAGATGAAACCGAGAAAAAGGCGTTTTAAATTAAGACGATACAAAATCATTATTATGCGTAATCGGCATTTGTAAAGTGAATATCAGTGATTTTTGTGAGAATTATTATAAAAATGTAATTTATAATATATCAATCTATTTATTAAAAAAATAATTGTATTTTCTATAAAATCCTACATTTTAATGTTTTCAAACATTAATTTAAGTCAAATATCTGCAATGTGCGTTAATGAAATAATGAATTCTAAAAAATCTATTCAATTTGAAGCTTGGATGTTTTCAGCAGATAGAAATTTCGTATTTATCTATAGGAAAACATGAAAAACTCGATTTAGGCAAATTGTGGGTAGGATGCTTTCTCCATAACTACGTCCAATAAATTAATGATACTAATTAAATTCCTTTCATGACATCTAATTATAACCTAACCACAAGCCTTTTTAGCCCCTAAGTGTTTCTGTCAAGATCAACTTTCCTTATTAAACCCCCTTTGATTTGTAAATTTAAGGAGTATCTCATGCACTAAATAATTGTAGCATATTTTTCTCAAGTTTTAACGTCAAACAAACTCTTCGAATAAAACTCCCCACGGAAAAAAACCTACCCCGTCTGGCTTGCACGTGATCACTCATTAAAACAACAACCTCACTCCTGAAGTCCCACAGAAAAGTTCTCGAAACTCGTGGTAAATTAGGACCACAAGCTTCTACGATATTGTAAAACGTATACATGTTATCGATGCCTAACCTGGTAATAATATTAATTAGAGAGTTTTGTTTATGGTATTTGGTTTCCCGTGTTTTGGTTATTGTATTTCAAAGATGTTGATCAAAACCTTTTTTCAATTAGTTCCAATTATCCAACAATTTCGAAACAATAAGAATAACTTTCAATTTTTCTGTGTATTTTTTTCCATTCGTAGCAGAACTCCAAAAGTCGTATGTGATTAAAATAATTTTCAAAAATATAAATAAGAGCGATATAGATACGAGTATTTGCCTGTTTTTTCTTAGTAAAATTTTATTTGATTTTTTAATGTGAATAAAGCACTAGAGTTCCTACTAATGATAATAGTCCGGAACCAGTGAGACTATGGCACCCTTGATTGGGGTATATTGTGTTGCTGAAGGGAGAAGGGAGAGAAGGAGATATGTGAGGAACTCAGAGCAAGAATATATATAGAGAGAGAGAGCTAAACATTTTTACCCAACCTATACAAACTTTCAGATACTCCCTTCTATCTAGATTGCATGTAGTTGGTAATACATACGCAGAGGTGGCTGATGTATTTAACTGCACGGAATGTAGATACAAGAAAGCTATAACATCATACATCCTTAATCAATAATATTTTTATGTATTTAAACACTATTTTTACTACTCTAAACTATTATTTATTTTGTTTTCGCATAAAATTCTTATTTTTTCACTGTCAATTGTAAACCTTTAATGTAAAAGCCCTCTCGGGCGTGTACAATAAAATAAATAAATACATTTACGATAAATCACTTTCTACGAGTTTTTACGTCGTAAACCGTGAGAGACAAAGAGATAAGACAAGTTCCCACACAATACTGCACCGCTTTTAGGTATGTAAGCATATTCTCCGTCTCCCGCGTCTTCGGCGACTCCGCCCATTACGTTTTGCTATGCGAAATAACAGGACAGAACTCGGTTTTTTAGGTTATATCCTACATTTTTGTTTGTAACAATACTGTAAAAAAGTGGTTGTACAAATAAACAAAACATCATGTCGACATGTGCTATGAATGGATGTATTAATACCCTAGCCTTGGCCCTATCCACGCCTCAGTCAGGCAAAAAACATCAATACTGACCACACTAGCGCTCCCTCTTAATATATTATTGCTCTAAGGTGAGGAAGGAGGAAGGTGGGGAAGCACCGGGATATTCGGATCTGGTTATCACTAAACTCGGCTATGGACATTCCAAGGAACGTTTCGATTCATTGTTCAGTTTTAAGGAAACTTAATAAAGAACCAAATTGACAAAAAACTATCAATTTGTGCGATTAACGAAAAAAATACGTCTTCTTATGATTTACCTATAGCTATGGGTTTACTACGAAAAGATCTATTTTGGTTCAGTAGATTCACTCCAATTGGAAAATGCATTTAAAGGACGTGTCAGCTGTCACATGAATAAGACAACATACCTGCCTAGCAGAACTTTGTATATTTCAATTTGCAAAAAAAGGTGAATTTCTAAAAAACAAATCATTCTTGCAGTTTTCGGGATCGATAGATATTTTTTCTCTGTTGTAAACATTATGATACAAAGTAAACTTCTCATTTGAAAAATGTATGATTGAATGTGATATTGTGACCTTATAAAGTGTGCTCCCATTCGTCTCTGTCACCGAAAGAGTGGAGGAGTAGACGAGTGGAGAAGTGAAGGTGCCACCTTGTGCATGTTACTTACCAGACTCGACTTACGTTGTGACAGCAGATTGATTGCTTATTCCGCGTGCCGATAAGCAAACATCTCTCACTTTACAATATTTTCAAACATTATTCCAGTGGAATAGGCCTCCGTGGTCGAGTGGTAAGAAGACCGACTGCGAATGCAGAAGTCGCGGGTTCAAACCCGACGTGTGCAAATAAAATTTTATTTAAGTAATATGTGTCATAACACTTTTAATTCATTTCCAATAATATATAGTTATTTTCGACTCGTTCCAGAGAAGTAGATACTCTAAGTATCGCCCGAAGAATCAAAACGTTGCTTGACATGGCTTGAGCCGTGTTTAGTGACCAGATCTGTGTCGATATATATGTAAATAATACTGGTTTTATAATCTTGCTTCGCTCTTATTCCAAAACTTCAACTCCAAAAATACCATTGATGACACGTTCCAGAGTGGTAGATACTCTAATCGCCCTGGTGAAAGACCACTATTCAGAATCGAAACGTTGCTTGACACGGGTTTATACGTATTGAGTGACGAGATCTGAATATCCAGGTACTGCCCAACCTTCCTCATCCTCATCTCCTCTCACAACAAACCCCAATTGGGGATGGCATAGTTTCACTGGCTCTAGACGGTTGGGAGCAGTTGGGACCAGTGGCGGCTCGTGACTTTTTGGGGTGCTAGAGTGGTAAGATTGAAAAAACGTCATCATTGATGTTGTTGTAACCGAAAACATTTTTTTTTTTTTTCGAAATTTCAACGTTTTGTATGAAGATTTTTCAGAAATCCGTGCGGTGCACCACCAAAACTGAAACATCCTGAAAATCTTTATACAAAAAATAAAATCTGAAAAAAAAATAAAAATCATTTTCGGCTACAACAACACTAACGATGTCGTATTTTTCAATCTTAGTACTCTAGCACACTAAAAACTTACGAGCCGCCACTGGTTGGGACTCTTGTGCGGTATTAACTATAAATATATTTTTTTAATCATGAAAACCCCTATGTTTTTCAAGGATTTTTCAGGTACATTGTACTCTTAGAGTACATAGAGTGGCACCTATCCAAGGCAGTGTAGTCAGTTTTTTAAGATTTTCGCCGGACTCGGCAGACCTGGGCGTGGCTAGGACTAGGGCTTGGGTATTTGTATATCCATTTATAGCACATGTCGACATAATGTTTTTGTTTATTCGTAAAACCACTTTTTCACAGTATGGTTATCAACAAAAATATATCATATAACCTAAAAACCCGTTTAGTTGGGTCGAGTTTAGTCGCATGTGAAAACATGTGGGCGAAGTCCCCGGAGACGCGGAAGACCAAGATCATCCTTACAGTACATAAAAGCGGTGTGTTATTTTTGTTGTCTCTTTCTCTCTCATTGTGTACGACGTAAAAACACGGAGTAAGTGATTTATCGCGAGTTTGTGTAGGTTGGGTAAAGAGAATTAGCTCTCTCTCCATACATTGTTTCTCCAAGATTGTACTATTTGACGACTACCTACCGTAAAAATCTCAACTCTCCGACATTCACAATTTGGGGAAAGTTGTGAGATTAAAGCAATTAACGAAAAGAAGAAGATTGGAAGGGGGAGGTTTGAAAATAACGTGGCCATTCAGACCTGGTCACTAAATACAGAAAAAGCTATTTCATGTATTTGGTGGTCCATTTTTTTTTACGTCGACTGAATAAAAGCTCACTTTTTGCGAAAACTTGCATTTTACCTTTTTACATAACTTCTGGCAATAAATGAAGAACCCACGGCAAGAACCTGTTAACTAACTGTCGAGGCATTCTGAGATATTCAGTCTTTTGCGTTTTGTTAAAAAAAGTGTGTACCATCACAAATCCTAATAAAACTATTTTTCATGAATGTTACAGCTAACATACTAAATTTAAGATATAATTTTTTTTTTTCATTTCTAAAATACAATAATATTATTGTAGATAACATGTTCTTGCTATCAAAAAATATTTCAGTTGCAACTAAATTTGCTGTCTACATGTTCAACTCTTTGATTTTCCATGTTCGTGCCGTTTTCATGATCTAAAAGTGTGTTCATTAGATAGAGCGTACCAGAATTAATTTAGTGAGAATACTAACTCATTTTGACAAAAACGTTAGTTAACAAGGTCTTGACGTGAGGTCCTGAAATATTAACATCCTTGTTTTTCGTGAAAAAATGTAACTTAGATATCCCTTTTTTAAGTTCGTTCAAAAAGCAAGACATTTTGTACACAACACTTACGAAAGAAACCCAATGACATTGTTACAGAAAAAATGGAAGTTATAAATAGATTTATGACAATTCAAAGTTCGTTCGCTATTATCATATGCTTTTGCTTTTCGCAATACGGAGACGAAGAGTACCTGCATAGAATCTGCCTGGCAGATTCATTCACCCAATTTGAATTCTGAGATTTCTTCCCGTTTATTGAAATTCCAAACCAGTCTTGGGCACTCGAATATCCACATCGGTCTGTACATACACTGATACTAGTACATACGTGGCCCGCCTTAGAAATGCGGGTTGAAAAATCATATTTCGTTTGGCCGCTGTTTGTCATTCTGAAAATTTACCTACATCCTTGTAAGGCGCAAAAAGTGACATTTGAAATATTATTTTCCATTGTGGACAGATTCTTGGAAAGTTTAAAAATATATTGGACAAACTTACAAAGCGTTTCTAAAATGTATGTACCCTTCAAAATAGGATTGGATTTCTCTAGTGAAATTATCTACGGATAGTGAAGTTATTTTGGAATTTTACAATTTATTGTCTTCTTAAAAGATATTTTGAATGTACGTTATTATTTTGGTACTTAATGATTTTACAGAAAAAAATAATATTCCGCCTGGTAATCTAAGCAGTTTCGGCAAATACAGATAAAGATATGAAAATTAATAAAAACCATGATTTAGAGAAGCAAACTCATAGCGTCAAAAATAGCATCGAACAAACTAATAACTTGCTGTAAATGAAACCGACACCCGAATGCCTTTTTAAAAAATATATATTCGATACCGTACAAGAGTCCCAGCTGCTCCCGACCGTCTAGAGCCAGTGAGACTATGACATCCCTTAATTGGGGAATGTTGTGAGGCTGAAGGTAATAGGGAGGGAAAGGAGATTTGGGAAGAAGAAGGCTGAGAAGTATCTGGCTATTCAAATCTGATTACCAAAAAAGGTTAAAGACATTTCAAGCAACGTTTCAATTCTGAATGGTGGTCTTTCACCAGGGCAGAGTATCTACCACTCTGGAACACGCCGCAAATATACTTTATATTGTTTTATATGAATTAAATGTATTATGACACATATTGGACACCTTGTATAATATTATTCTTTTGATTTTGTTTGTTATTCATTTACTCTTGCATTTTTCATAAACTTTTACTTGATTACTTATTATTGTTAAATATTTCAATTAAATAACCACTCATGTATATATATGTCTTGGGCACCATGCCTGTTACATGTACTAAAATAAAAAAAATTATAATAATTTAATAAAAGTTATTTGCGAACGCTGGGTTTGAACCCGCCTTCAATTCGTGTTTTGTCCTGTTGACTTACACTTTTACGGAATCAAACATTGAAAATAACGCAATTATTTATTCTAACTTGTTTTTTTTTTTTTAAATAAATTTAAAAACATATTTCCGGACTCACGTTTCCATTCAAAGCAAAATAGCTAACCACTCAAACCCCAAGCGCCATTATACACCAAGTGTCTAACTCATTCCGGAAATCCGTGGCTGATTGCAATCAATCCGAATTTATTTTACGGACTTAAGGAACAAGATGGACTATAGGTTTACCAATTGTAATATTCCCATATTTATTTCGCCACCTTTCTTTGACCAGTACAAAGAATCCAATGACTGATCCCTCTAGCTTTGGTCAACGCGCTTCTCTAAAAATCGACAACATAAACACCTTAGAGTATACAAGAGGTAGCCCAAGCCAAAGCCAGTGAAGTCAGTTTTGGACTTGTTTTTGATGATTTTAACATGACTCGGCGCAAATGGGCGTGGCTAAGACTAAGGCTACGGTATTTATACATCCATTCATATCACATATCGACATAATGTTTTTGTGTATTCGTATAGCCACTTTTTCACAGTATTTTTATCAACAAAAATATAGCATCTAACCTAAAAAACCGTTTAGTTGTGTCAAGTTTAGTGGCAAAATAAAAAAATGTGGGCGGAGTCCCGCTATTAACCATGAAAAATAACCAGCTTAAGAACATTACGACAGTATATAGAAGCCGTCCAAGAAATTAGTTGTCTCTTTCTCTCATGGTGTACGATGTAAAAACACGGAAACAGTGATTTATTACAATTTCGGATGGGTTGAGTCAAAAACAAATTAGCTATCCCTCCGGTATGCAACCATGTCGTGTTTGAAATTTCAACTACTACCTTATTTTGGAAGATTATTATACACACTTGGAGTAAGAATATAAACGGAGAGGTGCCTTTGAAAAACAGTGTAGGACGGTTGAATTTATACTGACTGATAGAAAGAGACAAAGATATATTAAAGGATGTTAGACAGCCTACTAGTCACCGCCCACATGGAATTCTGACATTTTTAATAAACATATTTGAACACATTAAACAAAAAAATATCAATACACCATTAAAATGATTTATACAGTCAAAATATCACCCAAAAACTAATAACAGAAGGTTTGCCCAAATAATGATGGAAGCTTTTTGTTGATTTTATGTCTTTATATTATTAAAAATATGAAACTTCTAAAGTTCAGTAAAAATATTTAAAACTGTTGAAATACCTCTGAAAAGTGATGTTTATAATATTTTTTAGTTTTATTTGAACATTCACGCATTGCACATATCACAATCATGTTTGATTTGTTTGTATAAACCACTGCAAGTTTTTTTATCAACACAAAAATAGGAAATAACCTCAAGATCCGTTGACGTAAGTGATACGACTCGATGATGTGAAGTTAGCGTGGACGGAGAACATTTCTACATATTTGGAAGTGTTGCGATATTATGTGACGACTTTTCTTGTCTCGAACCCGGAGAAAGTGATTTACCCAAAATTTGAATAGGTTCGGTAAAAATATATAGCTCTCTCTCCATATATATTTTTACTTCAAGTATACACAATAAGTGTTAAGCAACCTCCATCTGTTTCTGAACTTCATGCTGTATTCAAACACGTGCTTTCTTTTGAATTAATTAGATAAAATGGAAATAAAAATCGATCCATGTAGCACACTAGTTGATACAGTTCGACTCATTAGAGAATTAACTAGGGCATCGAGAGTTATAAATTGACATACCTAATTTTAAAACGCGAGTTAGCAGAAACGAAAACTCACTTTATCAAAAACGAAAGTTTAAACCAAACATTAACACATTATTTAAACTTTACTCCCGTTGTGCAATAAATATAACGATTTTAAAATTATTTCAATATCAGACAACAAACAACAATCACCATTGATAACAAATATCATATGACCGGTCAATAGCTGAGTGGGCAAACCTGTCGGATTCCCACCCGGGCATTGTGAGTTCAATTCCTCTGCTAGCTAAGTCCTCAAGCATTGCACAAGCAACATTTTCCGCTTATATGATGACAATAGGAGTTTTTGAAATATTGCCTGGTTATTCGTAACCCGGGAATGTATATCTTTCTTTAAACAAATATATTCTCAGATTCTATTCTAAATCGTACCAGGGGTACCACAAGCATTAGAATTCTGACTGATATTGTTTACACTACTAATAATAAATGACAATGGTGAAAATTGCTACATACTATAGTGGATATTCATTTTGTAAAAGTTCGATGCGATATACCCATCAATGAAATAAATGGGAATTAAATTGAAAATAATAGTTTAACTTGTGGAATGTGTGACTGTAACTTTGTAATAACTCACTTGTGTTTTACAAAATTATGTTTTTAACAATTGTGCTATCTTCTCAGGTAATGTGTATTATTTTTTCCAATTTTATGATAGTGGTATAAGCGGTTTTTCTGGAATAGCAACTTTTATTCGGAGAATTATTTTTTTCTCCCTCTGCAGATTTTTTTGTCGTTTTACTATATTTTTGTGGCTGAATAAATTTCCTTTCAAATAAAAATAATTTCATGAGGTTTTCATGTAATTACAAACAGTAATGTCACTTTGAAAATCGATTTTTTTGCCGCACCGACGTAAGCTAAACGTCAAATATGTCTCGGCTTGAAGCAATCTTTACACAGTGCAAAATATTTCTGTAAATTGATTATGTTATTAACTAGCGATAACGGCTATTTAAATAAGCGAACAACGGGTCAAAAGACCAAAAACTCCTGAAAATATAATGATGAATGTCCGGTGACTATTGGCACCTCAGGCCTACTAAAGGTTAAGTAAAATTAACCAAATATGCCAACATAATATTATGTAAAATATAAGATGTAATTATGGAACTGCGTGAATAATACTAGTCAACAATCAAATAATTTTGTGGGATTTTAATCATTATATTACTGAGCATTTCCATCACAGATAAAAAGTTATACAAAAACTGATTGGGTTCCTACTCAAATCGATGAAACTAAAACGTTAAGAATGGAGTAGATATTAACTAGTACTTGTCAAACTTTCATTGTACCTATAGTTAGACTGTAACGATAATACACAATGCCAACCGCAAGTTCGTAGACCTCGCGATTGGCATTTTCGTTACTATTCTCTCGGTATTGTTAATATTCAAGATATGGTGATGCCGTATATCAAGTTTCTTGGAGTTCATGCACCTGCGAAACTAAGATGGCATTGAATAAACAATCACTGAAGTTTTATTCAGCGTAATGAGAGAACCGTTTACTAACTTTTACGATAGAAATATCTATCAACAAATAGGCATGTAACATATGAACAAACGCTACAAGTCTAGTTCACGCTTTAAGAGTTCATATTCTTCGTAAAAACATCAGTAAATATTTTCGTATGAGAATTCTACGATTCAATAAAATATGTTTATGTTTGCCTTGTAAATAAATCCACCGAATACAAAATACGAGGGAAATGTATTTCAATGTTTCTCCGGGAAGGCGAAGAGTGATGAACTTTTTCGTTTCCCACTCCAAAGATTTTTCAATACATAATATTTTTCATATCGTCGCTGGAAAGGCAAAAGGGCCCAAGCGACACTTTGGTCAAAAGTGAGTTAAATACGCAGTTTTGATCAGTTTTCTTTTCTGCATAGAATGCTCTGACTCTCGTTTGATTCTGAAGACTTTCGTGGCCCTTCAGCCATCTAAAATATATTTACCATTTGGGTATTTTTGGTGAGTCAAGCGACACACGTTTGGAAGGTTTTTTTAGCTTTTTGTCGCTTCAGGTAACTCAGTGACAGCATTGAGTTAACTTTTTTTTCAATATCCTACCAGGTGCTGAAGACTCTTGGGAATTTTATTGTAAAACAATAAAAACTTTAAGGTTTTCTGGTGTAAACTTACCAAAATGGCGCCTCAGCCCTTTTGCCTTTCCGGCGAAGATATGTAGGTTAGGTACATTGCATTACGTAGGTATATTAAAAGTTCTGTGTGGAGCCTTTTTTCTTCCGAAATGAAAAGTTTTAGGAAATTTCGTGGCTTTATAGACGCATTTATATCTGCAGTGGCGTGCACAGAGTTCTTGATCAGGGTAGGCAGTAGGAAAAACAGCAGATTAATAGATAATATAGATAGCTACCAACATATGTCACTTATTTCTATTGGGTTTGTTCTGTAAAAGCACTGCCTAGACACTGACAAAGATATCAACACAAATAAACCACTTGAATAGCTCATAGCATATATATGTTGTGTAGTCCTAGTGAACATATAATAATCTACTCTAACGTTGTCGGCATTTTGGGCATAAGTAGTTACTGCTTTCGACACGTTATAGTAGGATATCGGTGGGGCGCGTGATAGCTGAACTTACGTGTTTTTTAAATTGTAGATTTATAATTGAATATTATTTAATTCAATATTATACATATTTGTATTCGAGTACGGCAGGGTCGGCAGTGTTTAAGTGCCTTTATAGAGTGCATGCCTCTGCTTATCTGCATACATCAAATACCAATATCACCATACAGTACGACTCCCGCTTTATATTTGAAGCTTAAAAAAAATACTCCTTCCTTTAATTAATCTAACATATTGCCTACAACAAGATAAAAAAGGATAAAAAATTATATATTTTGATAAAGTAAAAGCGAAAAAATACAATCATCCACTACCTATTGTGTGGTATTTATTGTAAGAAGTGGGAGGCACATTTCTTGTGGCCAATGTCTCCCAAGCGGCAGCGACAACTTAGACTCGAATGTAACCTCGATCGAATCCCAGGTGAAGCGTTCCTCAACATCGAATCTAGAGTCAATATCCGTACCTGGGCCGGCATTCCTATTGCGCTGCTCTTGGGCGGAAATCGGTAAGCATTCGGTAAGCATTATGCTAATGTACGTTCCGCCTATACTTTCATGTCGTCCTTCTTGTTATACCACAACGATCTTATGTACGTATATGGAAATGCAGGATATTCTAAATAGCTTATATTTCGCGAATGTACTGAATCTTTTGAAATGCCTTAAGCCTCAACACTCAAAATGGCGCTAAATGTCACTTTGTGGCATTCTAATACAACCAATAATACAAATGATTTATCTGTAAATTTTCTATAGGTAGTAAGGAAAATATCTAAGGTTTCCAATGAAAAAAATATTTAAATTGAAATCTTTAAAATTCTATGAAAAACTTAACAAAATGTCAGTAAAAGGTGCAGTTTTAAAACCAACGCAGCCATTTTCTAACGTTTTACCTAAAATCCCAGATGCATTTCAAAAATAATTTAAAAGATTACTGTTTAAAAATGATATTCACTAAAAACCTTGGACATTTACCTTACTAGTACAAAATTAAAAGATAAATCATTTGTAGTATTGATTGTATTAGAAAGCCAGAAAGGGTGTATCTTTGGGTGTTTACCCTTAAGTAATGTGTGCTTTTTACAAAAAAAATATTACCAGGATTTTTTTAATTAGTTTTTATTTTATTTGTATTCTCAACGCAAAAAGCTTTGTAATTTGTAGTACACAATTTATTATTTTTAAATCATTAGTGAAATATGAATTTGATTTGTATCCTTTCTACCTTTTCCTTCCAAAATGAACAAAAGTTTTTTGCCGCTGGAATAACGAACCGCCACTAATTACACCCCAATGAACCCGCCCACCTTATCGAAGTTCAAAGTATTTTACCAAAATACTGTTAATTTACAGCGCAATCAGGACGTTTTATGATTTACCTAAAATTCTAGTATGCATTTCATAAAGAATTTAGAATATTGTAGTAGAAGAATTGTATTCACTGTAAACTTAAACGTTTCCTTTACTACCCATGTAGAATCAACAGATACATAATTTGTAGTGTTGCTTGTATTAGAAAGCCAAAAAGTGTGTAATTTTGAGTGCCGACACTTAAGGCGATACAGCACTAAAAAAGTCGGTAACTTACCTGAGCTTACATTTAAAGTAACCCCGGTGAATCTGTAACCAAAATATCAAATACTTTCCAAGAATACACTCGGGATGTAAGTAATGATTTATTTTTAATTAATAAAAACTGACTCTAACTTTTCACTCTCTCTCTCTTCGTAAAACGATTTCAAAATGTCTAACCGTTTTTCAAGTCAGTAAGGGCACGATTTTATTTTTCTACGTGATGAATTATTATAGTTACTTTCTGAGAGATTTTTTTGAAAACATTTGTGATTATAATAATACGTTCATCAGAATTAATTAAAATGTCTGCCTCGGGTAGAACACCCTTCTAGTTATGCTACAACTCGATCCCATGGCCCTTCTATTCTTCCGTACGATAAGGTTTTTTTTCTTTCCTCCTTTTGAGTTACCTGCGTCACTTTTGATTCAGACGCCGCGGCAATGGGCAAATAAATACGTCAAATCGGTGCTTGACGTCAGCGGGAGTTTTTAATTGATTTTAACGAATACTTATGTTATGTATTACTAAACAGTATTATCAATACGCAATACCGGAAATCAGGATACTTTTCAGTGAAGTGATCCTGAAAGAAACTGTCATAATTGTAATTCTTTATGACTCTATCAAAACTTTGACTTGACCTTGGCTTTGACTTGAATCGTTATTTCTATTTTATCTTTATTTTTGTCATTGCTTCATTATAACATTATGTAAAATGCTGTTATTTCTTTGTTGATATCTTTTTTCCATTTAGTGTTCTGTATTTTTTTGTAATTGAACAATAGTTCGTTGGTTTATAAATAAATAGATAAATAATGTAAGACTTGACAGAGTTCAAAGCTAAACTGAAAACCTATCCTTTCAAAAAATCATATCCATAAATAATAGAATTGCCCTAATTTATACATGTAAGCTAACCCGTTGGCATCTTAACGGTAGGTACTCTTGACTTTCAGGGGGGCAGTAGAAGATTCTAGATAATACTACTCAATATAATTAAGTTTGCGTTTTAATTGTTCTCATTGAAACATTCTTCTTTAAACTCAGAAATAGGTTAAAAAATTCTGGGGGGGGCGCTTTAAATTTTTGTTCCTCAAAGTGGGCGGTGGGCAAATAAGGTTGAAAATCTATGATCTAAACTCACCAGTTTAATAATATTTTTTCATGCAATGATTTCTCAATCCTGGGCGGTGCCAAACAAAATAAAAATATTTGAAAATCTATGATTTGAAACTCACCATTTTAAATAAAACAGTTTTTTCATGCAATGAATTAAACCACCGATATTAAATTACATTGATAAATCTTAACGTAACAACGGGTGAAATAAAGGGCCTATCGGCGAAAAGACAGATATGGTGAAGGGGGGAGAAGAATGGAAACACAATGTTATATGGATCTATTAATTAAGTTTAATTAATAACCATTAAAATATAATTTTTATTTAAAGAATTTCAGCAAATAGATGTACTCGTATGCGAAGATATTTTTTTTCAATATTCTAGCACAATGTTAATATTTTTATTCAAAATATTGTACAATTTTAATCCCAAAAATTGGTAAATCTTCTCAAAACAAACTCTGTCACCAAAGTGCGGAAAGTTGTTTTCACCAGGAAAATGTGTACGTTACTCCTTGCTTTATAATATTTATCTTGATAATCTTAAAAAGCCCCCGGCTTTATACTGTATTACCCCACACCAGCTTTACTGCTTTATTTGTGAAGAGTTTTACACCGAAAACTTTTTACCACTTCTGGAAGCGTGAAGCAAAATTTGTCAAAGTATTAAAACTCAATGCTTACTTAGTAAATAAGTACACACACGGAATTTAATAAGCGATCTTCATGTACCCTACCTTGCTAAGATTATTGATACATGGAAATATATTTTCTTGTCATTTTAGGGACAATAAAATACATGTTTTCATAGAGAGCAATCATTTTGTGGTATATATTTAAGGATATGAAAAAATAAATTTGTGGAAGACCACGGATGTTATTTTAATTTTACTGACCGACCGGTTTCGCTTAGCCCAGACATCATCAGGGTACAATATTAAACTAAATAAACAATACTAAGTGTGCAGTTATATATACATACAGAGGGAGAACAAAATATAAAATAAAATGACAAAACAATAGAACAACATTTAAATTGCAAAAAAAGAACACAGAGAAAGAGACAGATAATATGAAATAAAATAGAAAAAATGTCAACTGAGAAAGTGATTAAACAATAATGATAAATTTTATGAGTGTATCCAAATATTGGACTACTAAACAAATTTACCTGATTATTAAGAATATGAGTAATAATTTTAGTGGGTTTTCTTTATTTCTAGTGCTTCTAAATTATTTATTCTGATGCCACGATAATTTTATTGTGAAGTATATGAGCACCGGTGCTTTTATTGAACGTATGATCTTTATCAATAAGATGATTAGCGAATTCAGAAAAACCGTGGTTATTTAAAATACATTACAATTTACAATTATTTACTAATAAATCTAGTAAACTTTTTTCTTGCTGAGTGATTGAAAAGTGTGTAATAAACAATATTGCGTATGGTCTTACTTGTTAGTCTAATGGCTATGGTCAAACCATGATAAAGAATTAGTCAGAGGTCTGAAAAAAAAATGTCGAGCTAAAAAAATCTGTAAGAGTTTCATGACGTCAAAACTTACCGTTCCAGTGTTTTTACAGCTTCATAAAAGTACGTTTTTGCTTTAAAGTTAGACTCTAGTACGTTATTGAACGTTTTCATTGCGATCAATTTCGTTAACAAGTTAACACAAATCTTATACAGGCAATCGCGTCCTTGTACGAGGGAAGCGTTGCATGTGTTAGAGTGAACGGTGATTTCACGAAGTGGTTTAACATCACAAAGGAACAAGGCTGTGTAATGTCACCGTGGTTGTTCAATTGTACATGGATAATTGTATGCAAGAATTGAAAGGTGTGGGCTTGGGCGCGAAAATGAACAATGTGAAAGTATGTTGCCTATTGTATGCGGATGAAAAATGGGGTGAACAAGTATGTATGCAAAATGAGTTGATGATGAATGGTAAGTCCAAAGTGATGGTGTTTGAAGAGAAGTACGAACAGCGTGCAATATAGTTGTGAATGATGAATACTTGGAGCAAGTGGATGAGTTCGTGTATTTAGGAATATGTTTACAAGAGACGGAAAGGCTGATAAGGATATTGTGAATGCAGGCTCCATTAATGGAGGGACTGAACGTGTTTCATACCAACCCTGATGTATGGCAGTGAGGCATGGAACAATTGAATCTGTTGAGATCTTTGAGAGTGTAAAACCATGTATGACCAAATTGCCTTAACGTCGGAAAGAATGCAATAAAGGGACGCTTAGATGGTTTAAAAGCATGCACCTGAATGGTTGAAATATAAATATATTTACGTTCAATTTTCATTGTTAAAAACTTATTTATGCAGCGAACGCTAAATGGCTAAGAGCACCCTCGTCTATTAATTTTTTATTCAATTTTCAAAATCAGATGCCGAGACTCAAGACTCATTTATTTTTTCGCGTTCGCAGCATCGTTATCGTGCCATCCGTTCCATCCATACTAAAAATAAGAGTAGTAGAAAATAATCATCTTGGAATCATAAACGAATATCAAAAGATTTTTAAAACAGCAAGCCAGCCATTGAAAACTATTAAACATTTCACCTCAATAATGGTACACTAACGAGGATATCATCCAATTAAAAATACCAAAACTTTTGAGAAAAAAATTTATCCCACTGGTTTCAAACTGATGACAGTGAGTTTGATTTTTTTTAAATTTATTCTTAAACTCATTCATTCTTCTTTCTAAATCTAAATTATCCAAGGTAACCTTTCTTTAAAATTCAAGGCAAAACCCTTTTTGAATAACTAAATTACCATTTTAATTTATATACTGATTTTAAATGTAATTACATATATTTTAATTGTAAGCTGTAATTTAACATATTGCTCCAATTAAATTCGAAACTTTAGAATAAGATATTGATCGATTGACCTCACGCAAAAAAGCCCAAAAATCTTGAAGCTTAAAAAACTCAAAGCTCAAAAAGCACAAAAGCCCAAAGCTTAAAATTCACAACTTAGAAAGCTCAAAGCTCAAAAAGCTCATAGCTTCAAAATCCCCAAAGCTTAAAGTTTAAAAGGCCCAAAGCTCAAAACTCTAAGCTTAGAAAGCTCAAAGCTCAAAAACCTCAATGTTTAAAAACCTTAAAGCTTAAAAACATCAAAGCCTAAAGCTTAAAAAGCTTAAAAGCTTAAAGCTTGAAGAGCTCAAAGTGTAAAAAGCTCAAATATAAAAGCTTAAAAAGGACAAAATTTGAACAGCTCAAAGTGTAAAAAGCTCAAAGCTCAAAAAACTCAAAGCTTAAATATCAAAGCTAAAAGTTTAACCTCTTTGAGTTAGTTTTTCAAACCAAACTAAACTGCATTTAGGGAGTGAGTTATTTTATATTCGATTTTTTAGTGTGTGGACTAAATTTTGAAAATCCGTGCTTCTCACATGGACAGCTGTATTCGTCCTGCTCACGTGTCATGGCAAAATATTGCGATGTTTGTTTTAAAAAAAATCAATATTATTCTTCCATTCAACTTCAGCCCACCTTTAGACAACCATTGTTCATATTGGGTGAATAAATAGTTCTTTAGTTTTTTGTTTTTGTTTACGTGAATACCGCACAAGAGTCAACTGCTCCCAACCGTCTAGAGCCAGTGAGACTATGACATCCTTAAATAATAACGAACTGTTTTATACGTATTAACACTCATTTCACCAGAGTTCCACTGTCATTCTTACTCATCAGAATGTGGCTGTTTTGTGTTCAAAATAAATCTCGATTGTAAGAATTTATTTCGATATTAATCACGGATATAAAATTGTCACTGAATTCAGTAACTGCAAGTATTTTAAAATAGCCGGTGGCTCAATTTATCATGTCATTTGTAACAAAATTATATGGATGAGAAACTGATTTTTCGTGCACGAAAATACTTTCCACTGATTTCGATCTCGAAAACATTATACGATTGTGACATATGGAACGTTGTGTCAAAGAGAGATTTAATTTTTTCAAAGATTTTTTTTTAATTTCTCGTTATTTATAATTCATATAATGTTTAAAAAAAATACTTTAAATACAGTTTCATGACATTTGCACAGGTTTATGAGTCTTGATTTTCAAGGTGAATGCAATGATTTTCAACTTTCAACTTAATATCAATTACGAGCCGTAAATATGAAATGCCCATGTAAATGCCATGTTGTTGTTTCATATTTTACAATAAACTTTATACGAGGTGGAAAGTTATCGACATTTTAAAAGGACAATTATTGTTGAAACATGTGCGAAACCGGGTAGTAAAAATCATAATATGTTTTTCATTAAATTCCTGAATGTGGGAAGATTACTGCAATACCATTCAAAAAAGATGGGCGATATAAAGCGACAATAATAATAATATTAATAAAAGTTTTATTCCAGAAGGTATGCAGGAGTAGTACATTCCATAATTGATTGTAATGCACAGTAATAATAATAATAATAAAATAAAAGTTATAATACACACCATAATAAAAAAATGATATTAATAATAATAGCAAGCAAATATTTAATAAAACATGTCATGATCATACGTATTCTAAAAACATGTTATACCTTCTTTCTGTGGTAACTGACTAATCAACCATCACGCCGTTTCCCCGCAGGGGTAGGCAAAGAGGACTGACCGCCATACAACTCTGTCTTGGCACACACTCCTTGCTTCATTCACATTCGTACATCGTCTCATACATACTCTTCTGTTATTCTGACTCTTCGCATGACTCGATTCAAGTATTTGATTCACATGATCGTGCCATGTCTTCCTCGGGCGTCCTCGATTTCTTCTCCCACTTTCGCATCATATGTTCTTTTCACACTCCTTTCTTCGTTCATTCGCTCTACATTTCCAAACCATGTAAGCGTCCCTTTCTTGATCCTATTCATTACGCTTACATTACCCTTGCATTCTTTCCGGATATCTACATTTTTAATCAATTATTATTAACACGGTAATACATGGTTTTACCGCACATATGCCTCAGGGATCTCATTTCCACGGCATTAAGTCTACTTTATCCTTTTAGTTTATAGATAAGTAAAGTTCCCTGAGGTAAATTGCTGAAATTTTTTGAATGCCTTCATTAAATTTAATTGTACGTAAAGCAATCTAAATTATGCTGAATTAGTACCGCATTTTCAGAAAGAAAAATTATGCGCTTTGGTCGAATTATGATCATAAAGAATTCTAATTATAAAGAAGGGACGAAAGAGTGTGAGATTGTTGGAGATTGACCAGTAAAAGGTTTCTTGGGGGATATTAAATAAATTAGATTTTACACTATAAAAATAATTAATTAATATTCAGCCACCTTCACCCTCCGGTAAAGTTAAATATGCGATGGTTGAATAACATTAATTGTGATGATCCGTGGGATTTAGTTTAATAGAAGTTTTGTTTATTAATACCCTAGTAAACTGCTTGTAAAATGAATCGTAATACTGTAATTTAAAAATATTATTACAGGATTCTACAAGTCGTTACCCGATATTCTACAATCTGAGAAAAAAATACGTGAAAATTACATATCATGTTTATAAATGTAATTTCTAATAAAAAATAGCCTTTTTTTAAATATTACACTATTTTGACGGCCTCCGTGGTCGGGGTTTAAACCCTGCATACGCAAATACCTTTTATTATATCAATTCGTGTCATAACACATTTAATTCAAATATATTATATTTGCGGCACGTTTCAGAGTGGTAGATACTCTAAGCATCGCCCTGGTGAAAGACCACCATTTAGAATCGAAACGTTGCTTGAAATGGCTTTAGCCGTGTTTAGTGACCAGATCTGAATAATCACAGGTACTTTCCCAACCTCCCTCTTTCTCATTTCCTTCTTCTCTCCCACAGCCCACCAATGCAATAGTCTCTCTGGCTCTAGATGGTTGAAAAATAAAATAATTCAAATACAATTCCGTTTTAACACGTAGTCTCTAACTCTCTAACTAGTCATTATATCACTAGGCCGAATAGGTAATCAGAAATTATTTTAACCTTTTCGGTTATAAAATTCGAAAAACATGTTTTTCCCAATATTTTCTTCAGAAATAAGGTCGTGTTTTCTACGGAGCATCATACTTCAGCATCGTATTCTGTCCGCTTAAAACATAAAACTTTAGCACGATTCTGCTGAAACAATTTCTATAATTATCTATAATAAAAATAATTTTCTTAGCGTAGGAGCTTTTGTACTCTTTGAAAAGCTAGCTAATTATATTCGAAAAGGGGTTTTTTATGTTGGTATTCCAAGAAGTTCATGCGGTGGTGGAAAAAACTCCATAGAACTGGGAAAATATTTTCAGAATTTCCACTAGATTCATACTCGCCACATTTTAATGACATCCTCTCAAAAGCAAAATATCTCAGCAGAAAATATTTCTCCCTTCAACGTTTTAAAGAACGTGCTGCCTTTTCCGCACAAAAGTATTTTTTATAACACTGAAAATAATAAGGCTTATAAAATTTCAAAGACATCGACAAAAACAGATTTCAATATTATATTCTACTGATAGATCATATTTTAATGAAGACGTCAGAAGAAAAAATGTGTCAAAATGATGCAAGTCTTCAAAGGGAAAATCTGAGACGTCTACTTATAAGGCTCTACATTTGGTCTGATCAATGTAGAATTCTTGAACGATGAATTTAAATATTCAATTTGTATTTTCAATATTTAGAAAATATGTTTTCAAATGAGGTGACAGCTAAAATATTTCTAGAGAGGGGTTTCCAGAGGAAATTTAATATTACGGCGTGGATTGGAGGTACTTGGAAAGCAGGAATTTTACAGGAGTAAAAAGGAGAGAGAAAGTAAGAGACTTACGCAGTAAAATATGACGCAAATAACCGTAAGAAGTTCCACAAACTAATGGTGTGGAAGCTGCGGTTTTTGTTACCATGGAGACAGGACGCATGTGCGTTCCTTGCAAACACCCAGATGTTCTGTTATTATCATTTCTCTCTCAACTCCGGTGGATTGTACTAATTTGTCTCAAAATAAAGGTAAACATGAACCAAAGGCGCACAAAATTATCAAAAGCGATACAATATTGCGGTTTCAGCGGCAATATACAATTTTGGGATAGTTAACTTTACTAACCCTGAAAGTTCAAGTGTGCTTACATTTGTGTTCATCATTCATTTACATAATAATAATTACAGCGTTTTATTTATTCACTAATAAAAATCATCATGTCATAGTGTAGAATTTCATGTTATTCAAATCATATCTTTAAACAGTGTTTATCACTACGTAGATGTGGTCAATTATCACTCATTTGAAAAATATGATTGAATAGCATATCTACTGGTATTATGGTGGTAGCAAACACCAAATCTCTATACAAATCAATGTAAACCTAATCTACATACAACTCTTCTTCTATCTTATTTATTTATGTTTTATTTGGAAGTAAGCAGATATGTTTTTGTTACTTAAAGTTATCGAAAATTATGTTCCTAAACTTTGTCACCAAACATTATTTCTGAATAATAATAATAGCAGTGAACTTATATAGCGCAGGTTTGTGATATTTCACCTCAAGTGCGCTTCTTTCTAAATTATTCATGCTAATAAGACTAACTAACAAGGATAAAATAATATATACAAATAAAAACTATCTAAAATCATGATCGTTATCATAAATCGTGAGAAAATAAGGTTCAGATATGGGTATAACAGTGCATGTGTACATCAACAGATTAAAAAAAAACAATTTACTAGAAGCTAAGGGTCTAAAAAGCCAGATGGATCGTATGAATTCATATTAACATATTTGTTAAATCACAGAAAAGGAAATTAGATTGAGGACAGTTAACATGTTGGTATTTAAAAACATAAATATTCAAGTATTATAAGTAAACGATTCTGAAAATGCAAACGGTGGAAATATAAAAAATAACAAAATAACAATAAACATTTTATGACAATGAGTATATGATTTTTTAGTAGACATTGAGTTGAAAGGATATAAGTAAGGAGAAAACCGAAACAAAGCAAATTAAGAACGTTTTCAAGAAATTAAATTTTAATAAGTTACGTTTTGTATGTTGGATTCTTATTGAATTAATACTGTTGAGTATATAAGTTCGTTCGTCTAATAAATCGATAATATTTTTCGAAAAAAGACTAATACGAATTGACTGTAAAAATATTTAGTGAAATAAATTTTCTTGCGCCTCTTTCAACTTAAAAAATAACCGAATTTATGATGATAGATGTTCGCCTCGCAACGACATCTAAACCGGCACTTTATTCAAAACGTCAAAATATAAATTGTAGAATCCTTAATATAATAATAATATTCGTTTATTTATATACACTATCAGGCTCTACAAAATAATTGGCGATAGCCCGGCAACAATGGGCTACGTATTCACCACTTAAATAGCATTCACCGTTGAGAAAATTGGTATTAAAAGCGCTATTTAATTACAAAAATATATTTGCCGCCGAGCTTTGGAGTACCGTCGTCGCGGCGCTGGCGCCCTCTACCCGCGCAGAAACATGACGGCGAGAGCCCTCGTGGCTCGTGGGTTTCTAGGGGCTCTTCATCTGGCCCGGCCCTTCAACATTAATTAGAAAGTACAGGGCTGACGCTAGGGCCAGGCCACCCGAGCGCCAACATGTTAGGTGTAGGGACTTTTATGAGACGAGTTTTTTTAATCTTTTTTTTTTTTCAGAGTGCATTTTCTGGTATAACTAGCTAACTAAATAACCATTACGCTATTTCGCAGGGTATAGGGAATAAAACGCCACACAACTTTGCCTTGAAGCATAAGTAATCTTTGCATAATTCATATTCTTAAATCGCCTCATAGATACTGTTCTGTTATACCGATTCTTAACTAATTAAAAACTAACTAACCGTCACGCTGTTTCCTCGCAGGGGTAGGCAGAAAGGACGGGCCGCCATACAACTCTGTCTTAGCACACATTCAGAGTGGTAGATGCTTTCATTCGCCATTCATACCATCATCTCATCAAATACTCTTCTGTTGTTTGGTGACCAGATCTGAATGGCCAGGATTCAAGTATTTCCCAAATTCACTTGACCTTCAGCCTCACAACATACCCTATTTGGGGATGCCATAGTCTCCTTGGCTTCTTCTTCCATTCACTTTTGCGGTATTCATATAAAAAATTAAAAACATTCCTTGCTTCATTCACATTCATACATCATCTCAAACCATATAAACGATTCAAGTATTTGATTCCTTTTGCCATTCTTCCTACATCAGTCCTTGATTCTTTTCCATTACTTTTGCATCATATATTTTTAACACGGTCACCGACTCTTGACCAAACCATATAAACGTCTTCTTGATCCTATTTATTGTCATCAGCCTTACGGTTTTCTAAAACAAATAGTCTATTGATCGTGTCACTTCATGGATTTAGCTTTCCGATAGATTTAGTATAGCCATAATTTAAATGTTACTTTTTTAGAAAAATGCGAATACAAGGTTCGGTAAATAAGAGCCACGAAGCTTAACGAAGAAACAAAATAAAGTGTTTCATCTGGCCGGAACAAGTCAGGCTTTGGAAGATGCCTTAGACTGACTTGTTCCGGCAAACAATTAGGGGAATGTGAAGATGCTGAAGAAAAAACGGGGGAGGGATTGGGTAAGAGGGTGGTTGGAAAGTACCTGACCATGTTGATCTGATCACTAAACATAGCAAAATCTATTTCAAGCAACCGCCGTTTCGATTCTGAATGGTGATCTCTTACTATGGCAATATCGAGGGATTGTACATTTCGGAACGAAGTGCAAACATGTCATACATTTTGTAGAAATTGTAGGTGTACGTTAAAACCAAAATACCCATATGATTTTAAAAATATGTTTTCTTTCATGCCAATATTCGAATTCGCGTCCAGAGCCAATGAGCTTAACGCTCATCACCACGGAGGTCATCAGCAGTAACAATGGTGGAACAATATGTCATTAAATCCTACTAGTCTTGCCGCAACATTATTTTTCCATTGTTAGATCAGAGAATGCACTGCGCGTGGTTCTCATTCTACGCTTGAAGCATGAACTTTCAAATTATTAACTTTCGGTGGGGATTATAAAACCACCAAAGCATAACCTCGCGCCATCACTGCGATGTTTTAACAACGAAACTATATAAAATCATAAAACTACCGGAACCGAACAAGTGATGTTACTCTGCAAATGAAAAGCTACCTTTGAACATTCTGAGTTAATTCCGTAGCTGTTTTAAATTCGTGTACATTGTACGATGTCATTTAAAAAAGGCAACTGTATTTCAAAAATTTAATTAAGAAATAATATTATAGGTTCAACCAATAATTCACTGAACTTTGTGTAAAATCACTTTTGAAAAACAACTCGTCAGCAAGTACAACAAGACCTTCGAATTTGGGATTCAAAATTTATTCTGCGAATTTGTAAATCGAATATCAAAAACTGAAGCCGGCAGGCTTTACCGTATTGAAAATATCTTTTATTGAAACATGATCGTCTCTGGTAACAAATGACCTCTGGGAAGGCACTGAAGGCAGAGATAGTAATCTTCTACGACAAAATTTGAAATTTTCACACAGCCCCCCGTTCGGTTATCTCATTTTCATCCTATAACGTGAATATCGACTTTCCATTTCGGTTTTACTTAATAAATGACTTTAGATTTCTTCTCACGGAGGTTTGGGGCAAAGTTTGTGAGATTGGGTCGGAAAAATGCGATCCAATTCGAATTGTCTCATTCGTTATGCGCGGAGTTACCCGTGAAAGTGATTCGCGCTTAGATTTTGTTTTATTAGCTTTTCTTGTAATTCATTCAAGATAAAACATCGACTTTCGATAATTATCATTTATATCTAGTTTCACTATTATATTTAGTCATCTCTTTCATAAATTAGAGTTCACATATATTTCAAACTTAAAATCAAAATAATTTAATAAGTAACGTGTTGGATTTCAAAGTTATAATTTGTTAATTTCTCATCTTCTTGTTTTTCATCCAGTTCCTACCTTTATCGTCATTTCGCTATTTGATTTCTTACTCAACAACACTGTGTTAAAAAAAATTGTCAATCAGAAGAGTTATGCGAAAAATGTGTTGCTCGTTGGTTTTTTCACTTGTTCCTCGGTTTGTTAAATTTTGATTTTCAAATAATATAAAATTAAGCTGTTCGTTCATTGGTGCCTCGCTTGGTCGTCGTTTATTTGGTTTGTTCTTCAAGTCAAATTGAGTTAAATGTTGTGATTCGTTTTGTAGGAAAGAATCAAGAGCTTAAACATCAACTTCACCGGTGAGTGAATTGGTTTCCTTACTTCCTTCATTCCATAATCTCTATCTACATCCATAATTAGACACTTTCATCAAGTAGCATAGTTTTATCGTTTTTACAGTCCACTATTTTCAAAATTCATCTTAAGCTGAAAACACATTCCGTGTTTTATCGGAGCTTCGGATTTCAACATAATGCATTATTTAAAACACCTTCTAAAACTAATAGTCTTGTCCCCTTTGGAACCTTTGCCAGAAGACCTGACAAACACGTGCCTGACATTTGCACACGATAACTCAATACGAAAGTTCACTCTCATCTCCTTAAAGAGACCCAATACATATCATATCCAAAGGTGATAAACCCTTAAGGAAAACCTCAGAACCTCCTGTGTGGTTCGTTGAAAAAACATATACAAAGGTGATTGGTGAAAAGTTTGCGAGACTTTTAACCTTTTTATTAAAAAAACAAACACGATAGGTAATTGATGTTCTCAAAAGCTCTTTAATAAGAAAAACACATAAAGCGATCTGTGAAGGTTTCTATTTTACATAATGTGTATTGTAGCTTAGATGAATGTGATGTATCTTAAACCCTTTATCGGAAAGAATGTTAAAGAAACCAAACAACCTAGCGCCTCGTGATTTATGACGTAGTGTTCGAGGGGTTCTGCAAATAGTTCCGTGTGAGGGTCCGGAAGATTAAGAACAATTTATCAAATAGTCCTTAAATTGCTTAACTTTTCGAAGAGCGTTATGAAGTTTTTGATGGATGAATTTACTAGAAAATATCCTTCACAACTTCACGCACTAAGGCCAACGCTACGCAGTGGAAAACTTATTCTGATCGATGCTTTAAACTATTTTGTACAAAAGAATCCCTCAAGCGTAGATTGCGGAATGTCTTGTAAATGTTAACCGACACAACTATCGAGGCATATAAATATTTATTTGTATCTATTTCCTGTATTTTGACTGATCGATAATAGTCCTTTTAATAATGTTGATTTTAGATCCTAAGTTTAATACTAAACCAGCTGAGTTCATTTTCATCAATATCGTAGTTCGTCTGTTTTGAAATCTAAAATCTCTTATTAATCAATAATCTTCAACGTAAATATGAAACTGAAAAAGACAGAAAATATAAGAATAACGGTCGCAACCGAGACTCTAACTCAAAACTTCTACTCTATCCGGGAGTAACGCTTCTACCAATTGAGCCACAGAGACTTTATTAGAAACCGGCATTTTTAATAGATCTCATACTTCATTGAAAATTATTAATATTGTTTTTCAATTTCTTCCGATTTGGCTGCCATCTTTGTAATGCTATACAAAGCGCTACCCGAGCACATATTGTATACCTAGTTGGTTTCTTGGTTTTTTTTCTGAATATTTCTGTATTATATTTACGTTGAATATTATTGATATTATTTCAATATAAAAAATAATAAGCATAAAAAGCTTAAAAGTTAATTGTAATTTAATGGTAAAATTTCTTATTGAATATTTTTAAAACATGAGAAACAATGTAGCGTCTAGTCCGTCGTTTCTCAGTTTTTGCCACGAATACCATTTCCCACTTCTTAATTGTGCAAAAAAGGCTTTTCGTCTATGGTAACATTAAAAATTTTACACAGAAATCGTTTGTTATCACTTGAAAATAATTTACTTGTGTGTTTCAAATGTCGATCCACGTATAAAAATGTTTCAAGTGAAAAACAAACTTAACCATCGTATGAATTTAACACATATTTATATATTACTTTATTGGGAAGTAGGTAAATGTGTAATAACATTTTCTTATAACTTGAAATTCACTGTTTAATAAAAAAGGATTTTTTGTATACGTGACATATTTTTTTAACAGATTGCGCCCCTCAGGTTAAAAAACAATGGTGTAGTCTAAAAATTTTCCTAGTAAATGGAAATCACATTGTTGAGCTGAAAAGTTATGTAGACCTAGGAATTCATAAAAGAAAAAGCTCTTAAAATGTTATTACTCTAGAGCTCACTGCTCGACAGTTTTGCTGCCTCAAAAAACAGATACCTATCTGATACATAAAAAATATACGATAAAAATTTTATTTTTTTAACAAAATCATTGAGGAACAAAACAATTAAAATGGAATACACTTGAAAATAATCATTTAATACGATGAAATTATGTAAAAGGTGGGAAATACTTTTTCCTTGACTTGTTTGAAATCGATCGTTTAGTGGGAAAAAACAAATATTTTGTTAAAGGTCAGCACCCAAAAATCCACACTTACTGGCTTTCTAATACAACCAATACTACAAATTATTTATCTGTTAACTCTATGTGGGTAGTTGGGAAAATTGTCTAAGGTTTCCAGTGAACACAATTCTTAGACAGTAATCTTTTAAATTCTTTATGAAATGCATACTGGAATTTTGTATAGGTAAAACGTTCAAAAATGCCTTCGCTGGTTTTCAAACTGTACATTTTACTGACATTTTAGTATGTTTTTCACATAACTGAAAAGATCGCAGTTTAAAAAATGTATTTACTGGAAACCTTAGACATTGTCCTAACTACCCATAGAAAATTTTCAGATAAATCATTTGTAGTATTGCTTGTATTAGAATGCTACAAATTGACGTTTAGCGCCATTTTAAAATAATACTATAATAATATAATAATAATAATATTTTTTGTTAAATATTGCTTTTGTACAATTTATTGTGGTTTCAAGTTCAAGTTTCGGAATACCTCCAAAGTAAGGAAGCACACCGTTAAGGCAAGAGTAATTTCTAGGAAAGCCTCGAATAACACCAATATTTCAGCGGAAACCAATTGCGGGGTAGTGCGAATTTAAGTACTGCTTGCTCGCCAACATAATCAATAAATTGTGATCTAGGTGGCTTCGTTTTTAATTAAATAATTTTATCCAGCTTCTTTTGTCTTAGTTTTACTACTTACATGTCATTTTGGAAGTGTGCGCATTAAACACAGGTGGATTTATGAGGATGCTTCTTTCTGTATCACCCTCTTTAAATACGTTTACATTCTCAGTAAATTTTTAATGTGCTATGAAACAGCTGTAAAAAAAGATTCTTTTGGAAGATTGAAGAATAAATTAAATTAGAATACAGCAAGAGATCAGACATGAAACCTTTATTTTATAATTTGTCAATTGAGTCAGCTTAACCAAGTTAGAAGTGTTACAAAATACAGCTATGGGAAGTATTTTTAAGAAAGGTAGATGTAGATACATCTTTTTATGGGCAGTTTTTGTGTAAAATTTTAAGAACTGTTTAAAATTTAATTTAATATATTATAATATTTTTGTTACCAGGTTCTGTTGGTTTTCATTGTTTATTTTTTTGCCAGCTGTTTCGGCGTTCAAGGACATTGTCAAACTGTGGTTAGGCCACAGGGAATCATAGAAATAATTCGTTAATTCGTATGGCCTAACTACAGTAAATAGAAATAAATAAACAGAAAAATTGAGGATTTGAAAATATAAATAATAAAGATAAAGGTGAACATTTAAAAGAAAAATACATTGTTTCCTATAAATAATTTCCTTTGTGACCGTAAGACTGTGATTCTAAAGGAAATTCTTCTTAAGGAACTGATTAAAATGATCAAATTTAAAAAATTATCTTTTAAAATCCCTACCTACCTAATATAGTATCTACTTATAATGTATTTTAGCAGACATTATTTTATATTTAAAATTGGTGGATTCAAGCAACTATTGTTTTTTTTTCGCTAAATTAAGTTACATCCCGTGATTTATCACGGATAACAAGTATTTTATATATACTTCAAAATGATAACTTAATGTAATATTTAATCACGATGGATTTAAATAAGCAAACTCAATAAATCAAAATATAACTACCCAGGCAAACCAAATAAATCTTGCTCGTTACTTTTTATACAGCAAAACTTTATCCTCATACCCTTTCATTTGGGGCGTGGATTCGTTGCTTTGAAGACTTGATAACTTCAGCCGAAGCTTTAAAGCTCCGAAATGGCAGATAGAAAAACACACTTACTTAATTATCCATAGAAATCTGCCCCACTTTGCAACGCTATCGCATTACCAAACATTTTACCCGCAAAGTAGATGTATTAATTTAATAATACTGAACACGGCATGGTTAATTCACGAGTATGATTCACTGCAAACGTCTTGGATATTCTGTTCGTAAATTTATGGTACAACGTCACCATTTTAATCCCCATCTAGCTAAATATTTTATCAGTACTATAAATACATTATTTTCTTCTGGGGTCACTGTCTTCATGTCTAAAATCTCGATCAGATTGATAATCACTAGCATTACTTCGCAAAGGGATTATCTTAACGATAAAACAGACATTAATTTGTTTGTCTGGATTGGTAAAACAATCGATCGTTGAGCTCTGGTATCATGAAATTTGTACACCTCGTCCTGTCTGGAATCGCTAGGTCGGAGCAACTATTTGACGCTCGCAACGACATTTCCGTAATGAGGTATGGAGCTTTGTAATCTGCATCTTACTGTCAAAATATTATACCTACAAGACGTAATATTGCATGAATTTTATGTATTTTCAGTTGTTCAATTAGAAAATATTTACAGTGAAAAAAGAGTGTTAAAATCTACCACACGTAACATATTTTTGCTTATTAAATTTCCTGCATTTTACTAAACGGAATTTTATTTTAAAATTAAATCACCCTTTAATACTTTTGTACGCTCTTTATTGATCTCCCGTAAGTTTACGCATTAAACCACGACAACCTTAAGTGGAAATTACATTGTAGTTTTACATAATCCGAAAGGTTTTTTTATGTAACGTTGTTTTCGTTTGTAACACGCAACGTCCAATAATCTATAGTTGGTACCTACGATGCCCGAAAGAGATATTGAATTTAATACGCCATAAATAAGTGAAGTAGACCAAATTCAATAGAAGTTAGATTCTTGAAGCGTATGTGTATTAAAACCATTTACGACCGCATTAAGGATGAGATGAGTCGAAAATGATGGAAGGCTGATGTAAGCGTAATAAACAAGATTAAGACAGGGACGCTAATGACACTTGGATACGAAGAGCGGGTGAACTGATTGAAGAGTTTTATATTTGTCGCGCAAGTAGATGGAAGAAGTCGGGGATGCCCAAGCAAGATATGGTTTGTTCAAATACTTGACTCGGGTCATGTCAAAAGTCATACTACAAAAAAATTAAGTAAAAGACGATTTTTATTTTATGTGATCACTCCACAAAAGCCTAACTGCCTGGAACCAGTGGGACAATGACATCCTTAATTGGACGTAGTTATGCAGAAAGCGTCTAATCCACAATTTGCCAAAATCAAATTTAACATGTTTTCCTATAAGTAGATAAATTCGAGATTTTTATCGGATGAAAACATCCAAGCTATAATATATATAAAATACAATAGATTTTTAATACTTCATTTTTTTACCAACGCACGTTGCAGAGATTTAGACTTAAATTGAAGTTGAAAAATATTCAAATGTAAAATAACATTGGAAATTACCTTTGTTTTAAGAAATATATTGAAACAATTCAAATTACCTATTTGAAAAAATAATTCTCATAAATAAAATAAAAACACTGATTTCCACTTTACAAATGCCGATTATGCATATGCTTTCGTATTGTCATATTTTCAAACGCCTTTTTCTCGGTTTCACGTTTTTGGGGTTGGATGCTTTCTGCATAACTACGTCCAATTTGGGGTACGTTATGAAGATGAAAGAAGGAGGATTTGAAGAAGAGGAAGATTGGGAAGTACCTTGTTATTCAGATCTTGTCACTGTAGACGGCTAAAGCAATTTCAAGTAACATTTCGTTTCTGAATGGTGGTCTTTCACTTTTTCAGAGAAGAAGTGTATACAGCTTTGATATGAATGAAGCAAGACATTTATACCAAGACAGATGTGTGGCGTTACAACATAATCTCTGCCAACTCCTACAGGGAACCGATTACTAATTTACTTATGATTTTTTGTTCTTTTCATCGTCAAATACGCAACATTGTTAGTGCTTAAATTAATGTTTATTAAATAAAATGAAATTGTTCAATACAACCAACCCGTAAAATACCTACGATCGATAGATTAGAACGTAAACAAAGCGGACTGGTTCCAAAGAAAAGGAATAAACGGTATTTACAAAATAAAACGTTAATGATAATATTTTTGAGCGTAGGATACTAAATAAACTTCAACGGATTTAGGACTTCAACAAATATCACACCTGTGGAATACATTTAAAGCCATTTTGGTTACAAAAATTGACTTTAATAATAAAATAATTATATTTAAATAATTTATGTTTCTGAAAAATCTGCTCAAGGACGCTGTACAAATCTTAATTCCTATGCTCCATCTTATTACTAATTACATGTCGTCGCTGGAAAGACAAAAGGGCTTAATACTGAGAGAGAGCTGACGACATTATCAAGATTTGCTAAAATAGTTATAATTTTGGTCGAATGTGTCACCCTCATCGCATTTTGTAAACAATTCCGCCAAAAGTTTATTGTGGATTGTTACTTAAAATGTATTGGTTCTGGTATCATCTGCTCGTAAACCCAAACTTGCAAATGAACATTCCCGAACGAATATTGACTGACTTCGTGTTTCACTAGATATGGATTTTTCCTTGCAATTTGGGGAAATTTCCCTTAATATTCCTTATTTTGTCGGAAAACGTTTTTTTTTTAATATTATGTTAACAGCTATACAACAGGTGGATTAATTTTATGCTTCATAGAGTTTGATTGGGGACGTAAATTGTGATGTTTGTATGGAGTTAACACTAAAATCTATGTTTATGTCTAATTTAAAAAATATATATCTCAATAAAGTTAACAAAGTTCTATCCAAATCTGCTACTTCTTAATATGAAATGAAGTTTAGACGCGTGGTGATTTATTTCACGAATAAAAGAATTCCACCGAAAAAACAATATGCTTATAGGAATAATTAGATTTTTCCCCAAATACGGATTTTTTTTCCCAAGTAAACAATACTGCAAAAGTACACGTGCGTCTGCGTGAGACCGCCCAGGTTTTTCGGAAGAAAGTTTGTAGGGCTGGCACAAAATGTTAATAATAACGTCTATGAAGGGTTTTTTAAGTGGATATAGAAAACAACAGTGTAATACTCGTATAATATTTTGAAAAAACATAATTAATTGCTTACAATAAACAACATTATCATATTTAATATTCTTCCAAATTCGATATGGCAACGATGGCTACACAAATAATACAATGATATTGTCTTCCTCTTCTTTGAATGAGTAGGAATTTATTGTGTGGTAGTTTGTTGACGTCCTCTGTTGTTGAGGTAAAGACTACAAATCCAGAGTTACGGATTCAAATCCACTAAAATCAGTCGACGCCAAGTTTTTGAACGATCATTTGGAAGCAAATTGGACTCTAATGCGGTATTCACTTTAAACGAGAGAAAAGTTAAAACAAAGAAATCAGCGGTACGTCTATCCGCAATTTTTGCTTTACCAAACAGTTTTGGGGTTTTTCTGAAAACTTTAAAGAAGTTATGATTCAATATAAAATTAGATTAACCATATTTTAAATAATATTATTACTCTCAGAGGCACTAACTATTTGGTTGCTTTCATTTTAATTGTACTTTAATATTTGCACTACTTAAGTTACCTCTAACTTTCGAAACTCTACTTTTCTTCTATTCTCTAGAACGGAGGCTAAGAAAGTTTGCCTTAATTGGTGATAATATATTTTTAAGTGTTTTATCATTACTCTTTGCTATCCGTAATTGTGGTTTTATAAACACATCAAGAAAGAAGAACATTATTTTCTTCTCGGCGTTTATTAAGTTAGGTTGAGTTAGGTTGTTGAGTCGAATACGAATGGAATCTAAAACTACAAATGATTTATTGTGATGCGTGGTATCACGGTTGGTACATGTTATACAGAAGGAAATCATATAATATTTGGTTGCTGAGTAAACAACTAGCCAAATAGTCGTCAATTTCTAGGAAACACACTCCAAAAAATGATCGTCACGTGGTTCCCCGGTCAAGCCAAGCATCGCGTGTGGCTGCGTGGAAAAAACAGCCAGCGTATAAATACATATTTATTTATTTCACAAACTGACGGACTATTGTCCAATTACAACAAAATACACAACACAAAATGGGAAAAAAGAGTAACAGAGAAAAAACAGTACATACATAATATTATAATGAAGCAATGACAAGAATAGGATAAAAGATACATAAGAAAGAACGTTCAAATCAAATTCAAGGTCAAGTCAAAGTGTTGGTAGAGTCGTAAAGAATGACAAAAATCATTTAGACTGCTACCAAAAATTTCAAGACCATGGCTTGAGTTAACAAGTCTCGACATTCTGGATAGTGGAGAATGATACCCATAATTAGTAGAGTGGCGATTGAGGAACAACAATTCATTGTTTCTGAGTCTAAATATAGAAGTGTTTTTTTTTACTATTATTCATTTTAAGTAGAATACCTAAATGCTAGAGGGCTCCAGCTATGCATAAATAAATGAGTAACAATTTATTTTTTTTCACGTCTAACTTAAATATGAGCTTCTTTATAAAACTTTTCATCGTTACATCAATTTATATTCAATGGAAATCAGTGCTCATACTCTATGTTGTAGCTAATAACATGGGGTTGCGTTTAGATATTTTGTTATGAAATTATTTTTCAAAAAGATTTAGTATTTCTACGTCATTTTTTTTAAATTACAGTTTAAACGTATCATTTCAAAACAAGTGTTTATACTCGTATATATAAATATATTGTGTTTCAGGATGGTAAAATCGAAACTCCAGGGGTGATCATTTAAATATAAACAATATTCTTTCTTAGTGGAATTTGTTTTTTCGATAAATTGTTAAGTTATTAAATCTTTTTCAGAAGAAAATTAAAGAATAAAATAGCAAATCTTTTCAGAATTTTAATTTTTACTCAACTACTCTAATATCACTTTTCTCACTGAAAGCTGTTAGAGGTAGCGGTGATCCTTTAAGCCCCGCAATTAGAAATCATTCTAATCTCATTAGGAAAGTCCGTATGAGATAAAAGCAATGAAAAACCCATGACGCCCGATAAGCCATCATAAAACGTCCTAATTGCGCTCTAAATTAACAGTATTTTGGTAAAATACTCTGAACTTCGATAAGGTGGGCAGGTTCATTAGGGTGTAATTAGTGGCGGTTCGTTATTACAGCGGCAAAAACAGATAAACTTTGTTCACTTTGGAAAAGAAAGGTAGAAAGGATACAAATCAAATTCGTATTTCACTAATGATATAAAAATAATAAATTGTATACTACAACCTACAAAGCTTTTTCCGTTGAGAATACAAAAAAATAAAAAACTAATTTAAAAAAAAATCCTGGTAATACATTTTTTTTGTAAAAAGCACACATTACTTAAGGGTTAACACCCAAAGATACACCCTTTCTGGATTTCTAATACAATCAATACTACAAATGATTTATCTTTTAATTTTGTACTAGTAAGGTAAATGTCTAAGGTTTTTAGTGAATATAATTTTTGAACAGTAATCTTTTAAATTATTTTTGAAATGCGTCTGGGATTTTAGGTAAAACGTTAAAAAATAGCTGCGTTGGTTTTCAAACTGCACCTTTACTGACATTTTGTTAAGTTTTTCGTTGAATTTAAATGATTACCCCATAAAAATTTATTCACTAGAAACCTGAGACATTTTCCTAACTGCGTGTGGAATTTACAGATAAATCACCTGCAGTATTTCTTGCATTAGTATGCTTCAAAGTGACATTTAGCGCCATTTTTGGTGCTGAGCCTTAAGACCTTTAGAGTTTTTAACACTTTTTTTAAATGTCACGCGTGAAAATTGAACTAAAACAAATCCTAATTTCGAACCCACATAATCTTTATGCATGCAACAGCTTTTCTTTATAATAAAAGAACGTTAAGGAAATCATAATTTAATTTAAAGCTCGTTCGTATGCATGGTCTTCGGAAGATTAATTAAAATCAAACTCGTAAAATCCAGCCATAGAAAAGTCCCAGTATAATATATTACTCCATCAACAAAAAAAAACTACCTGTCCTTTTCAGAACTACAAAATATGTTCACATACTGTGGAACATTCCTCGTTCCCTCTAAAACTTTCAACTCCGTACAAAAGCTATTATCTTCCCCCTTTCTCGACACTGAGCATTTTGAATGCTTTACTTAAGTACCGATAGCTTTCCTTCAAAACTCCATGAAATTCTGAACACTTATTTAGATCTCTGGAAAAACCTGCATCTCGAAAAATGAAATTGCAGACTCCCTGGTGAAAACAAGCTGTTTCTGGTTCGATTTTCGCTCTCATTGATTCTAACCATTCTCCCTAAAAGATAACCTTTTACATCGTGAGACGAGAAACCTGTACAGAATGGGCTTAAACTTGGAAGTGTAATATAACGGGAATATTAGCTAATCTAAAGTCTACAAGTTATTTAGAGTGTTTGCTCAAATACTCTTGGAATACCCTGCTAGAATAAAAAAAATCTTATTTTCCACACTCTACCTAAAATGGTATTTCCCCTTAGTTTAATCTCCATATAATTTATTTCAAATTTATTTTTTCCCAAGCACATTTTTTTCTTTTACTGATCAATTTATAATTGCCACACGATAACACATCTTGATTTTTGACCGTGAAATCGACATTTCAAGGCTGGAAATAACATTTCGAACTGTAAATAGACCGTTGCCATGACCTTGAAAGGAACAAACTAAAATCCCTTAAAATATAACGAAGCTGAAGTTTTTACACCTTCAGACGAAAAGATTACCAGCTTTATGGAACTAAAAAATATTTGGATAAATTAATTCGCTTAATTCATTTTAAAATATACATTTTTTGTATTTCCAACAAGATTTTGAACGTCGAGCCGATGATTTAGAACACTTTTGAAGGATGAAAACTAAATGAGATTGAATGAAAACAATCACTTCATTTAAAAGAAAAAAAAAAAACAGTGAACAATAATATCGTCGTCGGAAAGGCATAAGGGCTTTTTTGTTTAACAATAAAATTCATAAGTCTTCAGTACATGGTTGGATTTTGAAAAAAAACTCAATGCTCTCACTGAGTTACATGAAGCGACAAAAGCTAAAAAAGTCCCAAACTTGTGTCGCTTGAGTCAAGCCTTCTCCCAAATTGTTAATATATTTTAGATGGCTGAAGGGCCACAAAAGTCTTCAGAATCAAACGAGAGTCAGAGCATTTGATGCAGAAAATAAAACTGATCAAAACTGCATATTTAACTCATTTTTGACCAAAGTGTCGTTTAAGCCCCCTTTGCCTTTCTAGGGACGATATGTTGCTATTCGCTTGAAATGATTCATACAAATAATAATTTGTGAAATTTTTCATTTTCATTTCCATTTTGTTCTGAATTTCGACACGCAAAATTGTTTGAGAATCAAAATAAATACGAGAATGTTTAAGAACAAATATAAAGAACGTTAAAAACTTTACAGATGTATGAAGGTGCCTTAGATAAAATTCAACCTTTTCAAGTGAATAGTTGTGTCTTTGAAAGCTTATTTATAGGGGATGGAACATTATGGAAAAAAATCATACCAATTTATTTGAACAGAAAACATTTTTCGTTTCAAAATAATATGATATTCATTTATTCTGATAACATCCAGTACTCTCTTTTCCTCATATATTTTAAATAAAATATGAAACAACGACCTTCTGAAGTATTTTTAAAACGTATTTTTCTATTCAATTACTTATTTCTTATAAAAACATTACCAAACTACAATTTTAAATCCTTTTTAAAGACATAAAAAACATGTATATGGTGTGTACAACAAAGCGAGTACAAAGCATATAATTATAGACAAGCAAGAGAAAAATAAAGGATAAAAAAGATGGACATAGTTCTATTAACATGACAGATAAAGTAATTAAGCAAGCAGCAAAAAGGCTTGCTGTTTAAAGGCAGTTTCACTGTCGCAGAATATGTCGATATCCAAAGCGATTCGATTCAACAGCAAGAGTGCCCTCCCCACTACGACGGCGATAACCATCGGGAACATAAAAGTTAATGCTCCCATGATAGCCAAGTTTTCGAAACATCCACGAATCAATTTGAAGAAATTTGTAACTATGTACACATCCCTTCTGACCCGTAGATGGCTCGTTCCGAGCGTATTCAAGAGAAAGTCAGTAGAATAGAGCCATGGATAGTAGCCATACTCTCTCAAGTAGAGAAATCCCAGAAATTTCTTCTGAACCCTCTTTTGTTTAAATAAACCAGTTCTCTCATCTAGCGGGTTTCCAATATTTCCGAAAATAAAATGTTTTAAAAATTAGCTGCAACGATTCAGGCAAACAATGCAGTAATCAATATCGCAAGGGGAATTAGACCTCAATAAAATCACTTACGCGTGGCGAACCAATAATCTTCAGCAATAATCAATTGCACGTCGTTCTGGAAGGTAGTAAGCACAATGTGCGACGGTGGCAAAAGACAATATACCAACGTATGGCGTAAGCAGCCGCCAATCTTACATTTAAAAGTATATCTCCACCTAACCCATCCCTCCAGTTGGTAAAACTAGGTTGATCAATACGAATCATCATTGAATTAGGCACCAATGTACGAAAGCGTTGGGAAAAAATTTAATGTTTTGTGAATGCTTCACCAATTGCTGGTAAGCGAAAATAACTGGAACCGGTTCCTCGCCAACATAAAAAGTACTAGTCGGTAGAGATTTGAAAACGAAATGAACTGGTTCCTCGCCAAAACAAAGAGATTTTAAAATGAAAAGAACTCCCAAAAAATCACGTTCCTTTCAGAATAAAGTACTTTGAAGTCAAACTTCAATTGAAGTACTTCTTTATAGGCTTTGTAGTTCAATTTCAAACTGAACTGTTGCAAATTGAAGTAGTTCATTGTAATCTAACTTCCATCGAAGTATTTGTTCAATGAAATGATTGAAGTTAGAACGCTAAAATGAACTACCAACTTCAATTGAAGTATTTGTTCAGTGAACAATGAATGAAGTAGGAACTGCTGCCAAAAGAAGTAGTTCTTTCAGAGCGGTCACAACGCTAATGTATTACCCTCGCTACAATTTGTGCTATGCACCTGTACATTTCTATATACCCCTAATGAATACACTGATTTATTTATTGGACCCGATGTGAGCAGAGCTATTTACATATTAATGCTACATTATGCGATTCCATGTACAAGAAACTGTAACATAAAAAGTTAATTTATATTTTTGTAAGTACAGCATTTATTTATTGGAAACCTTTTTTTTAAATATATTATTTTATAGTGAATACCGCACAAGAGCCCCAACTTTCCAGAGCCAGTGAGACTATGGTAACCCCAATTGGGGTATGTTGAGATGCTGAAGGTAGTGCGAAGGGGAAGGAGATGAGAAAGAGGAAGGTTGGGAAGTACCCTGGCTATTCAGATCGCGTCACCAAAAACGGCTAAAAGCCATTTCAAGCAACGTTTTGATTCTGAATGGTGGTTTTTCACCAGGGCGATACTTAGAGTATCTACCACTCTGGAAATATCCATCGGAAATAACCATCTCCAAGGAGTGTTGCATTACAGCACGTACTTTATTTAAAAAAATTATAAACCGTACTATTTTATTGAAATAAAACATACAAGTTTATTAAAAATTACCGTATTTTAATAAACGTGAAAAGATTTTTTCTTCATTTTCGAATTCAAAATGATCCACTCACTTCTATTCGATTGAACTCGAGAACATCCGTAAATAATAATCACCAGAGAACTTTTCAGAAAAGAGAGCTACATCAATAATAAGGGCCTCCTTTAAACGGTATTTAAGGTTCAGGCATTTAGTATGCGCTTATACGATGAGCAAATTTTGTCCCTTTTTATGTACCCAAAAAAATGCTGAGCGGATTCCTTATCCCCAACTTAAGTACTATTTAACCCTCACGATTATACCTCCCCTAATACTAAATATAAATAGACGTTTCAGAAAAAAGGACGTCTCTACCAAATTATGTTAGCTAATATTTTCGAAAGGTTATAAGGATTTGTCTAAAAGAGAAGAAATTTAAATTTAAATGGAATTTCTTTATACTTAGGTATCCTTTACAGACAATAATCAATACTTGACCGGGAGGTATAAAACAAAAAGAATTTCCAAGGAATAAGATGTTAGATTCCTTTTGTTCACACATATTTTAATCTACCTATTCTCTTTACATTTCGACTCACTTGACAATAGCGGACTTATGCATAAGATGTTCATTAGAAATGATGTATTTAACATATATTATTTAGCGAATATGAAATGATAGAATAGATTTTAAAATTAAAGAGATTTCTTAAAGATAATTAGAAAAAGGTGTTTTTAACAACAAAAGAACCAAATTTAGTAGAAAAATCACGTTATATGTTTCTTATTCCTTATAATTATTTTTAATTTGGTTTAGTTTATGATAAATTACCTTCCTAATTAAGAAATTTCTCGTGCTTAGAGAGGGATAAATATAAATTATGACATTGAAATCGACAGAAAAAAATATTTACGTTGGAGTAGAAGTGTTGCATTCTCAATTTGTTTGCCATTCAAAGCATAGATTGAATATTGGATTTTGTAAAACTTTTACAAGAATTTGGTCGCTAGCGTGGAGGGCCGTTAATATTTTTTTTGCATTTTCTCTGCTATGATTTTACCGAGATAAATTTATTAAAATCTTGTAATTATTAGAACTTTGATTTGTCATTTCGCAAAAACAGCGCCATATTAAAAATAGGTAAGTAAACTTGACACCGTCACAATTCAACGAGTGGCGCCAATATGTTTTTGACATGGTCCTCTTTAAGGAGTTGTCGGTTCAAATTAAATTGTCAACGGTCGTGTTGTTATGCTGGTCAGCTGATCAAAATTTGCCCAAAAGCTGAAACGGGGCAAAAATAGACGTAAAGGGGATCATTCAAATTTAAAATCGTTGAATCGTGACGATGTCAAGTGTGACGAAAGTTTCAAACACAAAAACCTAACATTCTGTGATTACGAATAACCTGACAATATTTGGATTCCATATGCTGGATAATTATTCTTAAGAAGTGATTGTACGTTTTTGTAAGTAATCTAGTACATGTATAAGTGTGGACGATATATTATATTAGTGGGTATGTCTAATTGGGTCTCTGGAAGATAAATTAAAATAATTATAACAGAATTATTTTAAGGTGTTCTTCACCCACCTCACAAGATAAACCTTAATTTGTTCTAAGAAAGGTGGTCATGTTGTTATTTTCCGTAATGAAGATCTAATTAAAGTGAAAACAAGCAGGAAACAAACCTAATAATCATAAACCTTGACTTTGATGTAGGCATTAGCGTTATCATTAGGGTGTATGTTTTAGTTTCCTTTGTAAATTCAACAAATATAATTACTCAGAAAATACTTATTTATTTTATGAAATGAAAAAGTAACTTGGTTTTTGGGCACAATTTAAAAAAATATATTATCACAGTGACTTTGGTATACTTATAGTTTTTTTCGTATATTATGTCAAACCACAACGTGATTGCTTCCACAAACATATTTTTTTATTGCTTTGGCTCTGACGAGATATTTTACAAACTCGTGGAATATTGTTTTTTTTTGGAGACGTACAAATAGGTTGAATCATAAAAAGAGAAATAATCAAAACTGTTTATTAAAATATGCTAACTCAACTACCCGGCTTTGCCCGAGACTTTGGAATAAAAAGGGTCGTAAATAATTCAAATTGTACTGCAACCTTTAGTTTAAATTCAGCGTTCTTACTTCCAAAACACAGATTTGTATAGAAATGAAAAAATAACTTTGTATAAGACCACTAATTTTATTTTATTTTTTATGACCGACCGATTTCGCTTAGCCTAAGCATCATCGGGGTGCAACATTCAACTAAAAAAAATACAAAGTGTGCGGTTATATACATACAGAGGGAGAATAATTTATAAAATGACAAAAACAATAAGAAAAAAATAGAATAACATTTACATTATAACAAAAGAACAGAGAGAAAGAGACTGATCAAATGAGACAAAACATCAACTGAGAAGGTGGTTAAAGAATAATGATAAATTACATAATAGCTTACAGACTACTGAACAAATTTACCTGATTATTAAAGAATATGACTATTCATTTTAATGGCTTTTTTATTTTTAGTGCTTTTAAATTATTTAATCTAATGTCATGATAATTTTTGTGAAGAATGTGAGCACCGGTGCTTTTATTGAATGAATGATGTTTATCAATAAAATGATTAGCGAATACAGAAAAAACATGGCTATTTAAACATCTAAGATGTTTTTGATTCTAATATTGACATTACGGGTTGTTTTACCAATATAAAATGCAGGCCAATCACTACAAACTAATTTATAAATTCCCGAGTAACTTAGTTTGTCATCTTTATCATTAAATTGATAAGAAATTTTCTTAAAAATTGTGTGTTTTTTTTTACTTGAATGCCGCACAAGAGTCTCAACTGCTCCCAACCGTCTATAGCCACTGAGACTATGGCATCCCCAATAGGGAGTATGTTGTGAGGCTGAAGGTAGAAGGGAGGGGAAAGAAATGACGAAAAGTAAGGTTGAGGAAGTACCTGGCCATTCAGATCTGGTCATGGCTAAAACCATTTCAAGCAACGTTTCAATTCTGAATGGTGGTCTTTCACCAGGGCGATGCTTGGAGTATCTACCACTCTGGAACGTGCCGCAGATGTACTATATATTTTTTTTTATATCAATTAAATGTGTTATGACCCATATTAATTAAAATAAAATTTATTTGCGCACGACGGGTTCGAACTCGCGACCTCTAGATTCGTAGTCGAGCGTCTTACCACACAAAGTGATTTCTTTAAATACGTTAAAATAGTGATTGCTTTCTACGAAAATTCCATTTTTTTTTTTTCTTTCTTTGAATACAAGCAATAACTACCCGACATTATCCGAGTTTTAACACATTTTCTTAAGAAACCTTCTACCTTTTCGAACAATTGACAAATTAAAGTTTAAAAAATGGCGTGTTGTCTTATTAAAATCAAATGAATATTTCAAAGCTCAATACCGCCTGATGTAAAGTACATTGCGAGTTAAAAACTGAAGCGTTAACCTGAAAGTTCTAGACAGCAAAATGTGTGCAAATTTCATGACACCAGACCCAGCAGTTCGAGAATTTTGCCGCTTCATATACACAGATTAGCAGAATTTGTGCTTTATACCTGTAGTTAATATTATTTTATGATACCTAAAAAATTCTTCCAGAAATGTGGGAAAGGGAGTTGTCTAAAAACATTTTTAAATTTATAAAACGTTTAATAAGGAAAGCATTATTTTGAAATCCCACATTCTGGAATTCAGGGGAGGTTGTGAAATTCGTTTCCGCGAGTCAAACAATTTTTTCTGGATTTCGCGCAGTAAATTTATGATGTTATACACTGCATGGGGTTTACGACACCCATAAATATGAAGGATTTATCTAGATTTTTATGGTTTACCTACCACCCACCAACTACATATTACCAAAGCGTTGGATTTCAGACTTTTTACGATTACCAAAACCGCAAGAATCTATATTACCCCACGAAAAGTCGTGGTCGATTTTTGACTAAACTCATTTCCGCGTGAGTTTTAAATATTTTTGGAAACTTATTATTTGACAAAGATCGCATAAAAACAATTGTTCACCAAATACATTCAGAGATGAATGATATAAAAAATATTGTAGATACATGCATAGTGTAATAAAATAAACTAAACATTTATTTAAACCGTACATACAGACAAGGTATTATATATTATATCCGAAGGAGTTATTTGATTACAAACTGAAGTGGTGTGACGCATTATATATGATATAATAACGCAACTATATAATGTGATTGAATGTAAAAAAAGATGTGATATAAGAGAGGTTTACTCTTATACACACATTATGAGATAATCATTGAATTGGCAAGTGTAAAAAATATTTTATTTAAGAGTATGTAGATCGTTATGTACCTAAAAGTCACTTTTTACCTACATAAAGAGATAGTGACAGAACTCTATATATGTGCATCTAAGGTAGATGCAGCTTCATTGAATAGTTCCATTATGTTTATCTAGTACTTACTATTCGGTTTTGCAAGGGTTTCAATATTTCCAAATCTTTTTTTCCTATTGAACCTACCTACGTAGTATTTTGTGTTGGTTGAGGATATATTTCAAAGCTCATTAGCTCATGATGGAAATGACGTTTCGAGCTGAAAATAGGTAAATAGACCTAAAAACGTCAAAATGTCCGATAGTTTTTGCTACTTCATACAACCAGATGTACGTATGCTTTAACTAGTGTTATAGTACGTGTATAGTGTTATGGTGATTGTGTCCTGCCAGAAGTGACCTACCAGGTAAGTATGAGGCTGTATATTTATATAAACTAAGAATTAATATTAAGTAGAAATTAAGATTTGTACAGCACCCTTGAGGTGATTTTTCACAAAAACGGCGCTATACAAATTATCCAAATTTTATTATTATTATTATAGTTAGATTGAATACTTTTTTATGACCACTGTTGTAACTTTGAATGAATGTAGCTGAAACGGTGTAAGCAATTTTAAAAGATATGGTATTTAATAACGTTGTGCGTAGGAAGTATTCCACTTTCCGACTTTAGTGTCTAAACCGTCTGAATTCTCCCCACAAAGAAACACAATATCTTTGTAAGCCGCAGTTATGGCAAACATAAAAAAACAAGGTAAACTCGGGATTAATTAAGGCATAAAAAAACTTCAATTATGCAGTAGGCTCTCAATTAACTGAGTTGCGGTTTAAATGGGTGGAACAAAATTACTTTTTTTAATGTAAAAATTAATCTTTATTTTAAAGGCTTCCTGAAATGACAACGTATCAAGGCCAGTAAAACAGAAAGTGCGGTTGTAAATATTAAATAATTTTATATTCACCTGTACATGATTTATAACACAGAAAATGGAACGTAAAAAAACAAACAATACGTCGAATAGTAGGCATGAAGTTGAATATTTTTCGTTTTTATACCTATTTTCTTTAAAAAATTGTCGGTTATTTTTTTATGATATCTGGGTAATGGGTTAAATACCAAACTAAGATAATCGGGTGTCTACTGTATACTATAAACAGCGCCTTTGAGGTGATTTTTCACAAAAACGGCGCTATATATATTATCCAAATATTATTAAATATTATTACAAAATAAAGAAGTATTTCACCACCTTTTGAGTAAACTGTTGAGTAACTTCTCGTCAATTTTATTAATAGGATTAACATGACTGTAAAAACAGACATCTATTTGACGGGTAGCGCTAATCGACAGTTTACTCACAGGTTGTAAAACACCATCTACGTAAGTGATTATCCAGCTATAGCGAATGCTATTGTAATTTTCGGTAAAAAAATGAGACAACCAAAATAATACTCGATATTATCATGACCAACTTCGATGAAATTCACGCAAATAATAATATCATGTCCCGTTTTCTTCACTCCATTTCGATAATATTATTAAACGAGAAATGAAGTTAATGAATTGCTGTTCCTCAATCACCACTCTACTAATTATGTGTATCATTCATCGCTGTCCAGAATGTCGAGACTTGTTAACTCAAGTCATGGTCTTGAATTTTTTGGTACCAGTCTAAATGATTTTTGTCATTCTTTACGACTCTACAAAAATCTTTAACTTGACCTCGGCTTTTGAATGTTCTTTCTAATGTATATTTAGTTCCATTTTTATTATTGTTTCATTATAATATTATGTATGTGCTGTTCTATCTCTGTTGTTCTTTTTCCCATTTCGTGGTTATTTATATTTTTTGTAATTGGACAATGGTCCGTTAGTTTATAAATAAATAAATCATCTCATAATAATTAAGTAAATATGTGAGGTTGGTTTATTGTTTTAATGATTGCTTTAAAAGTACATATTCTTAAACAGATTATTCACAAACATTAAAAACAGCTTAGATGATGTTATCAAAATTGATTTTTAGTAAGAGAATCCGATGATATTAATGCTTTCAAATACTGAGAACCCAGTTATGATTAAATATCACATTATTATTCTCCTACCATATATAAGAGGATATAATACAGGGTATAGGGGATGACAACTTCCTTAATCATCTAAAAAGGTTTCTAATTTGAAAATACAACCTATTCCAGACCTTTAGAAGTAACGAAATAGATAACTCCTTATCTTTCATTACGTTTTGTATATTAATGTGATCAGAATTATTAATTTAACTTTGGTAAAGTTAAGTAATTATGTAGTCCCTGAAAAGCACATTACAACATAATATTTATTTACTTTATTAATAATGTCTACATTGTTTCATTCACTTCGTGTTTTTATAAAAATAAATTGTAGCCCATTATTATGATTTTTTTTCTTACTTCTTTGCTTGAATAATTGTTTATGATATTTCAGGGTACTTAAAAATATAAATTAAAGTAACTATAAAATTCAACATTTAAAATGAACTAACCAGTTATTTATAAAATAAAATAAATGTTAAAATATTGAAAAATGTAAAAGTGAATGAAACAATTTATTAAATGAATTTGACCGGTCGGTAGCTAAGTGGACAAACGCGTCGGATTCCTACCCAGGCGTCGTGGGTTCAATTCCTCTGCTGGCTAAGTCCTCAATCATTTCACAAGCAATATTTTCCGCTTATTATGATGGTCGTAGGAGTTTTTCAAATATTGTCAGGTTATTCGTAACCAGAGAATGTTTGTCTTTCTCAAAATATAAATAGATTAAAATTAACTTGTACGAAGATTATATATCCTCTTCGGGCCCCAGGTATCATATATGATACTTGCCGTTTTATGCTCAAAAAATATTTCCTTGTCATTATTTCTGATAGAGGCCCAAAGTATCTGATAATGAGGATTCCTATCTTACCAACCGGGAGCATTTGTGCTGAGTTGAAGTTAGTAAATGTGATGTAATTGTTATGTGGATAGAGAATATGAAAATACTTGAGAAGAGATTCTAATTTTGAAAAAATGCTTGGGCCCAATGAACAATAGCTAATGGTCGGATTTTACATTTCCTCGACACGTATACGTATTACGAGTAGAAACGTAGACTGATTAGAGCAGCATATTAGCAATATCGAACTAGAAGGATTTGGAATATGGCTCTCCTGAAAATACTGTGACAATACTGTGGCACGCTGAGAATTCGCCGGACCTACCAAAGGGCTAATTTTGAAGTATTGACAAGAATGGGGATGACAGGGATATTGTCAACACTGTCATCCCCATCATCAAAGTGCAAATGCAGAACTTTACACAAAGCTATTTTAACATCTCTTTTCCGGTTTCAACGTCAAGTGTTTATTTGCCAACAGTGTTTTTCAACTCACAATAGAAACGAAACGCACAAAACGGGCTAACTTCGATTAACTTCTTAATCGTTCTGTAAATCGAAAAATAATAAGTCGCCGGAAAGGCAAAAGGGCTGAAGCGCCATTTTGGGAAGTTTACACCAGAGCACTTTAAAGCTTTTTTGATGAACTTTTTTTTTAATGCATAAGTCTTCTGTAACTAATTGGATTTTTGAAAAAAAAAGCTAACTTTTCCCTGAAGGGGTAGGCAGAGAGGACGGACCGCCATATAACTCTGTCTTGGAACGCACTCCTTGCTTCATTCGCATTCACACATCGTCTCATACATACTCTTCTGTTATTCTGACTCTTCACATGACCCGATTCAATTATTTGATTTACTTGATCGTGCCATGTCTTTCTCGGGAATTCTTGACTTCTCCCTCCATTTACTTTCGCATCATATATTCTTTTCACACTCCTTTCTTCGTTCATTCGCTCTACATGCCCAAACCATCTAAGCGTCCTTTTCTTGATCCTATTGATTACGCTCACATCAGCCTTGCATTCTTTCCGGAAATCCACATTTTTAATACGGTCATACATGGTTTTACCGCACATACGTCTCAGAGATATCATTACCATAGCATTCAGTCTAGTTTCATCCTTCCTCTGCCAGTTCCATGCCTCACTGCCATACATCAGGGTTGGTATAAGCACTCCATTGTGGACTGCTAGCTTCAACCGAACATACAGCGAAGAAATACGACTTGACCCACGTACTCGTATATGCCTCAATTATTAGTTCATGTTTCATTATTTAAATATCATTCATTCATAAGACCTTTCCACTCATCATAATATCGTCCCCGGAAAGGCAAAAGGGCTGAAGCGCCATTTTGGGAAATTTATACCAGAGCACTTTAGCTTTTTTATTTTACAATAAAGTTCATGTCTTCAGTACCAAGATGGATTTTTTTTAAAGGTAATTTAGGTAACTCAATGTTGTCGCTGGGCTACTGAAGGAAAAAAAAACTTGTGTCACTTGAGTCAAGCCTTCTCCCAAATGTTAAATATATTTTAGATGGCTGAAGAGCCACAAAAGTCTTCAGAATCAAACGAGAGTCAGAGCATTCGATGCAGAAAGACAAACTAATCATAACTACATCCTCGTATTTAACTGATTTTCGACCGAAGTGTCACTTAGGCCCTTTTGCTTTTTTCAGCGACGATATTATGTTGACTTAAGTTCACAGATTTGTATTTTTGAGTTTTTTAATAATTAATATATATTTTCTAGGGTTAGAGGGTTAAGCGCCCTCGACATGATATTCTTTTACGAAAACGGCGCTATAAAAATTAGCCAAATATTATTATTACTATCATTATGGCTACAATTCATACTTAATTTGAATATTCACGAGCTTAACGCAACTTGCACCTTATAATAATTTATGACGGTATTATATGGGAATTTCGTTGAAATTTAAGGAATATTCATGGAATGAGGATATAATGCCTTGTTTATTTAATAGTACCTGCATTGTAATTCACTAGAGCACACAGTGAGTGATGAACTCAATTGTCAAAGGACCAGTTAAAAGGGCAAGGTTCAAAGTGTGTTACGACCAGATTGAATAATGTGAGCCTAATGTAATATTGTTTCTAAATTTTAGAATTATCACAATAGATTGAATTTCAATTCAAATTCGGTTATTTGTGAAATATTACGCAATGGCCACTTTATAAAGAGTGAATCAAAATTGTTGTATAATTTTTTTTTTATTCCAAAAAACGGCACAGTAATCAAAAAGTTCAGTGCTTCAAGAACAATGTTTTTTTCAGCGGTCTCGCTTTTTCGTAGGCAAAATATATTAAATACAAATAATGTTAATTAATGAATGAGCCAGACAAAGAAACGATCATACGCCATGATAAGAGTTGGCACTGAAGAAACGAGTAATCCAATAGGTTTTCCAGACACCGTGAAACGTGCGTCACTTCAGTCAGACAAGAGCAAGCAAGTAACAAGCATAAAATGAACATTAATGAAAAGGCCCGAATAAATTATTACACTCATTGGGACTGAACGCTGTTAGCGCAAATAAGAAATTGTTCAAAGAAGCGAAACCAGCAGTTCACAATGGAGTGCTTAAACCAACCCTGATATATGACAGTGAGGCATGGAACTGTCAGAGGAAGGATGAAAGTGGACTGAATGCTGTGGAAATGAGATCCCTGAGATGTATGTGCGGTGAATTCATGTATGACCGTATTAAAAGGGTGGATATCCGGAAAGAATGCAAGGCTGGTGTAAGCGTAATGAATAGGATCAAGAAAGGGACGCTTAGATGGTTCGGGCATTTAGAGCGAGTGAACGAAGAAAAGAGTGTAAAAATAATATATGATGCGAAAGTTAATGGAAGAAGGAGTCGGAGAAGCCCGAGGAAGACATGGCACGATTAAGTAAATCAAATACTTGAATCGAGTCATGTGAAGAGTCAGAATAACAGAAGATTATGTACGAGATGATTTATGAATGTGAATGAAGCAAGTAGTGTGTGCCAAGACAGAGTTATATGGCGGTCCGTCCTCTCCGCCTACTCCTGCGGGGAAACGACGTGATGGTTAGTTAGTTAGTTACTCATTGACATATATACACATCATACAAATGATTCCATACACTTTACGAGTATGTTACCCTTTTGACTGCTAAAATATCGATTTGTTAGTTGGGAACGAAGCGTGTACGCAGAATGAGTTGGTGATGAATGTAGGTGAATCCAAAGATATGGTGTTTGAAAGAGAGAGTTTGAAAACAGTGTGCAATATAGTTTTGGCTGTTAGACACTTGGAGCAAGTGGACGAGTTTGTGTATTTACCAAGTATGTTCACGAGAGACGATAAGGCTAATGTGTTAAGGACATTGAAATAAAGGTGGACGTAGGAAACTTTATTAACGAAGAACTGAATGTGGTAGTGACTAATAAAAAACTGTTTCAAAAGAAGCGAGACTAGCAGTCCATAAAGGTGTGCTGATACCAACGCTGACATATGACATTCAGGCGTGGCACTGGCAGAAGAAGGATGAAAGTAGACTGAATTCTGTATAAATGAGATCGCTGGGGCGTACGTTTGTAAAACCATCTACGACCGTGTTAAAAAAATTCAAAGTAAAGTTGATGTAAGCGTTATGAATAATATTAAGAAAAGGATGCTTCAATGGTTTGGACATGTAGAACAGAGGACCAAAGAAAGAATTGTAGGGAGAATATATGACGCCAAAGTTAATAGTAGAAGAAGTCTTGGGCGGCCGAAAAATACGTGGCACAATCAAGTGATTCATATTCTTCAGACGGGTTATGTCAGGAATCAGAATAACAGAATAGTATTTTTATTGTTTTTGTTTAATTGAGAATACCGCACAAGAGTCCCAACTGCTCCCAACCGTCTAGAGCCAGTGAGACAATGGCATCTCCAATTTGGGTATGTGGTGAAGCTGAAGGTAGTGGGGAGGAGAAGGATATGGGGAAGAGGAAAGTTGGGAAGTACCTGGCTATTTAAATCTGGTCACCTAACACGACTAAAGCTATTTCAAGCAACGTTTAGATTCTGAATGGTGTATCAGACGATGAATGAATATGAATGAAGCAAAGATTGTATGCCTATACAGAGATGTATGGCGGTTCAACCTCGGCCTACCCCGGCGGGAAACGATGGTTAGTTTGTCAGGGAACTGTCTTGAACGCTAGCCGCGCGATGTGTGGACGAACTTAATTACAAATGAACAATCTTTTTAGCGGAGTCCAAACAAATTCCAAACAGAAGTGAAATATGATAAGCCAGATTTCTTGTCAAACAAATTATATAAATGTAATGTTTTTAATTGAAATGCCAGCCAACAGATTTGAGTTGGAACGTCTTATTGAAAAAGGAAAAAAATAGCTTTTCGTCTCGTTTCCTACGATTTTCTCGATTTTAGAAGCATAACCAGGTAGGAGAATAAAGATAACCTCTAATGCATTTATTCATTTACGCCCTTACTTAGGTTTTAAACACTTTACATAACATATACAATAATATAAAAATAATAACAGTAAATTTATATCACGCAGTTTTGTGATGGTTCACCTCAAGTGCACCTTGCGGTAAATTACCCGACCCAATATAACAACGAGAAAATAATTTATAACAGATATGTATGCAAATTAAAACTATCTAAAATCATTATCGTTATCATAAATCATGAAAACATGTCCGGATATGGACACAACAGTCCTACATCAACGAATTTAAAAAAAACGATTTACTTGAAGCTAAGGGTGTGAAACAACCCAGATGTAAAATATGAACAAATATAAAATATAATTAAAAAGAAAATATAACACACTAAAGAATTTAAAAAATAGTAACAAAGAAAAAGTATTAATTTGTTTTGTAATCTTTGAATCAATAAACTCAATGATTACCATTAAATTTACAAAATATTTCCTACCTCCTCTACGTACCCAGTAAATAAGAATATAATTAGAAACCAATTAACATCTACATCTAGTCAAAATCTTACTACAATATGTTTATAATTCGCTAGTTATGAGTTAAATATGTCAACAAGATCTATAAAGTTATTTTCTGAATTATGATTACGGCGTACAAGGAGTATGAAATTGTGACGGAGTTGTCACAATAATAAGGTAGGTAATGTTTCGACATTGATTTACGAGGGACATGAAACTGAATAGATTACAAAAGTTCAGGCTTTGCAATCGTTAAAATTGTAATTTTATATAAACAAGTCAAGAAAATAAGATAATTGACACATTTCATAGGAATACCCATTCTAATATTAAATATTGGCCAAAAAATATACCATTACAGGCAAGAGCTTGCATGGTCTCGATGTTAGTAGTAGACCAGTTTTTTGTAATCTTACGTAAGTAATACGTACTCTGTATTTAGACAGAAAAGGTTTTGATTATTCCAATGATTAAAGTGTGTCCAATGAAACCGTGAAAAAGTTGTGTTCAGGAGAAAAAACATTTTCGTCTCTTAATAACGTTTTCTGGCCGCCATTTAATCACGTCCACCCACTGAAAAGATAATCCGATAGAAGTGTACTGCAGGTTTGTAAGTGTACCCGAAGTAAGATCAAATTTATCTTCCTATGAATATTTTTTATCACAAAACTTTTATGTCGTTTTGAAGGCCGGCATGGTCCAGTGGTAAGACGCTCGACTACGAATCCAGATCGCGGGTTCGGACCCGGCGTGCGTAAATAAATTTTATTTAAATAATATGTGTCACAACACATTTGATAGATATAAAAATAAAATAAAGTATATTTGCGGCACGTTCCAGAGTGGTAGATACACTAAGTATCGCCCTGGTGAAAGACCACCATTCAGAATTGAAACGTTGCTTGAAATGGCTCTAGTCGTGTTTGGTGATCAGATTTGAATAGCCAGGTACTTCCCAACCTTCCCCTTCCTCATATCCTTCCCCTCCTCACCAACTTCAGTCTCACAACATACCCCTATTAGGGATGCCATAACCTCACTGGCTCTGGACGGTTGGGAGCAGTTGAGACTCTTGTGCGGTATTCACGTTATTTTTTTTTTAAATGTCTAAATTATTTCTTGAACAGATAACTTGGGATATCGGTTTTCTTCCATATCGGCATAGATCACATTCTGGGGATTATCTGTTCAGTACGTCCTAGAATAGCAGATACTCTCAGCGTGGATAATTACTGGGAGCAAATTACTCCCAAAGTCATTAGAGTCTGCTTATAGCAATTTGAGGAACCTTTTTGTAATTAAAGAGATGGCGATAACACATTCTAATTACAGATATTATTTCATTTCTCGAGCAAATATGCTTGTCTTCATGTATCTTAAATGTCTACACAGTACGTATTTAACTATTAATTATTTGAAATTAGAATTAACTTTAAGCATTAATGTTTTTTTTTTATATATTTAAACAATATCAATAATCAATAACACAAGTATGAAACAAAAAAAAGCCAGAAAATAATAAAAGATAATGGTCACAACTGAGACTTGAACTCGGATTCTCTACTCTATCTGTACTGATAAACAAAGATGATAGCCAAATCGGAGGAAAATTAAAAAAATTATATAAATAATCTTCAGTGAAAAATATGATTATGATAAATTAAAAATGTCGATTTCTAATAAGGTCCCAATGGCTGAACTGGTTAAAGCGTTACTCCCGGATAGAGTAGAGGATCCGAATTCGAGTTTCGGTGGTGACAATTGTCTTTTTATTTTTCTGGCTTTTTCTGTTTCATATCTGTGTTGTTGATTATTGATAATATTTAAATATTTTTATTAATTATTTAAATGTTTTATCTTTAAATTTACTAAATCTAACCTTGCTGCAACCTAGCTTTTGTCTTATTATAATTTAAAGTATCTTGACTCTCGCCTTGCTGTAACCTAACGGTTTTTTTTTTAAAACCAGCCTACACAGGGTTTTTTGGTGAGTGGTTTTATTTTTCTTGATTAAAAACCTTTGCCAGTGTTGTACAATAAAAACATGAAATTCACTAAAGAGATTTTTTCTCAACTTTCCTAGAAAACTTGATTCTAAAATATATTTTTGAAAGTTGAAATTTATTTTAATGCTGAAATTTTTTTGAGTGAAGTGGACATTTGAAAAACAAACATGAAAATAAAATTAAGTGATTCACCTGATTATTTTGAAGGAATTTTAAAAAATAATATTTTTAATGGTTAAATTTATGAAAGCGGTTTAAGTGAGAATATTTTTTTTCGTGGAACTTTTATCGAAAATAATCTTTTTAATCAAGAAAAACTCGAAATGCATTGAAAGTAGGTACTCACGTACAGAAAGTAGAAATATTATCCAAGCATAATTTTGTCTTGCTGATTACACACCTACCTCTCTTACTACGTCTAGCCAATATGGTTTACCAGACCCTACAAGTTTAATTTAAGTTTCATAAAATGGAAGGAATCGCGCAATTTACGTGAACTTATCTTTTCATAAGCTTCTGAACAAAAAACTTTGTAGAAAGTTTGTCTCCAGAATAATTTTCTGGGAGTTTGAATTGATCATAATAACGGATTAGTCAACATTGTTACTCTTTTGGTAAGTTTGACGAAGTTTAGTACAACAACGTCGGTCCATTCTAACTTGGTATCTACTTATTTAATTGACAAATTGGAAACTGTCCTCAATTAAACATGATATTAATTAAATAAATTGAAATTTTTATCACGTTTAATTAAATTATAATTTAACCCAGAAATATGATATTAGTCTATTTAAACGATGGGATGGAACGCTAAATATATATTTGCTTGACCTACTTGCTTCATTGACATTCATACATCTTCTGTTGACATGATCCAACTCAAGCTTTCGTTTACTTGAAGGTGTCACGTCTTCCGGGAGGTTTCTGACTTATTAATCAATTATTTTACTAGTCATACACCTCTGACGAATATTTTGACAGAATGGAGAAGAGAAAAAGTTCCTTATACGGAATAGTGCGATTATTGGTAGATGTAGTCAATTATTCTGTTTGAAATTCGGAAAATAGTGGATTCTAAACGATAAATTTCTAAACACTATACTACTTGATTGAAATGTCTAATGTTTTGAAAATAATTAGGGAAGAAAAAAAGGGGAAGCATTCTAAAACTTTATTATTATTATTATTCACTTACCGACGAAGTTGAATTTCTTGATTCTTCTTGCATAATTCTCTTTACGAAACAATCCGCGAAAACACCAAACTTATTTAAGTTATCTTATTCATGAAACACACTTATTTTATAATTTTGAATATCAAACAATAAACCGACCAACTAGCGAAACGAACGAGCAACCACGTGTTTTCATAGAAAAACTCCGTTGTTCGATTGTCAATTGTTTCGAATTGTCGCCGTTTTTACAAAAGGGCGATACGGTGAAAATGGTTAGGTAGGTAGTGATTTGGATAAGAAATATCCAGGTAAAAACCCAACAAATTATCACTTTGAAATCCAACATAAACATTCTGAAGATTTTGAATAGACAATGTACATATAGACATTTCAACAAGGAGGCAACCAAAAACCAAAAAAAAACCGGAGACTAGATTTATGAGAGAAGGACTTTTTAATAATTTTGTTTTTGAAACTCGTTTAAACATAGCTAAATTAAATGTACATTTATTAGTAGCACACGCGCTTTTACATTCGGTTTAATATAGTTATATAAAAATAGTAAATAATCATTATGTATGGATTGTTTGCACAGCGTCATTTTTAGAAAATATCACTTTAAGGGTGAAAGCTATATTAATACAAACCATATCTAGCTAAAATTACGTAATGATAGATAGTTACTGGTTTTAAAGTTAGTATAGGTATTGTCTTTTATATAATACTTGATTGAAGTTATTTGGTCATAAATCGATTAAAATAAAGCGATATATATAAATATGAGACAAAGTAACATAATATATTGTTGATGTGAGTAGGTATGTAGTTTTTAAGGGACCGGTTACATTCAGTATTTATTGGACCTAGTGGAACCGGTCATGCTTATTTGTTTATGCATGGATGTGTCTTCTCTTCTTAAAATTCATACCGTAAGTAAAAACTCTTAAACTTTATAAAGTAGGCAGGTGCTCATTTGGTTAAATATAAATAGTAGTCAATTGGATCTGTTCATATAATATGGTTGTTCTTTTTTTTGTAAACTTTCCAATTTCGAAACTGTTAATTCGTGGTGGAAGTCCATTTTAATGATTTTAATAATACCATTTTTTTTTACTTCATTCCACTATTTTAATCATAGACATAAAATACAAGACACGTCATATTCATACAAATCTAACGAAAAATGTAGCACCCCTATAACGGTCTTGTTTCCCGCGTCACCCGCTTATAAAAAGGATAGCCACTCTATGAATATGTGTGTACGGATGAGATAGTTATATAAACGTCCCACGCTACTGTTTTAATCGGGTTTCGCACCACTAACCGTGGTTGTTTTCCTCACACTTATGAATTTCTGCATTCGCTATCTCACACCGTTTTCGTGAACCTTTATACGTTGTGAATAATTGCATTTATTGAATTGAAATAATAAGTGATTTGTGGATAATTATAAATGGAAAGAAACTCCATGAGATATGTTTTTGCATTTTACACCTTTAAAAGCATTTTTTCTCAGAAAGTAGCTTACAGCGTCGCGTTTGTGACAGCTTATCTGTTGAACGAATGTTTGTGTGATACTAAACGCAGCAAATCTCAGGTTAGTCTCGCGGACTCGGCTTAGTGCATTCACGCGCGTTGTCTCAGTAACGTGTCTACATTATTTAATTAATCTAAGATTTTAATACCCTAGATAATACCCTGATGTGTACCTATTATTATTATTATAAGATATTTTACCCAACCATCAATGTAAATATACCTTCTATAAAATACATTAAGTAAACAGAGACGGGGAAATCAAATACTAAATTAAAAAATAGCCGACTATTAAAAATTTATCTGATAAATATATATATATATATATATATATATATATATATATATATATATATATATATATACAACAGACGCATCACCATGTAACCTGTCTCTTAGAAAGTAAAAAAAACTACCCGAAGGTATTTTTCAATGTTATTGTAAAGCCGCCTCTGTCAGCAATAAAACAAAACCCAAAGTGACCGGTCAGTAGCTGAGTGGACAAATGCGTCAGATTCCCACCCGGGCGTCGTGGGTTCAATTCATTTGGTGGCTAAGTCCTTCATCATAACATAACCAACATGTTTCGCTTATTATGATGACAGTAGGAGTTTTTAAAATATTGTCAGGTTATTCGTAACCAGAGAATGTTTATCCTTCGTAAAATAAATAAAAGATGTTCACTATGAGACTCCAAAAGCGTCCATTTTGGACATGATAGTATTATAGATTTACATAAAATTGTACCAGTCTGAATATGTCCGTCATAAGGTGAAACCAGTCAGGTCTTAAATAAAAAAAAAGTGGAATGGTGTTAAAAATTTGGTAATATTAAAATCATTATTGTGAACTTCTTCAGATATATTTTTTTAAATTAGAAAAAACAGCACATATGTTCACAGAACAAAAACAGCATCTGTGGGTAAGCTGATATGAAGCGTTTTTCAGTATTCATTAAAAAGAGCTTACACCGTACAAATGTAAAATGAACAGGTACCCATCCTATTACCTTTGTGTATTTTTCATTATCCGCGGATTTCAATATTTACCAGTTTCAGCGAATCCCTAATGCATATGGGGGTATAGCACTGAAGGTATAAATCTACGAAAGTATGTTTTAGGCGTTGCAGTGTGCCCGAAGTAAGGTATTTTTTTTTATATTTGATTGAAATTAATTGATTAAGCAGGCGATATACTAGGGCCTAAAAGTCGAAAAGTATTATGACTTTTTCGAGCTGCTGATCCTCGCTTACGAATCTGGAGGTCGCCTGTTCGTGACCCGACGTGAAAAAAATTATTTGATTGAACTAATATGTGTTATTTTCCCATATTGTTTAAATAAAATAATATATAATGTATTTGCGGCATGTTCCACAGTGGCAAATACTCCAAGTATCGCCCTGGTGAAAAACATCCATTCAGAATCTAATCGTTGCTTGAAATGGCAATAGTCGATACTTCCCAACCTAACTCTTCTCTATTTCATTCCCTTCCCACCCACCCTTTCAACCCCACAACATCCCCAATTAGGGATGCCATAGTCACACTGCCTTGGGACAGTATATATATAAATTGGAACCATCAGCATCAAATCGGTTAAGATCATATTTCTAGGTATTTTCTGTTCAGTGGATTATACCTTACATGTTAAAGCTTTCATAAATATATTTTCCGAGAAATATATGTAACTCAATATTGTGCAGAAAATTTAAATAGTAGAAATTGCTGATGGAAATCTTTAAATATTGAAGTTAAAATAATCATCAAATCAAATTAATTATTTTTAAAAAACACGAGGAAAGGGGTTTTCGCCGCGACTCGGACTTCCACTATCCGGGTGGCTGCTCTAACTATTGAGCTATCGCAATTCAAACCCGCCGTGTTCCTCCAATACGTAGGGGCTTAAATTATATCATTCAGTTTGTTTCAAGTTTTATCAGCTAGAGGCCTTTGATTTATAGAAATTTTAGGATAATACAGAAGCTTTTTTTGTGAATACCGCACAAGAGTCTCAACTGCTTTCAACCGTTTAAAGCCAATGAGACTATGGCATCCCCACATGGGATATGTTGTAATGCTGAAGGTAATGGGAAGGGAAAAGAGATACCGAAGAGGAAGGTTGGGAAGTACCAAGCTATTCAGATCTGGTCACCAAACAAGGCTTAAGCCATTTCAAGCAACGTTTCGATTCTGAATGGTGGTCTTTCACGAGGGCGATACTTACGTAACTACCACCCTTGATTATGCCGCAAATAAACTTTTTCTTTTTTTACATGAATTAAATGTGTTATGACACATATCAATTAAATTAAATTTATTAGCGCATGCCGGGTTTGAACCCTTTTTGAACTTTGGATTAGTACATCAAACTTTCAATCAATTTGTTTATATTTCGTTATAATTTATATTTTGACTTAAAACATAATATTATGAAGTTATCATTAGATTATTTTTTTTATTAACTTAAATAAATTATATTTAGGTGTATTTTACAAATATCTGTCCAGATAGTAAGAATTTAAAGAAAAAACATAAAATCAACTCAGAATATTTAAAAAATAAAAACTTACCTGAATTAACGATTTTCATGGCGTCTGGAACTTCTTGAAACTGCCTGGAACTGCCTGGAACTGTCCGAAAAATAAGCACAAAATATTTTTTAAATTCCAGTTGGTAAACGTTCTCATATGGGAAAGGCTCTGAATTCAATATTGCAATGTAAACAATGTGATAACTAATATATTTTCCTCATGTGGAAACAAATATTGGTTTTTGTTTCATATGTTATAACATAAATATTAACAAAAAAGTAAATTCCGTCTCTTAGAATATTTTTTTTATGTGACTCGTGAAACTGGTAAGAGCTAGAGTTCTATTATGTATTCCAATCGAAAAGTATTTCACGTAGGTAGGTACCTACCTACATAGAAACCTAAAAAAACCTTTTTAAATTATAAAATCATGTGCAGAAGCACTCAATAACGACGCTAAACGTCACTTTGTAGCATTCTAATACAAGCAATACTGCAATAGAATTATCTGCCAATTTTCTATGGGTAGTTAGAAAAATGTCTGAGATTTTCAGTGAATACAACTTTTTTTACAATAATCCTTTAAATTCTAAGTAAAACACACTAAAATGTCAGTAAAAGGTACAGTTTGAAAACTAGCAAAGGCATTTTTGAAAGTTTTACCTGAAATTCCAATATAGATTTCATAAAGAATTTAAAAGATTACTGTTTAAGAATTGTATTCACTGGAAACCTTAGACATATATCTAACTACCCTATATAATTAACAGATAAATAATTTGTAGTTTTGCTTGTACTAGAAAGCCAAAAAGTGTGTATTTTTGGGTGCTGACTCCTTTGGAAATATCAATCTACAAATCTTTTGAATCTGGATCTTTCCCACAACATTTCGTATTTCAATCTAATAATGTGCCGCTGTAAAAAGATTCTGAATAAGAAATCGCAAACTATAGAACAATATCTTTGTTGCTTCGAATTTAGAATGTTGCTAACTAACTAACTAACTTACCATAACGCCGTTTCCCCGCAGCGGTAGGCAGAGAGGACGGACCGCAATATAACTCTATCTTGGCACAGACTCCTTGCTTCATTCACATTCATACATCGTCTCCTACATACTCTTCCGTTATTCTGACTCTTCACATGACCCGATTCAAGTATTTGATTTACTTGATCGTGTCATGTCTTTCTCGGGCGTCCTCGACTTCTTCTTCCATTCACTTTCGCATCATATATTCTTTTCACACTCCTTTCTTCGTTCATTCGCTCTACATGCCCTAAACCATACATTTTAAACAAGAAATCGCCAACTATAGACCAATATCTTTGTTGCTTTAAATTTAAAATGTTACCATTGCAGATAATATAATTATCACATATAATACCATGGGAAATATTTCAAATTATAAGGAAATATTTTAGGTAACTTTTGTTGTTTCTATTTTTTATACATACTCGTATTTACAACATTCTAAAAACACCAAAAGGGAAATATTAAAATCTTAATATTTAACGAGTAACCTTCTTAGGAAGCAGCTTTTTCTAACACCGTAAGGACAATCATATACGTATTTATATTCGCCCGTGCGCTGCTCTGAGTTTTTAATGTGTTTCCGCATCTCTTTTCAAATTAAATATGAATCTGCGTTGCAAATCAGCGCTTTCGCAAACCTCCATTAAGAGGACACTGTAGTACACTATAAGTAAACGTTTTTTTAAATGGGGGGGAGTCGTAACATCGTGCGTGTTTTATAAAATTTGGGAAAAATACATTACCCTTTTGTTTAGAGGCAGGTGAAATCAAAATATAGAAAAAACATAAGAATTACTACAAGTAAATTAAAAAATCATCGTATCATTATCATTTAGCACAGCATGCACGTCTAACATGGCAAAAAAAACTCTAAATTCCAGACGGAAATATTAATGTTTGACGCACAACAGAAGAGGTGGTTGCGTTTGTTGTAGTAGGTTTAGAAAATCAAACTAAACTATGTTTGATTTTTTTTTCATTCTAATCAACTTTTTACTATAATCGCAAATGTTTTCAGAAAAATCCCTCGGGAAATAACTAATTCATAGCGCAGAAAAATAAAATCAGGTTCTCACTAGCGATGGGAAAAGCTTCACAGATTTGTGAATGCTTCACGAATTGCCAGTTCTTCAAAATGAACCCTTCACGGTGAACAGTTCAATCGAAGTAACAGATCAATCGCAGAATTCCTCGTCGGGGGGGGGGGGTTGCTAGCGATAAATGTAACAAATAATAGTCACGTTTTATTCGGGACAGCTCTCCCAACCACATAACCCACTCCTCCATTATTATAAAGCAAAAATTATACCGTGTAGAAAAACTACTTTTTCTTTATTCTATGTGTGTGTTGATGAATTGTCTATTACTGGTTTCTTGTCTATTGTTTCTAGATGGCAGCTGCCCATATGTTTGAATTGTTGGCGGTATCATGCCTTAAAAGGAATGATGTACAATAAGTATGCAAAAAGCAAATGTAGTAATTGCGAAATTTCCAGTTTCTGTAAGAGCGATGTGAACGTTTTTCAGGGCTTGAGGTACAATTTGAATAATTCTCACTGTACACAGTTTGACAGTTCGGTTAGCAATAGGGTGAATATTGCGCAAATGACGATTCATATTACAGGCATTGCCTCCCTTTATGGATATAACTTTAGAACAAAAGTTGCATTTGGCCTGGTAAATCCCAACTTCCTTAAAATAAGCCCATATTTCACTTTTCTTTCTCGTTGAACGGCCAGCCATAATTTTAGGTAGAGATTGAAAGGTATAGGTAAAAAAGTTCAACAAAATAATTCGTTCACAATTCAAAATCACCAAAAAACACTCGTAAAAACTAGTGTCATATGTCAAAAACAAGCAAAGAAATCAAAAGCAACTGTCACGAGTACATGCGAGGGAACGGATAACTAAAAATATCCTTCATTGTTTCATTCATACTACGAACTACAATCGAAGTAAAGAAGTAAAAGAACAATTGAATTTTAGATGATGCGATACTTCAATCGTTCGAACGAATGAAAGTCTAACATTGAAATTCTAAATAGATGCCATACATCGTGCAAAGGGGACTACCAACTTAACCAACTTCAATTGAAGTATTTGTTCAATGAAAAATGAATGAAGTTGGGACTGCCGCAAAAAGAAGTCGTTCTTTGAAGGAGTTCCTGCGAAGCGGTCACAACGCTAGTTCTCACCACTAATGTTGCTGCTGAAAAATGATTTTGGAAATCGTTTTACAGTAAGGATGTGAATGGCAAGGGCATAGAATAAAGAAGAAGGGTGAGGGTCAGTTTTTACTAACCCAAAATATAATTTGCTTACCTTCGGAGTTCATCCTCTGAAAACATTTCGTATTTGCGTTACAGATTCATCAGAATTATTTCGTATATATCGGGCAAACCCACCGTTTTTGTAGTGCTATGCCCTTAAAATTGCCACACTTTCATGGAAAAAAACCAAGTCTGCAGTCTTTTCCATACTTCGACACCGCAGCAGGAAATTGACTATACGGAAAGGAAATATGGTTATCTTCGGAGGGTTTCCGTAGTTGGAAACTATTCTTTGAATGAGAGCTAATCAATATTGGCAAACTGATACTTCTGAGAATAAACTTCCCTCGGGAAGCTGGTTTTTTATGTGAATACCGCGCACACGACTCTCAACTGCTCCCAACCGTCTAGAGCCAGTGAGACTATGGCATCCCCAATAGGGGTATGTTGTGAGGCTGAGGTATTGGGAACGTGTATTTTGAATGGTGGATGGGGCAATACTGATAGTACGGCTCTGGAACATTCCAGAGTGGTAGATAAGATCATAGTATCGCCCCTGGTGAAAGACCACCATTCATAATTAAAACGTCGCTTGAAATGGTTTCTCAGGGCAATGTTTAGTGACCAGATCTTAATAGCCAGGTACCCTTAGTATCGACCTTGGTGAAATACCCCATTCATTTAAAACGTCCCCTTCCCAATACCTCAGCCTCACAACAACCCCTATTGGGGATGCCATGGTCTCACTGACTCTAGACGGTTGGGAGCAGTTGAGACTCTTGTGCGGTATTCACGTAAACAAAATAACAAAAAAAATGCTGCAAATATACTATACATACATCTGGTTTCGAACCTGCGACCTTTGGGTTTTTAACCAAGGATCTTGACAGCTCGGCCTTGGAGGACAGACACCGTCAGAATTGAAATTTCCAGGTCAGCGTAGCTATTTTCGGCTGTCAGCTTAACATTCAATGTCACTTTTGAAATATTTGTTTACCGTTCAATATATTATGACTAGATGTAATGTGGCTCGAACATTATTATAAAAATCAACATATTACATATTTTTGTGGCTGATTGAGGGGAACAGTTTAAAGTAAACAAAAACGTAAAATTCAAAACGTCACAAACAATTCTGCATAAAAATAACTAAACACATGGTGTATCTACTTATAAGTAGTTACCTAATATCATAATAAAACAGCACTGCAACAAAATACACAATTACGTAGTTCACTTGACGGAATATACGGGTAATTTATCTCCTACCTAATAACTTGTAAATTGCCAAGCGGTTCAGATAATCAAAACAAGTATTGCACCACTGTCATGAAATACGAGTACGTTTAGGTAACATAACAATATTGTAAAATTTAACATATTTATTGTATTGTTGTTACCCGTGAAAAATTGCGGGATGTACCATAACTTGACTTACAAAGAAAAATTTTTAGTTAAATTTCAAATATAGAATAATGTCTGGTAAAATAAATTATAATTAGGAACTTTATTAGGTAGGTAGGGATTTTGAAAGATTCTTTGTTTCAAATATGATAATTTCAATTAACATCACTTCCGAATTTGCAAAGTTGACACTTTTAAGGTTGTACGTACTTACACTTGAAATTATTCATAGTTAATAATGTCTCACAAAAATTCACAGTATTCTACGCAAGTGTTACACACGTATATAAATATATGCACACATATTTTTTTAAATTATTAAATTAACGTATTAAACACAAAGCTAAATTCTAAACTGGCATATACATATTACTGAAAAATCTTATTTAGTTTTTAAAACATTATTTATTAATAGCACCAATGATTCAACTACACATAATTAATTCAGACACACACCAGCACAAAACACGATCACAAAATCAAATACACTTATCCTCATCTACTCAGACAACTGAATTCGGAATTAACTCGTTTCAATACATTGCATAAACACAATACAACGCATTACTCAAAGAATTAAAACTCTCAGTTTCGAACAAAAAAATATTGGCAAAAGCACTTTAGGGGTAACTTTAACCTTAAGGGACTTTAGGATATTTTTTCGACAAAATTATCAATCAGTGATATTTGTATCCTATCTGTAAAACCTCGGTATGTGTGAATTTCTTTCTTATTGTATTTATGATTTTTATCTAATTAATCTCTACTCCTATGAGTCTCTTTTTGCTGTATTTTTTTCCCTTGTTCCCTCTTATTTTGTACTCCCTTGTATAAATTTGTGTATTTGTAAAAATATTACTCCTTTTTATTTTATAATTTTGCCCTTCCCGGAATGAGTTTTATTGAACTCCTTGGGAATAATATACTAAGAAATGTATTTTTGGTATTATATTAACATTTTAATAATATACATCGAGCCGACTTCATTTTGTAAATATCAAGATGTTCATTGTGAGATATTTTGCGAATATAAATTAGAACACAGAAATCGCTAGAAAATGAACCCACGTACCTGTATTTTTTGACGATCTAGATTTTGAAATACATACTCGTACACGAGATGGATTTATACTGTCCAAAAAATAATAAACAAAGATTCCTAATTCAAACGTCTCCACTCTGCTGCCCAAAAAGTATGAAAACAGCAAATATTGGTAATGTAGATGCTTTAAAAATAATTGTTAAATTTAACATTTTGATTTTCCGTAAATTAATTAAATTGCTTAATATTCTGAAAATACTTAGGTATTTTCAGAAAATTTATTTATTGAGATATTTGATGAATTGCCATTATGAAATGAAATAAGAGGAAAATATTAAAATAAAATAATACGAAGTTAACAAAAATATGTAATGAATTTATGCTAAGAAATATTAATTTAAGGGTTGTATTAGAACATATTTATGAATTTATTATTTTTAAATAAATATTATACACAAACATAATAATAACTCAACGAGAACAAATAGAGCAAAAAACGAATTCAGTTGATTCACCCACGTCTATGAGAATTCATTTAATTAGATTTTTTTCTAGGAAACTTTTAGTCCGCTTGAAAAACTACCAAAACTTCCCAAAATAGATTTAATTTAACAACGAATCCTCTAACTCCCGTATAAGAACCCTCTCGCCTTAGCCGAGGCCTAATACCTGATGTTCTCTTTGATGATATTTCCCTCCCTTATTTACGTGTCCGCCTCCCCAGTGCCTATTTTTCGTCCCTTACGAAAGGGGTTGTCAACTACACAATGTCGGATCTTGGCGATTCAGCATAGGGTTAATTATTTTTTGAAAATCGAATAAATGGAAATTTCTAGTTTCGGCGTCACTGACGGCCTAGACGCTCGACTACAAATCCAGAGGTCGCGGGTTCAAACCCGGCGTGCGCCAATAAATGTTATGTAATTGATATGTGTCATAACACATATAAAATAATATATAGTATATTTGCGGCACGTTTAAGAGTGGTATATACTCTTAGTATCGCCCTGATGAAAGACCACAATTCAGAATTGAAACGTTGCTTGAAATGGCTTTAGCCGTATTTGGTGACCAGATCTGAATAGCCAGGTATTTCCCGACCTTTTCTTCCTCATCTCCTTCCCCTCCCCACTACCTTCAGCCTGCCTACTACCTTCAACCTCACAACATACCCCAATTAGGGATGCCATAGTCTCACTGGCTCTAGACATTTGGGAGCAGTTGGGAGTCTCGTGCGGTATTAACTATAAAAAAAACGTTCCAGAGTGATATATGCTCTTAATATCGTCCTGGTGAAAGACCACCATTTAGAATCGTAACGTTGCTTGATATGGCTTTAGCCGTGTTTGGTGACCAGATTTCAATAGCCAAGTACTTTCCAACCTTCCTCTTCTCCCATTTCCTTCCCCACTCTACTACCTTCAACCTCACAACCCAACCGGAGATGTCACAGTTGCACTGACTCTAGACGGTTGGGAGCAGTTGGGACTCTTGTGCGATATTCACTATAAAATAACTAACGAACTGGAGGTGGATGGATTGCCACTTACAACACTGTCTTGGCACACGCTCCTTGCTTCATTCACATTCATACATCAGCTCATGCATATGCTTCTGCTATTATGATTCTTGACATGACCCGACTCTAGTATTTAATTAACTCTCTCGTGGTTTTGTCTTTCTCGGGCATCCACCGCGTTATAACATTTATTTCTCCATTCATCCCCTATAATACATTTACACATTGCGCTGTAACTACCTAATTTATTATTTTATATAAATATTATTATGTTATGTATAATGCATTTATAATACTTATTTTACAACTGAATATCAAAATGCGTCTAAACAGAAAAGCCTTCAATGTGCCAATAAATAAATTCAAGACAAGCGAAGATGGGAGTTGCTGCAAGTTACTGGAGATGTCACTACTCCAAAAAGAGATATTTTTACCTTTTGATTTAAAGTAAAATCAGCTGGGAATAAAGTTCTACTAACAAATTTAGAAAAGACACATCTGTTGATTTTTTTAACAATTATAAAATAGTTAGAAATGAATTCTTAGAGTGAGGACTAAAAACGTATCACGAGTCTTAACTATTACCTATGTGAGGCATTCTCAGTTGATTTATGATATTAAGGGTTAACACCCAAAAATACACACTTTTTGGCTTTCAACTACAAGAAATATTGCAAAAGATTTATCTGTAAATTCTATCCGGGTAACTAGGCAAATTTCCAAGGTTTCCAGTTAATAAATGATTTTACTTTTTTATTTTAAATTATATATGAAATTCACACTGGAACTTAAGTAAAACGTTCAAAAATGCCTTCGCTGGTTTTTAAATTGCACCTTTTACTGATATTTTAATATGTTTTTCATAGAATTTAAGAGATTACAGCTCAAAAAATTTTCATTCACTGGAAACCTCAGAAATTTTCCTAACTGCCCATATAAAATTTACAGATAAATCATGTGCAATATTGCTTGTATTAGAATGCTACAAAGTGGCGTTTAGCGCCATTTTTGTGTGCTGAGCCTTAAGGCGAAGAACTTTAACCCTACAGCGTCCTTGACAAAAAAACCTTTCCGACCCCCTTTCACAAAAAAATGGTGCCATATAAATTAGCCAAGTATTAGGCCAGACGCGCACGGGTGCCTTTTGTCACGGCAACAGTTTTGTCACAATCTCCAAATCTATCGGAGTGTATGGAGGTCCGCGCACGCAGCGACGCGACATTGGGGTGACTTTTTAGTTCCACCGGCCGGCGACTTTTGAGTGACGAAGCTGTCACCGTATATGTAGAGAGTACTTTTTGTATGGGGGCTCGCGCACGGGTGACAAAATGTCATTCGGCGACTCTTCTGCCTGTTCGAAATCCATTGCCGGAATGAAGAGGGTGACGGGTGACAGTCACTCACCGTGTGCGCGCTCGATTGAAAGACAGTGACAGTGACGAAACTGTTGCCGTGACAAAAGTCACCTGTGCGCGCCTGGCCTTACTTCGCAAAAGACCTGAAATTCGAACGGAATCACGCAATCCGTACGCTGATGACGATGACAGTCACAATTGCCACTTAACCCCGACAGCCTGTTTAGATTTTTTTTAAACATTGCCGTTAACAGTTTTTATTTTATTTTGCTCAGGCAAAAAACATTTAAACCGTTTTCCAATCATACTCTAAAGAACTTAATTTGCTACATCATACAATAAAACCAAATCCAAAAGAGTTTCGTAAGAAGGAGATTTAACAAAGCATTCTTACAGACGTGACTCTTTGTTTTTTTCGAGGCTTATAAAAAAAGAGAGCGCTAAAAAATCAAATTAAACATAAGGCCGTGAAATGCGTTCTACTCGCAGCATTTATCATATTTTTAGGCGATCAAATTTTCAAACTATAAAACGTGATTTTGCACGAGTTTCAAATGCAGCCTTCAAAACAATTATTGACGGTCGGCTTGCCGCAAAAACTTCCCAACAAACTAAAATGAGTTTTCGTATTAACATTGTGAAAGTTACAATTGCTTTAAAAACCACTCAAATGTTACCTTGTAACTCTTAAAATATTTATAATGTTTTTAGAAAAAATGTTTAAATGCCACTAACCCTCGTATTGCTCAGTTAAGAAATATAAGAAAATAAGCTACATTTTTTTTAACTGACGATAGGTGTCAGCAATTGACAGGACGATAAAAAATAATGTTTCGTGTTGGCATTACTAAAAATGTTAAGATATTTGTTTAAAATAATGATAGCAAAGTTGGTGTAACATACAAGTTACACTGATTACCAAGATTAGGATTAAAATGGTTTTACATGTTTTAAATTAATGTTTGTTTATAGATTGTTTTAATTAAGGAACGAGTATATCGAACAGCACGTGATACAGACTTGCCATCTTGGAGTAACAATGTATGGAGAGAGAGCTAATTATTCAAACTACTTATTTACCCTTAGAGTATATGGAGTGGTATCTATCCAAGGCAGTGTAGTCAGTTTTTGATGATTTTTGGGCGTGGCTAAGACTAAGGTTAGGGTATTTATACATCCATTTACAGCACATATCGACACAATGTTTTTGTTTATTCGTATAACCACTTTTTCACAGTATTGTCATCAACAAAAATATGGCACATAACCTAAAAATCCGTTTAGTTGTGTCTAGTTTAGTAGCATAATAAAAAATGTGGGCGGAGTCCCGCGGTGACCCAGGAGCCCAAGATCATTGTGACCGTACATAGAAGCGGTGTATTATATTTGTGGTCTCTTTCTCTCTCATGGTGTACGACGTAAAAACTAGGCAAAAGGGATTTATCGCAAGTTTGTATAGGTTGGGTAAAAATAATTAGCTCTCTCTCCATACATTGTTACTCCAAGTATTTACCCAACCTATACGAACTTGCGATAAATCACTTTCTCCGGGTTTTTACGTCGTACACCATGAGAGAAAAAGAGACAACAAAAATAACACACCGCTTTTATGTACTGTAAGGATGATTTTGGTCTCCCGCGTCTCCGGGGACTCCGCCCACATGTTTTATTATGCGACTACCATAAACTGAACACAACTAAACAGTTTTTTTAGGTTATATGATTTATTTTTGTTGATAACAATACTGTGAAAAAGTGGTTAAACGAATAAACAAAAACAATATGTCGACATGTGCTATGAATGGATGTATAAATACCCTAGCCCTAGTTCTAGGTTTGCCGAGTCCGGCAAAAATCATCATAAACTAAACTGCCTTGGATAGGTACCACTCTATGTACTCTAAGCTTATCATGTTGCACTCCCTGCCCCACACCACCTTCAACCTGGAGGACACTAGGGAACAGTCTATTGTTTCTGGTCAAAATATCGTCGCTGGAAAGGCGAAAGGGCGTAAGCGACACTTTGGTCAAAAAATGAAGAAAAAAAAGTGTTTTGATCAGTTTTTTTCTGCATCGAATGCTCTGACACTCGTTTAATTTTGAAGACTTTTGTATCCTTTCAGCCATACAAAATATATTTACCGTTCGGGAGAAGGCTTGACTCAAGCGACACAAGCTTGGGACTTTTTAAACTTTTTGTCACTTCAGGTAAATCAGTGAGAGCATTGAGTTATCTGAGTTGACTTTTTTTTTTTAATCCAACCAGGTACTGAAGACTTATGAATTTTATTGTAAAACAAAAAAGACTTTAAAGCGCTCTGGTGTAAACTTCCTAAAATGGTCCTTCAGCCCTTTTGCCTTTCCGGAGACGATATTATTATATTCTGCGCTTTTTTTCTGATAAATCTTTAAAAGACCTAGTGAAACTTAATCTAACACCTAAAACTATCAACGTATAATTGAGAGTTTAGATACATCAATTAGAAAAGTTAAGGTTCGGTAAGGTTAGGTTAGGTTAAACCAATATTTGAGGTTCGGTTAGGTTAGGTTAGGTGTCTGAGGTGTTGAGTTATCAGAGTTAACTTTTTTTTCACAATCCAACCAGGTACTGAAGACTTATGAATTTTATTTTAAAACAAAAAAACTTTAAAGTGCTCTTGCGTAAACTTCCCAAAATGGCGCTTCAGCCCTTTTGCCTTTCCGGCGACGATATATTCTAGAATGAAAGCAGTAAGAATAATAATTAGTCGACACTGCGTTTCCCAAAAACTAGAATGCCTGTTTTAACAAACCGTTTGAATATATGATGCGAAAATTGAATGGAATAAGAAGTCGAGGACACCCCGAGGAAGACATGGCACGATCAAGTAAATCAAATACTTGAATCGGGTCATGGGAAGAGTCAGAATAACAGATGAGTATGTATGAGACGATTTGCGAATGTGAATGAAGCAAGAAGTGTGTGTTAAGATAGAGTTGTATTGCGGTCCGTCCTCTCTGCCTACCCCTGCGGCGAAACGCCGTGATGGTTAGTTAGTTAGTTAGTTGGAATGGTTGCCGCCCTCTGGGCCATAGTTTCGGTACTCGGGGCTAGCATAGGTCTCGGGAAGGTGTACCACCACAACTTGGGCTTATTTGCATATTTGTGACGACCCTCATAAATTTCGTCAAACATTAATTTGAAGACAAAGACACACACATCAGATTATAATGTGGTCGGGCAAATTTACCCCACCTAACCCTACCTAACTCTGCGTTACTTAATCTATTAAACATTTGTTTACAAACCGGACTGAATGTATACTGTCTACAGTGTATACATACTTAATTTAACCACATCTCCTTGCCTAATCTACCATATTATAAACTATTAACGTAGATTAAAATTATTTGATCGAAGAACTTAATTTAACATAACTGTTGGAGAGGAAAAAAAAATACAAAAAAATATGTTTACAACAATTTATAATGGAATTTTAGACTTCCTTGAGTTACTAAAACACTTTATTAATTATTATTTAACTAACTTTAACTATTGAAAAATCACGGGATGTAACTTGACTCGCCAAGATTTTTTTTTGATTCAATACACCCATTTCAAATATAAAATAATGTCTGCTAAAATACAATATAGGTGGGTTCCTTGGAGTAAGAATATATATGGAGAGAGAGCTAAATATTTTTACCCAACCTATACAAATTTACAATAAATCACTTTCTTCGGGTTTTCACGTCGTAAACCGTGAGGGAGAAAGAGACAAGACAAGTTGTCACATAACATCGTACCACTTTTAGGTATGTAAGCATGTTTTCCGTCTCCCGCGTCTCCGGCGAATCCGCCCACTACGTCTTGTTATGCGACATAACTCAACAGTTTTTGAGGTCATGTCCTATATTTTTGTTGATAATAATACTGTGAAAAAGTGGTTGACATGTACTATGAATAGATGTAAAAAGGTGTGTCCATGAAAACCCTAGCCACGCCCGAGTCAGGAAAAAATCAACAATCCTGAATACACTGTTTCGCAAAGCTATCCCTCTTGTATATTATTACTCAGAGTATCTATTAGGTACTTTTATTAGGAAGGTAGGGATTTGAAAATATTTTCTTTTTAATTTGATAATTTCAATTAACATCAGTTCCAAATTTGAAAAGTTCACAGTACGACCTTGGATTTAAATATTCACAAAGGAAATCATTTATAGTTAATTGCTAATCAATATCAAAACTGAGGCATTTATTTAGTTCGATTTTAGGTACCAACTAAATAAAAAAATATTATTTTTAGCTTTTGGAACGCATTTTTTTTTTCTTTTTACTACAATTTATAAAATGTAGTATGAAAACGATTTACAAAATATATGTATATAGGGCCTATATATGTGTATATTTAATTTAAGCTGATCCCTTACTGTGAGCTCTGCATTATCATAAATCGAATAGTGCTGCCAGTTACGAGCTTTTTAGTAACTACAGTCGCATCAGTAAGTTGTCATTTCGGCCATTTCGTGAACGAGCGTGGTTGTTATTAAAAGACGTCACGATAAAGCTTTTGCGAAGCCGGTTCGGTCAATTTCACCTGAGGTAAGGTAAAATTAACCTCACTTTGGGCACACAGACTCGCCCAATGCAAAAAAAACTTTAACACGAAGCCTTGAAAGCCCATTCAAAAGGCTAATGAAAATGTTCCGAACCCTGGATATTATAGGTTATGATTATATTTTTGGAACAAAACATTATTTAAAATAATGTTTAACATTGTGCAGATCATAACAATTTTCTATTTTATGCCTTTGCTTGTTTATAGAATAGGGGTGTGGGGTAAAGCGGGGACAATTGTACCAAAACTGCTTTTTACTTTATCTGCACCATGGTTATAAGCATTGCGATAAAAACAAATACTTATGCTCAACGCTAGACAATTAAGTTGACCACTGCATTAAATCGGCTCAATATTAGTTAATTTGACGAGGAAAAACACTATTTTATACATCATATAAAAATAATATTCAAACATCCCATTATATTTGATATAATACAAAATTTATCCGACCCCCAAAAAACTTTTATAACATTCTTTAGTGGAAGCCTTATCGTATTTTTTAAATATAAAGAAATTATTTATTTTACATTTTAACCTAGTATAACATGTTTATTAATGATTTATTTTTCTTGTAGAAAAATGTAGTACAACTGTAGTACCGGCTTATTTCAAAATACAATAAAAAAATATTTGGCTATTTTCGGCTCCTATGGTAAACCAATCATAAAATAAACTCAAATTTCCAAAGAAATGTATGGATAGTAAAATAGATAAAAACAGGGTACAGAAATCGTAATATCAAACAATTAATGCGGTCATAAAAACTTACTTTTGTGGTGCAAAAAATCATTTTGCCAGGTCTTGTCGAACTTCTTAACATGTTATCCGCTTTGATACTACTGCCCTCTGGTACAATTGCCCTCGGTCTACCCTAGATTAAGAAAATAATACGATTTCATTTTTTTATGTTTTAACGTGTTAATTCTGCACAAGAGTTCCGATTTCCCGGAGTCAGTGGGATTATGGCTGACAGAAGTGGGGAGGGGAAGTAAATGGGGAAGAGAAAGTTTGGAAAGTACCTGGCTATGTAGGTCTGGTCACTAAACACGGATGGTTTTTCACGAGGGTAATACCGAGATAAATAGGTTTAGTTTTGGAAAATTAACGCTATAAGCAAAGTTTATTTTAAAATTGAAATTGGGACTAACTTAAAAGCATTAATGCTTACATTTCGTAAACGTTAAAAATAGTATCAATAATTTAAAACTGGGAATAACTCCCGGATAGAGTAGAGGATCCGAGTTCGAGTCTCGGTTGTGACCATTGTCTTTTTATTTTCAGGCTTTTCTGTTTCATATTTGTGTTTTAGGTTATTGATATTATTTGAATATTTATTTTAAAAGCTTATTATGATATTTGTGTTCATATTCCAGGTGGGTTTAATTTGACCAAGATTTAAATGAAGATCAGAGATTACCCTAGAGGTCGAGGATAAAAATAAATTATCTTTGAATACCTACTACTTGATTGAATTTCGTATTCAGTTCAAGTTTCTTTCTGTGGTGAATAAGAAATTAAAGGATGATAGTCCAGTGGGAATATTTGGCTGGGATTGGACAGGTGGTATGCGTTTGGGTAGGTTCAAATCCCACAAGAAGCGGTAGTTAGCTGTTAACCAGTTAAGTTGTAGGGAAGGTCCTTCAAGCCCCCTCGGCGATTAGCTGTGTGAGATAATAAAGTAATGAATAATTAACAACCCTGCCGTTTACCCAGGGGCGGATTTACGCTGCAGGGGCCTGCCTGGCTCGGCTGGATATTTTGGGAACCTAATACTCATATGTAAATATATCTAAACACGACACCACTACTCATACGTTAGTGTTAATATTATACAAAACTACATGTTTAAATACATATTGAGAATTAAACTTTAAAACACTAAAATATTTTTATATTACCTACTTTGCTAGGTGTAACCATAGACATAAAATACAAGACAAGTCATATTCAAACAAATCTTACGAAAGATGTAGCACCACTAATGTTGCACCACTAAATGTTTTACCCGCGTATGAAAAGGATAGCCATTCAAAGTATATATGTGTGGGGAAGAGATAGCTATATGAAGCGTGTTTCGAAGGTATGTCTCGTTGACTTGGTTTAGTGCAACCAGGCACGTTGTCTCAGTAACGTATCTACATTATTTAATTCATCTGGTAGTACAAAAAAGTACAGTGAAATATTACAATGCAATGCTATCGACAGCTGTTGTGAGGTTTTATTAATTTTTAAAATAACAGAATTATGTTCATGATAATTTTTTGGTGATTTATACTATTATTAACAGATTTTAAAAAAAAGTTTACAACGGAGTACAGTTTGATTAACCTAACCTAACAAAAATAAATATCAAAAACTTTCCGATTTACGTACATACTAAAATAAAATGCCAACTCAAAAAAAAGTTGAAATAGAGCTGTAATTAACTAATCATCACACCATTTCAATGCAGGGGTAGACCTTGCTTTATTCACATTCATACATAATATTTTATTATGCCGGCTCTTGACATGACCCAACTCAAGTATTTGATTCGTGTGATCGTTTCATATTTTCTAGGGCGTCCTCAACATTCCTTTTCCATCGTATGAGTATTTCAATTGTATTACGTTATAATTTTTTGACGGCAGATTATTATTTTTTTAACGAAAGACAAAAATACCCGGGCTACGAATAACCTGACAATATTTGAAAAACTCCTACTGCCATCATAATAAGCTGAAGATGTTGCTTTTTCAATGATGGAGGACTTGGCTAGCAGAGGAATTGAACTTACGACGCCCGAGTAAATTCCGACGCATTTGTCCATTCAGCTACTAACCGGTCAAAGATTGAAAAATGAGATTAAATTACTTTTTAGGTGGGTTAAGTATTTGATTGAAGTGATCGTGCCATGTCTTTCTGGGGTGTCTACGACTTGTTCAATTCACTTACGCGTCATATATTCTCCTGAATTCATTTTCTCCATACATCCACTCTACTACATGACCAAATAATCTTAGCGCCCCTCTGAATGTTGTGCATCAGTCTTGCATCAATATTTATAAATTTCTCCATTCGCGTAATACGATCGTAAATCGTTTTACCACCCATAAGTAACACAAGATACATTATTCTGCATATTCTTCAATCTCTGTATTGCATATATATATATATATATATATATATATATATATATATATATATATATATATATATATATATATACACATCACGGCGGTGTGGGCGTCGGGTCGGTGTTACAAGTCGTACCTCTTTAACTCTGAGGAAATTCCCGGTAACGGGATAGCAGGTAATACACGTGTTTATTTTATAAAATACATACCCATTGTTTGCTCGAATATTCCTATGCGGTGCGCGATACACCATTTTTTACACTCGCGCGCTGAAATACCGTCAATATAACCTTATTTGACATCACAAATAAAAATAAAACCACAAACAACCGCGAAAATTTTCACTAGTAAGGTACCCACCAATCACAGTAGTGGATAGTTTATTTCAGAGCCACAAAAACATTAACGTCGGTAGGTACCTACTTAAATCACAAATATTACCAATTTCTCAATAACGTGAACGAACCGTTAGTTAGTTTTATACGTCGTGGAAGGTACTTATATGTTTTTTTCCTTTATTTTATACTTGTTCATTCATCAGGTTGAAGTTGTTTGCCTAACGCAGAAATAACACGCTTCTCTTTCCACTTTTGAGCAATATTTCGTGTCTATAATGTGAAATACCGCACCACAAATAATATCGCAAATTATTGCTGTTATTACGAATTCTCAAGGAATTTGAAAAATAATAATTTTTGGTATTATGTAGGAACCAAAGCCTTAAAAGCATTCAAGATTTGAAATGCCAATGTTTCCCATAAAATATTATATTTAAAAAAGCAGAAAATGTTTGTCGAAACAAGGCTTTTGCGTCAAAAACGAAATTTGCGCAGACAATTTCAGCTTGCGTCGTAATTTCCACCATGAACTATTTGGCGGTGTGTTACATATTTTTCAATTGTAGAATAAGAAAATAAATTCGAAATGAAAGCTTTAACTCAGATAAAGTCAAGTAATAACTACTAGTAATTTTAACGAATCCTGAAATTTCTAGAGCAACGCAATTATTTTCAGCACCGACGCTGTGAAATATCAATAATTAAGACAATACACTTTGTTCTGTATGTTTAAATTGTTCAAATAGAAAAATAAAATCTGTATTTGTATCTTCTCTCTCTGCAGATACTCGACCAGCCCGCAAAGAATACAATCAGCTTTCATCGAAGGGCGGAGTGAACTCCCACAACACCTACATCGCGAGGGACAACAGAACGTTCCTGGAAACCAACAACGGCAACGGTTCCTGTTCAGAATCGGACGCTAATTGCACAGATATCGAGGATTCTAACGACGACGTTGAAGACCAAAGTGGCCGCAACAACTGGAAGAAAAACGGTCAAAGGAATTCAAGCGAGAACGAGTCAATTCTGCAAGAAAGCTCTCAGTCTAACCCCGCGCCCAAATCTCACAACAGCCCTCGGCGGTCTAACTCGCAACATGACATTTTCAGCGATGATTCAGATTGCGGTAAGTCTCGTTAAATTTTGATATCTACTGTCATGTGATGAAACGCCTTTCACTTTCTTTGGAAATAATTTACAAAAAATATTATAAATGGAATTTTTATTAATGCTCTTTCAGACCGCCGTAAAACCGTTTCATTAGGGTTTATAAAACTTTACTTTCTATATTGCAGTTCCCACATGGACAATGCTTGCTTAGGATTTTTTTTTAAAGCGGCTCAAAGTCAAATATATCAATACCCTATCGAAATTATCAGTAACATGGCAATAATGTGAGGTAAAATCTTCAACAGGAATTTTTTTGGTCGGTGTGTTTTATTTAATGGTCGAAACAGTTTGCTAACGAATATGTTTTGCTTATGGAAGCGCCTGCGCATATAAAATAACACCCTTCTAGTTGAGTCAAAGGGCGGTTTAGGTAGTCTGTAAATCGACAATCTTATTTCATTCCGCAATCATCGAATCACACGTGAAAATTATTTTCATAAATAACATTCCTTCGTCGCTCGTTATGCATGGGCATTTTAGTACTTGACTAGCGCTGAAGTAAATTGTCTGTGGCATTTTTTCTATGGTTAAGCTGTCAGTTTCGTGTTTCGTTGGCTGACAGGAATGCAAAGTTCGATTTTTGTTTATAGTGCAATATTTTAAAACTATATTTCTTCCGATAATATATGCCTAATTCATAATGGCGAATTTAAAATCGGACTTGGATGATTATTTGCTTCAAAATGACACCGCGAGGCGCGGTTTCAAAATTACCCTTCCTACAATATCGAAGCCGAAATGGTTTTCTAGAAGTGAAGATGAATCACCTTCAAGCACGAATACATGGTTTTCTGAAACTCAAAAAGAATGGTGCCCAGCTCTAGTAAGTAACTTCTATATGATTTTATTATCTAAATGTTTATTTCATTGTTATTTTACAAATATAAACATAGTAGTAAAATAGCATCAAAATGCATAATAATCATAAAAGCGTAATTCATGTTTAATCGTTTTAGAGCCGAACACAAAGACTGATTGGATTCGCTACTTGCATGATGCTGGGTCTCCTGTGTTTTATTCTATCCACCCTTTATATTCCGGTACTACTTCTGAAAGCAAGAAAGTTTGCTCTACTTTATACTCTGGGAAGCTGTTTCTTCATATCTAGGTAAATACAAAACTATTTCATCAACGTATTCACCCCTTAGAAACAAAGACGTCAGTATCACGCAATTGTTGGTAAACAACAAAAAAAATATTCAAATATGTTTATGACAACTCCCAAATATACTTTTAATTGTCAAATTTATTAATAAGTCCAACTCATTCAAGACTATTATTTATCTGCCCTTTTCAAACCCATATGAAGCTAATATATAGATAGATCACATTCAACATTTTTTTGGATTTTGTTGACACTGCCGTCTTTGCTTTTAGACAATGTTCACATAAAATAAAATATAAAAATACTGTAAAGCTGAATTGTGCTCAAACTATTTGATTACCTCCTTCGAGAACCACCCATATTTTAATATATTATATTGTTTTAGCTTTTCATTTTTGTACGGCCCATGGAACCATATCAAGCAGATGTTCTCCAAGGAGAGAATCCTAACCACAATTATATACGGGGGCGCGTTGGTAGGCACCCTGTACTGCGCCCTCCACCTTCAGAGCACCATCCTCACTATCGTCTTCGCCGTGCTCCAGATCTTCGCCCTGGTGTGGATAACCATGGGCTCCGTTCCCGGAGGATCGGCAGGAATGAGATTCTTCGGCAGCATGTTCAAGTCATCCGTGTCAAACACCTTGCCTATTTGATGTCACCCAGTATCGACATTTATTATTATTAACTATTTATTTTCGCAAGTACGTTAATCGTAATATCTACATCAGATATTAAGTGTCTTCAATTTAATCTGTAAGAGTTTAGTTTTAAGTGTGTATATACTACTATGAAATTTATTATATTTTTTAAGATGTATTTTTCTTAATTTTTTTAAATATTTAAATCCTCATTCATAAATGCTTTGAAGACAACAGGTAACTTCTTCATCAGCCGTGTTTCAAGTTCTGCCTAGTCTTGGCGCCCCTCACCCATCTCAACCCAGCGGTTCTCTAGGCCATCAGTATCAGCCCATCTCATCTTTAGACGTTCTATTTTCCTCTATCCCAATCAAAGACGTCAGTAACTATTGATCATATTTTTTACTGTGTTTTCAATATTTTACTCAAAACCCCATTTTTATTGAGGCCACGTTACAAAAACTGCACCACAAAAGTTATCCATTTACTATTATTATTTGCTTTTCATTGATTATTACATAATAAGTTTCATTTTGAAATCATCTAACAGTTATGCAATTGTAAATCAAAGGATTCATTTATCAAAGATAGCTAGTATTCTAGCACGACGATTATTATTCTATGACTGTTAATATCAGTTAGAATCTCTTTATAATGTTAACCTCACAAATATCAACAGTTATGTTGCAAGAAATGATAAAAGTGTGCATACAAAGTATCACATAACAAAGTTAACATTTCATACCTACCTACACAAAATATATTATTGATATTATATGTCTCAGTGACTGAATGCCTAATTAATAATTTTTACATGGGTGATACAATTTATTTTATGATAGCTTTAAGATTAGTTTTACAACGTTGTTTGGAATGTATAACTAGAGAAAATATGTCATTGAAATTTAAGTCTGTTAAAACTTTGATTGCTTATCTATTCAATTAAATGACATTAATTCAAATAGTGCATATCATGAAGTGTGTAGACAACATTATTTGTCTGGTAGCTAACATTATTTAAACCTATGTTAAAATACATATAATTTTTTTCCCTGACCAAACTTAAAAATGCACACAAAATCATCTTTTATATTTAGATTATTTTTTTTAAAACTTAAATATGTGATGAATTTTCATTGTGGTGTGTCACCACTAAAATGATGGCTGATAATAAAAATAAAAGACCGTGGATGATATCATGTATCTAAATACCTAATTTAAGGCGATCCAACCGAAGCAATTCAAACAAAATCACGCACTCCTCATGCAGGTGGCGATGAGGTTAAAATTGCCACTTGACACTGACCGCCTGTTTCGATTTATGCAAAAAATAAAACTAAAAGTATGTTTTATTTTATTTTGTGTAGCTCAGGCACAGATATTAAAATGTTTTCTGAGTCTAAAAAACTTAATTTGCCACGTCATACAGTAAAAGCAAATCCGAAAAAAGGTTTGTAAGTAGAAGATTTTGCACTTCAAAGAATTTTTTTCTAAGGTAACTCATTACATAAAATGTCCAGTTAAGGCAAAGGCCAAGATGTGTTCTTGTCACAGTATTTAATTAAAGCATCTATGACATTTCTAGGCAATCAAAATTTCAATTCAAAAACACATCAGAGTGGTAGATTCTTAAAGTATCACTCTAGTGGAGATCACCATTCAGAATCTAAACATTTCTTTAAATGGCTTTAGCCGTGTTTGGTGACCAGATCTGAATAGCCAAGTACTTACCCACCTTCCTCTTTCCCATTTCCTTCAGCTTTGCAACATATCCCAAATTGGGATGCCATAGTCCCACTGGCTCCAGACCGTTGGAACTCTAGCCCAGTATTCACATTTGAAAAACATGATATCCCATTATTTTAAATTGCATCGACTTAAGCCAAAATTAAATTAACTAAAAATTATTCAATAATATTTATTACTAATTTCTGACGAAAACAAGGTAACAAAAATATATTGCTTTATTAAGACAGAAATGTTCAGGACTAATTTTAACTTGTTAAAATTTCCTTTCTAATTATATTAATTTTAATTATTTACTTAAAATTGACTAGATTTTTAGAATGTGTATGAATTTTCTTCTATAAATTCAATTGTTGCAATGCCCATTTAAAATGTTAAATGAGTAACCTCTAGTTTTTAAATAATATTAATCCGCCAATACCTTACTGATAAAATATTTCCAAATGCTTTTGGCATAATTTTGTAAAAACTTTTGATAAAAAAATATTTTCTGTATCTGTTGAACTGAAGAAGAGTGATTTTTTGGTGCGCTAAACTATTTTACTATTGTGATAATAATTACTCTACAGCAAGCTCCTTTCACTTTTTTTATAATAAAATAATGGTAAAACAAAACTGTGTACTTCTTTACTTTTATCCATCCAATTTGTTTGAACATAAAAATGTGTACAATTTTCTGAACAAGTTGGTTTTAAATAAACAATATGAAAAATAAATTTTGGCAATTCACGGCGGGTCTATATGTTGACTCAATATCTTTGTAGATTAAAACAATCCCCCCATTGAACTAGCACTTATTTCAATGACTGGCGTAGAACTTATTTTAAACTGAGACAATTTATGAACGTGCAACTTTGATTCCTCAGATGAAGCCCTGACTTGCAACGTCTGCGATAGATCCTTCCCCTGTCAGCGTCAACTGGACTCTCATCAGCAGAAGAAGCGGCACTTTGGGTAATACATGACTTCTTCTTCACTTCATGGTAATCACCACCCATTCTACTCCCAACTGGTTGAAGATACTCCATCTTAGCAATCCTTTTTGCGTATTGATCATTTGTTATTCTTCCGCACATTTTTAGTCATCTCATCTCAACTGAAACTAACACCATTCATTAGTGTCGAAAGTAAATGAAAGCTTTATTTGCACAAGAGTTCCAACTGCCCAGAGCCAGTAGGACTATGGCATCACCAATTCGGTTATGTTGTGAGGCTGAAAGGAGTAGGGAGGGGATTTGGATCTGATCACCAAACACAGCTAAAGCCATTTCAAACAATGTTTTGATTTTGAATAGTGGTCTTTCACTTAGGCAATACAGAGAGTATTTACCACTCTGAAACGTGTTACAAATATACTATTTTATCGTATATTAATTAAATGTGAAATAAAACATTAATAAAATCAAATTTATTTGTGCATGCCAGGATTCAAGCCCGCAATTCGTAGCCGAGGAACTTATCCACTCGGCCACGAAAGTTATCATTCTCAAAGTAAAATAATTTATGTTTGCCATTATCTTCCGAATCCATTCAAACAGCTCCTTGGCAGTGGCTTTTCTTTGGCGTGGATTTAATGGTTGTTGGTTTGAAACCCAAATGAAAAAGAATGTACAAATAAAAATGTTTTTTGTTTATCTTCTTCCACATTCCACTTCGTTCCAGAGTCTAAAGTACTTTCAGTAGTACCGCCCTAGTGAGGAGCATTCAGATTTAAAACATTACTTGCATGGCTCCAACCATGTTTTGTAGCCAGATCTGAATAGTCCGATACTAACCAACCTTTCTCTTTTATTTCCACCTCACTCCCAGAATAAGGGTGTCAAAAAAAATGTAAAAACACAATACTAATCATTCAAAATTAATATTTCCAGGTGTTCCGCATGCGACAGCCTGTACCTGTCCCTGATGGCCCTGGAGCACCACAAGGAAGAATTCCAGCACTGGAGCGACGATGAGGAATATTGCTCGGCGGGCTACGACAGTGAGTCTAGCGAAGACACCGCCCCGAGTGAAGATTGCGAAAGACTGCTGTAAGGCGTTTACAAAAAGTAGGACCCACTTTTCCACCCAAACACAGGTGGCAATGCTCATATTCAACAAGTATACCAAGCGGGATAACCTTTCTCATTTCAATAGCTTCGTCCAGAAGGCACGAGACGTGTGTCAAATGCAAACAGGTATCAAGAAATAGTTGAACGTTAATGGAAAGGTTTGAATACATAACATTCACAATTGATTTCATATTATACTTTATTTTGCCCTTTTGACTGCTAGATTATTTATTTATTAGTTGCAAACTGCCCCGAACACTTGCCGCCCACCATCTGGATGAAGCTATTGAAATACGTGACTACGACTTTGAGCCGGGAGATAGCGACGCCCCGACAGATGAAACAAGACATATGGTGAAAAATGGTAGAATTTAAAATCTGGTTTCAAACTAGCCTTTTGTGTCAGAATAGTGACAAAGGCTCATCTTACACATTACGTAAAACCAAATTTTGAGAAAGAAAATATTTCTTGGGTTGAATGCTAGAAGTTTCTACGTTTGAGTTAGGTATGAAAAAGTACTTTACGTGCTTTAAATGCCTATGTCAGCCATTGAGGCATATCTGATGTGCATGTCAAAATAATATAAGTATCGGCATATTTTACACCAGAAAACTGACAATCGCCTTTCCTGAACAATTCACATACATATTTGACATATGCACTTCTAGAATTAACTGCCAGAGTTAAAGCTATTTATGCTCATTCTTTCTGTGAAAAAGAACCAACATTAGGGAGCAAAATACGCACTGCGGGACGAATTTTGAACATCACGGTAGCAAAAATGTTATAATTTATTTATTTTTTTTTTTTTTTATTAATTACAATATAACATAACATTTTGAAAAAACATATGATGAAAAACAAATATGTTGAAAAACAAATAATATTTTATTCACAGTCCTCCTCACTAGGGATTCCTGTTCCGAGGGGGACTGTAGGTTGCTGCGTTGTTGTCGCTGGTTCAATTTAGACTTCTTGTATTCTGTTTTAATATTTGACACAAAGAGGAATGGTAAGACTAATGAAATTGACGAATTAGAACGGTATTACAATTTTGTTCTTATTGATTCTAAGCACCGACAGCTGAGTTCTCGGTTAAAAGATCAAATAATGATGTTCACCTACTCAATCTTTTTTTTTAATTATAGTTATTTGTTTTTGTCTTAAATTCTGATTAGTTATCATCTGTGGGAGTCACAGATCATTTTTTTTTTTTGATAAATGTTCTATACTATGTCTTTTCAATTCTTCTGTATTTCATAAATGTGCAAAAAGATTGAGAAAATGTACAGGTTCTATAAAATATCTTGGATGTTACACAATGAAACTGCTATTCCGATTTTTTAAGGAGGCTGTTTTCCAATAGATAAATGTAACTTAAAGGAAAAGAATGATAACATGGTAATCTTAGACCAGCATATTCTTACCACAAACAGCATTCAATTATAATTGGATATTATATTCAAGATTATCCTCCAATTTAAACATAGAAAGTAAGCTAACCCTTTAAAAAAAAATACCCCCTATCAAACCTGTGTCTAACTTACCGTCTAAACATATTTTTTTAAGAATTTATGTATGGTATAAGTCATGCTTATAGTATTATAAAAAATATCGAATAAGCTCGGTAACTTAGAATTTAGCGAGCTAAGTCATGGTCCTAAATGGATGGCACAATTCCATATAAAAAAATTGATGTATTTAGACCATTTTAAAAGTATGTATGTAATTGAGAATTTGTGTAATTTAGAATAGATTATGTAAGTATGTAATTAAAATACGTTAACACAATCTTTCAACCTCATCCTGATCTATCTTCTCCTGTATATTTTTGAGCAGCAATCAGTCAGATATTCATTTTGAAGACAATTGCATTCAAGCACAAAAAATACAAAAAACCCCCACAAATGTTAAACAAACATTTGACCAAATATGTATTTCCTTCATAAAAATTCGTATATCTTGCAATTTTTGGTTTGTTATATTTCATGTGTAGAAGAAATGATGCACAAATTTAAAAAAAAAAGTCATATCATCAATTTTTTAATTATTGAAAAGAACATATCTGTTCAAGCATTCATATCAAACAAGACATGTTTCCTATACACCTTTGATTGTTACAATTAAATAAGCTTAAATTTTCCCATAAATAAATAAATAATGTTCATGTGTAGTTATGTTAAATGAATTCATCGTTTATTTTATATAATAAAATTTCCCATAAACCTGTTAGTAGAACTTCCGTGGCTCCAAAAATTTTCTGTTACATATTACATAGGTACTTTTTCCATTTCTTGTTTGTGCATTGTCACTAAAATGACATGGTTTCGAGAATATGTAATCTTACTTATTATTATTAATGTACATTTTTGAATGTGTGTACTTTACGTCAAGAAAAGATACTGGATACTTTCAAATATTTGTTAGAATAATAAAATCCCCTATTCAAGCAAGAGAATTCCTTGAATGTTTCACAATAAAAAGATCTCATTTGGATTGTAGTTTGAAATTTTACCCAGGTTAAGATTAATTGAATAGATAATTGATTATTACACATTTGGTAACAGTGCGGGTTTGTCTCAGTAACAGCGATCAAGCTATATCTATTACGAGTGTCAATAATATGTATGCATTTCTTATCAATATTATTATGTGTAACCAATAAATATGAATGTAAAATGGACAATTATTTTGTTTATATGAATAAAATAAAACAAATTATTTGAAATATGTACAGAAATCTTTATTTTTAGGAAATTACATAACCCCTAAATATAAATGGAGCATTCTTTTACGTCATTTCGTGAGGTATGTCCATATCCGTTGAGAAAGCAAGGCCGAGTGGTACAGTAGTACCAATACTGACTTGTATAGTACATTACAGTAAAGTACAGTACAGTACCGGGCCGATGGAGTGAACTATCCACTGAATGTTCTCACTTCTCTGCTTCGTTCACTGCTCACTTCATGTTTCATAATAGGGACAATATGCACACATTTTGTTTAAGATTACATATTCTGGTAATACAAATTGTATTTCAAATTCGTAAAAAAAGCAATTATGATAAGTCTAGTTTTATATGTATTGCTTCATTAGTGACAAATGGTATTGATACAGTTTATGTATTAGGTTAATGTAAATAATATACATCCACTGGGTTTATCTTTCTATAGCAAAGACATACGAACTTTTACTACAAGTTTTAGTAATATCCAAAACAAACTTAGTAAGCCAGTAGTGAGTATTGGAAAAAGAAAAAATAAAATACTCCAGTTTCAAAAGTGAAGGAAAAAGGCTAAAGCAAATGAATCCCAAACAATATCAATAAGTTGTTTGTTGAATACAAGAAAGAAAACCAAGGCAAAGGTTTGAACATAAAGAAAAAGGGCTATTTTAGTATGTATGTTACGAATAGTAGCAAGTATTAAAATCTATAATATATAGTGCTTGCCAGCCAAATACTGTAATCCTACAGCCAGACCGGTCCGGGACCGGTTCGGGACTCCGAGAAACAAAACTTTATACGATACTTGAAAACTTGGTTACACATTCCATATTCATGAAATCCCAATGAAAAAATATTAAAATTAAACTCAATTGAGACTTAAAAATATATTATTACTTTAAACATCCACTTTATCATTCAAAATGGTGATTTCTCGAGAACTACTTAATAAATCATGTGGAAAATGTGACAGGTTGTCAATATGTGGTGCTTGCTTGTAGCGTTTGGGATATATCTAGCTACATTAGATAGATGATTAGACATACATCTTGCTCGAGACATTCAACAAACTGACAGTGCACCTTCTCTCACTCTGCACTCACCGATAGTACGGTATTGTAGACAATTCAATTTGGACAATGCCTTCAAAGGTCTTTACTCAAGAGGGAGATGTTCTCCTCTATGTAATATGGGATTCTATGACTCTGGTTGTGGCGCGCCGACCTTCACTGTGACGGTGCCACTGAAGGTGCGCCACCTAGACAAGTGTTGATGTTGGTTTAAGCCGCCCGCCGTGGCAAGGGGCTCCTCGCGAAATTGATGTTAATGTTCTCCACCTAGTTCTATCATATTGTGGACAGCATATTAAAAGACAAACACAAACTTTAACTTGCAGAACACAACCTTCCACATTGATCATAGGCGAAAAAATTTAGTACTTTTAAAACGGAATCTATGATCTATAGTGCCGAAAAATATGCTTCCTCATTGGGCAGCTGATCCACCGCTGATGTCTTTAAGCTGTTCCATTCAGAATGGCTTCCTTGGGCTTCGTCACCGTCTCTTGGCGCTTGGGGGCCATCTTGAGGCCTGGCAGAACTGGAGACAAAACAAACAAACACATGGTCAGTGGTCAATCTTACAAGTCGCTATTAACTGCGCTAGAGACTAGTCATATAATTTTTTTTTAAAGCAGGATAGACATTCGCGGGTTACAAATATCCTGACAATACTTGAAAAACTCTCACTACCATAATTCTAAATGGAAAATGTTGCGTGTGCAGTGTGGAGGACTTAGCTAGCAGAGAAATTGAACCCATGACACCTGGGTGAGAACCCGACGCATTTATTAACTTGGCTACTAACCGGTCATCTCATGGTTATTAAAAAATATATATATATATTGTCAGAATTTCAAGGCTATTTACCAACTGGCTAGAAAAACTGATATTTAAAAATTTAATTTTGTATAAAAAATATTTTTCTATCTAGAGACGAGCAACACTCATTACATAAGTACCAAAGACTTAATCTTTTAAATGCCGGAAGGTATTAAGTATTGCTCTGCACGGCTGTGAACTTTTGCCTGTCATGCAAAACATTTAGGTAGATTACTGCAAAATCGAAATTTATCTGTAAATTGTAATATAAGAGTGTGTCTTCATCATCCTAATAGACACTGTGTTTCATACTTTAAATTAGTCTAAATGCATGACATTGGCTAGGAACAAAGGCGTAAAGATGAGCTCGTAAAAATGCACTAATTTTGTATGGCCGGCCTGCGCTCTTACGCTCTTATGGCACAAAGGCAGTTAAGAAAGTGCAATTGTAACTTTAACTTAAATAGAATTCATTTTCAGAGGCTGAATCTGATTAGAATGGATAGAATGTAATAATTGATTGATTCGATGGATTGATTTTATTAATTGATTGTAATGATTGATTGTATTAATTGATTGATCGAATGGAATGACTGATTGATTGTACTAATGGATTGATTGTAATGATGGATTGGATGATTATACTGGATTGGCTTGGTTAAATAAATTGGTTTGATTGATTGTCTCGGTTAATTAAATTGGATTGATCGGTTGAATGCTCACCCTTGGGCTTATGTTCACGCTGTGCCTTGGCATTATTGATAGCGGGCAGCACGTTAGCAACTCCATCAGCGGCCGGGGGCGCATCTCCCCAGGAGCCCGACACCCACTCGGGGCCGGCCTCTCCTTCTGCCCCGGCGCCTCCTCCCGCCACGGCCCAGCTCTCCAGGGCGCCTGGGCCTCCGCTGCCGCCCACAGACCCATTCTTTACGCCTGTAACAAAGGAGATAGACAAATTAAAGGACGATGATGCACTCAACAAAACATAATATTAATTTAATATTTTGAGACATCACTATCAACACAGAAAGCCAACTGTTCATATGTACGTAGTAAATTTTGTAATTTAAATTAAAGATTTCATAGATTAGATATTTAAACGACACCGAGATTATATAACGTTAAAAAAAAAATCAATACAGAAACATCAAAATAGATTATTAATATGGTCAAGCCGTAAAGGAAAAAGAAATTACTTTTAAACACTAAACAGAAAATCCCATGTGTGATCTATACTGATTTGAAAGAAAACTGATGTCACTAAATTACGTTAGACCTGTCGACTCCTAGGGCCTAGACAGGTATATAATTAATTATCTGATCAATTTCACAAGGACCAATTGAGCTTTTGTTCAAGTGCACAGATACACTCACCATACACTTTTCTCATCTCTTCAGTGGTTTTACATCATTTTGAGACTTTTTGCTTAAGTTTGAATGTGATAGTGAATTTTCACTGGAAGTGACATTTGAAATGAACCCATGAACAGACAAAACACAAATCTATTTTCATAATGACTGTGTGAAAATAATTAGTATTTTATTTATGTTTGAAACAGCATGCATTATATAAATAAAATGCAATTCAATCATGTAAAGCAATATGACCAAATTGCCCTTTAGTGAAGTGCAGAAGAGTGAATGAGAGTTTTTTTTAACATTGGATACCTTTCATCTCACTGATCACTCAAACTTTCGATACTGAAAAACTTTGGCAAAAATATATCACGGTTGAGGTTTTTTCCATTCTATATATGGGGGCTGCCAGTCTGGGTGTAGTGATGTTGACTGTTGAGTTGTATGCACCTTACAAAAAGGTCTGACAGATGACATAGTGAAATTGATCTACAAATAGGGTAACTGTGCCCATCATTTCACCAATTGAAACGCTTCTGTTGAAAAATTAGTTTAAATAGCCAATAATACAAACCGGTTTAATAAATAATAAGCATGCTAGTGTTCAAATATAAATAAAAACCAGAACAAAATGTGTTTTTGTATTTGAATAGATTTACTAAATAATATTAGTACACAATGTTATGACATGAAACAACAAAACAAATGCAAAATTGCATAAATATATATCATTAAAAAATATACAAAATAACTTGTGGTTTCAAAATGAGAATAAAATACCCTTTAATTTCCCTCAAAAATTTAGGGTTGAAGCTCAAACACTTAATGAAGATATGAATATATTGACATTATACATAAAAAATATTATTAATCTGACATGTCATAGATGCACACAAGCACATGTTAGAAGATATAGTATAGTATAACGCAACGGCTGATGTTACATGATCCACAAGATGGCAAATGCCTGGGAATGAAAGCAACTGTCATGTGATAAGCTTACAAATTACAAGTCAGAGGTAAAATTTTATTTGTAAATTATATTTAGGTTGGGTTGTTTCAAATACCATCACATTTGAGGACCATCAATTCAAAATGGTGTTGATGGTCGATTTAATTGCCATAGAATGTGATGAAGCTTAAAACACACCAGAAAATGGACGATACCTAATATCCCCTTTTAAAAAATGTGATTTCTTGAAAATAGAGAACCATAGAATTGAATCTTTGATCACATGATGCAGTAAAAACGAGTAGTTATTATGATAATCAATGTAAATGATAGCAACTAACCGGATCGACAACATTAGAGTTGCCATCATTCCCAGACAGAGTCTGTTGTCTCTGGTTTGTACCTTGTCTCTGGCGACGTCGCCGGCGCGCACCACTCCCACCAGTCCCGCGTCCACCCGCTGCTGCATCCACAGACGACACTGACTCTGCGTGCGCCAAGGAGCGAAGTGACCAAGTGAACAAGAACGCCGCACGCAAACAATACCAAGTATTCGTTACCGTCATGTCTCTCCGTTGGGCAACCAGCCACACGCCTCCATCAGTGGGAGTTTTATAAATCATCTTACCCACACACACACAAATAAGCTTTGACATTTGATTTGCCATCAATTTTGACGGTTATAAATTGACAAAATTATTTATAAATATACATGTGAAATGATTTATTTGTCTATTCCATTACTGCAAGACAGGAAACAAACCACATTTCCAAGTAGCAGATAAATTACCGGATAGAAGAACTATTACGAACTGTAGGGGCGTTTTTAAAATACCATTTCACTAACCTACTGAATATAAGAAAATCAGATGCAGCTCCAGGGATTCAAGAACGGAAGGTCGGTTGAAGAATAAACATAAATATAGCTCTGCTCACCAAAATCTGAATGTATGCCATTTCTTTCAATGTGACGTCCACCTTATTCAACATTTTAAATAAATCGGCAAATTATGTACGTCTACAATACCAACACTGACTCAACAGTGAATTGTCATAAACCAACACGGCCATTGTATTATCACAACAAAATAGAGAAATAAGATAATTTAGACAGCAAAATTCAGAATGGTACATGCAATAGCTTCTTATTTAGATTCTAGATGGTACTGCTATTCACTATTTCCATTGTATTTTTCAAATCAATTATTACCCACAACCAGTTGGATAAATGTGGGTTATTATATTACAGTCAAACCCTGTTAAGAAGTTTTTCAAGGGACCAGCCGAAAAAAACTTCTTAAGCGGGAAAACATCTTAAGATGGTTTTCAAATTTCTCAAAATTTTGGATTAAATTTGACATCTAAATCCAGGTTTTTATAACATTGCAATATGATGGATAAGTAGATAAAATAAATATATATGTCATTATGAGAAGACAAAAATTACTTTACTCTAGTAGAATTTAAAATAATAATATATAACTACTTGGTTTCGGGTGTTTTACAGCAACTAGGAAATATTTCATCAAAACAATTTGTTCAGAAACTTTTTGTTTGCTTATTTGAACTTAACTATGTATGTTCCAAAATACAAAAAAAAAAACTAAACTATAAAGTTACTTATACCAAATAATAAAGAAAAACAGCTCAATCTTTTATCCCTGCAGAAAGAATAATACTAAGCGACTGCGAAACTCAAGGAAACCATTTGTTTATTTTCATTTTAATAATAATACCTGGGGGATGCACAGAATAAAACACAACAAAAAGGGTGGGAAAAGATGACAAAAATAAAATGTGTCATCCAAATGCCAAGTATTATTTAATGTAAGAGTCTAAGGTTTAGTCATTTTTACAAAGTGTTACAAATTTACAAACAAGTCTAGTAAAAATACGATCCCATATTCTCAGGCAGGCCGGGTAAGCGTCATTGCATAAAAGGTAGTATCTACAAAAAATCTTATGTTGCGAATAAACAATCAAAAAAACTAAACAATTATACGATTTTACTTTTTAAACTCGTTTTAATCAAAGTCAAATTCAGTGTTTTCGCTGAAAAGTTGCGTAAATTAAATCGCAGACGCTTTCCCCCAACGGCCGAAAGATTCACCAAGTAATGGTTTTAGAGAATACATTTACCGCGAAAATTTAAATTACGCGGGCGGGGTTACCGTCATGGACGATCTGGACATGCAGATTTACGGAGTATTGATTCGAGTAATTATTCGATTACACGACGTTTTCTCGCGGAATTTGAAATTTCGCGGCATCGTTATCGCGCCGGACGGCCTCTCAGATGCAGATTTGAGAAGTTATTATTCGGTTATACGACATTTTCACTCGGAATTTGACATTTCGCGGCATCGTTATCGCTGGCCGGACGGCCTCTCGGATGCAGATTTGAGAAGTTATTATTCGGTAATGCGACATTTTCTCACGGAATTTGATATTTCGCGGCATCGTTATCGCATAACGGACGGTCTCTCAAATGCAGATTTGAGAAGTTATTATTCGGTTGTACGTCATTTTCTGACGGAATTTGATATTTCGCGGCATCGTTATCGCATCGGACGGCCTCTCAAATGCAGATTTGAGAAGTTATTGTTCGGTTGTACGACATTTTCTGATGGAATTTGATATTTCGCGGCACAGTTATTCCTTAGCGGACGGCCTCTCAAATGCAGATTTGAGAAGTTATTATTCGGTTATACGACATTTTCCCGCGGAATTTTAACTTTCACGGTATCATTATTGCCACGGACGGCCTCTCAGATGCAGTTTACGAAGTAATTATTCAAGATTATACGACATTTTCACGCTGAATTTGATATTTCGCGGCTGCCAATTTAATTATTAAAAATAAATTTTGTATTTGATTTGAGTAGATGCCACCTTTTTCTTTTAAACAGTTAGTGTACCTAACTACCTAGCGCCCGTATTGGCGGCAGTTAAGTAATAACTGTCTATCTTTGTCGCACTCATGGTGTCTTAGGTGATCTGAGTAGGTGTTCCGATTTTTAGAATTAGCATTTCAAACCTTTAGAATACGACACAGTTTAGTTATGCGATAATGAACTCTAGAGTACGTTACTTTAGAGCCCATTATCTCATAACATTACTGTAATAGTCTAGTATTCCCTGCATTTGGTTAATCCCAGCCGATGGGTAATAACAATAGCTCAATTTTAGGGTTTTATTGGACCCATTATAACCGGCCGGGCGGCCGAAAGATCAAAGAATACCGGCAATAAATCTTAGAATTTGTCCTGTAAATCCTTTTAAGAGGGTAATAATTTTGTTGGGGAACATATTTTCGATCTTCTTATGCGGGAAATCTTCTTACACGGGAAACATATTAAACGGGAAAAAAATGCGTAATTTGTATGGGAATTTTTCGGGGATAATGAAACAGGCCTTCTTAGGCGGGAAAACATCTTAAACGGGAACTTCTTAAGCGGGTTTGACTGTATATTCCCTTCTGCCTTACCAATATTTAAAATATATTTTGTCAATCATTATATACATTTGTTACCTTATTTGCATTAATAAGTCTCTATGGTAGATCTATGTAAATATATTGTATACTATGTTCTATCAAATGTCAAAGCTTCAAATCAAAAATTCACACTAAATTCATTAGATTGGCAAAAAGTACCCTTCAACCATGACTAAAATACACCATTAAATAATAACTAGTATAAAGAAAAATGTATGTTTATCTAAAAATATGACTAGTAAATATTGTTTTACTCATAATAATTAATAAAAGATATTTTAAAAGTCAAAATGCAAATGAAATCAATGTCACTCAATTTAGACAATATGTATGTAAATTAGGATGGGCCAATGTAAATTGGGAATAAACATCGTCTAATGGCAACCAAAACACATTTGTTTATGAGGTATGCTTCAGGTCATGCTATTTGTCAATTTTTCCAATTCAGCATCGGTCCACCACTATGTATAATGAATGGGATGAGAATTACCCCTTTAAGGGAACTAAATAGTTTTTAAACTTGAAAAAGAAATTCCAAAAAATATACTCATATTATAAAAGTCTAATTAAGAGGTATGTAATTTCATGCAGGTAAAAAAAAAACGGAAATGAAAGGTTGGATAGATTGCGGGTGACCTACCTCTGTCTGCACTGGACACGCCGTGACTGTCAAGAACCGAGCTCTCATCATCTGTTTGTCGGCGCCTTTCATCTCTGCGATTCGGTCTGCCTCCATACTGGAACAATCATTTTGCACATTAGTCAAGCTGACCACTTCTCCACAAGAGAAGCTTATGTCATTAGAGAACTTTGATGTTTAAATATATATCAAATCAATCACAGAAAACAACTTTAAAAATTCCCTGATAATTCTGGGTTTCCTATAGCACTTCTTAAACTTTTAAGTATCCTTGATACAGTCAAATTAATCGTCAAAAGTAAATTACTTGCCATCAAGATAATAATATAATCGGCACTTAATTTTTTTTCCAAATTGTTTAATTGGTGGGAAAATTAATTAAATTAAGAAATAAATGCAAAATATTGAAAATAAGTATAGATATTTGGATAGTAACCATAAAAACTATTAAAAGGTACTTACTCTCTGCATACGGGGTCCTCCGTTTTCAGTAGCGGGCTGTGTCCCGTTGGGGCCCGCCCTCCCCCTGTTGCCTCCTTCTCCACGGCCGCCCCCGGGCCTGCCACCTCCTCCCTCCTCGCGGTTTCTGTGCATCATGCCACCGTCACGACTTCTGCGGGAAATGTTTACACCAATCAAGACCCTCTGTAGCTTCAAACAGGTACAACATGACCCTAATTAGTTGACCCAAAGGTTGGGGGAAAAAAGGTGAGGTTTGAACCAAAAATATGGGTTCAACGACCTGACCTAATAGTGAAGTAATCTAAAGGTCAAGCTTACTGTGTTTGAAGTTCACTGAAATGCAAGTTAAGTACTCAACGGTTGATACATAGTGATCAGCTGCTGCTGTAGATACTAGTTCTAATTAGTTTTTTTTTATGGTTTTTGTGTTCAAACACAAAACTTGAAAAAATTTTAAGGATAAAAAAAAAAATGGCAATCAAAGAAGTATGAAGTTATGTAAAACATTCCAAAATCGCGCCAAACAATGGTGGATGGGAAGTACAGAGAAACTCTCTTATAAGGTTATGTAACTGGAAAAAAAAACTTTGTATTGGGAAAATATTGAGTGGAACAAATTGGGCCATTTTTTAATTTCAGTCTTGAAGGGAGGGAAAAAACAAAAGTTCTCAAGTATGAAAACTTCTGAAGTGAGTTTTACTGTTTAGCTAACACTGACAGATTTAGATATATAGTCCTGCTGCTGAGAACTCCAGTGTAACAGTTTTTCTGTTACATTCATCGTTTATGAGAAAGAGGGAAATCACAAGAATGTCTGGAGTATTGTATGTAGAACAGGGGTTAAAATGGAGCTCTCAGTAGTAGAACTGCATTACTAGTAATATAATTCTGTTGCTGAGATCTGCACTTTAACCTATCTTTCTGTTACATAAATCGGTTCACTTGGTTTCTAAGAGACGGAGAGGTAACAATGGAGCTCTCAGTAGCAGGACTGACTGAGGATAGTGAATAGTTTAGTATAACTGACCTGTCCTGAGGTGGCCGCGTGTTGGGTCGGCCGCCACCCCTCCCGCCCCGGTAGCCACTGCCGGAGGAGGTGTACTGCTGGGGGTGGTGGTGCGGGGGCCCCCCGCCGCGGGAGCGCTCCTCTGATACTTCAGGGGTCACGCGCCGGGAGCCTACAGATAACACACACCAATAATTATAATATTAAGTACGGGACAGATGAGGTGTTTGAACGAAGAAAAGGTGTAATTTTACAGATTTAGGTTGGGGTGTTCCGAACTCCAAAATAGATTCTCAACCCGTATCAGCTTTGATCAAATTGTGATCAGCTGATAAACATAACGGACATTTTGTTAGCTGATCAAAAACTGAAACGAGCCGAGAATTGGTGTTCAACTCATCGTGTGCCGGTCTGTTGTAACTTGTAAGAATCCCGTATTTTAAAGGTTGAATGGGAACGGTAAAAAATCAAAATGGAATTGATGGTCATCAAATGTGGTGGAATTTGAAACACCCCAACCTTAATGGTTTTAGTTTCAATATATTGTATGCATAGCTAAGGCCAGGCGCGCACGGGAGACTTTTTTCACGGCAACAGTTTCATCACTGTCTTCCAATCGAGCACACACACGGCGAGTGAGTGTCACCCGTCACCCTTTCATTCCGGCAATGGATTTCGAACAGGCGGACAAGTCACCGAATGACATTTTGTCACCCGTGCGCCCATACAAAAGTACTCTACAGACACGTGACAGTTTCGTCACTCAAAAGTCGCCGGCCAGTGGAACTAAAGTCACCCTAATGTCACGTGGCTGCGTGCGCGCTCCTCCATATACTCCAATAGATTTAGAGATGGTGACGAAACTGTTGCCGTGACTAAAGGCATCCGTGCGCGCCTGGCCTAATATCACAGAAGTAAAAACAATCTTATAATAACTACAAAGAGTGTGAACAAGCAAAAAGTAGATATGTAATATGAAACTAAGGTTTTATGTTTCATTGAAGTAGTACCTTCATAGACCAAGTTAGTTTTGTTTTCAAAGCCAGAATATTTCTATTATCAAGTTTGATCAAAACCTTTCTGCATATTATATAAATATAAATGCCTAGACACTACTCTCGTTGAAACATTCTTGCATTTTGATGTTTATTTATTTTCTCAAGTTATTATCGTTAATAACATAGCTTCGAAATACGAAATTTTTTAAATGAATAATGCATAGGTTAAAAACAATACAAAATTTAGCTACTAGAGAACATCTGCTATTACCAGGGGTGTTAGTTGAAGTTTGCCGGTTTTTTCAATAAAGAAAACGCTTAATTCTCAAGGTAATCTCAAAAATTTTTTATTCAAAAATATAGATACCATCGGATTCTATACATTTTGCCTATCTTTGAATCAAATCATGGATACCATTCCAAAAAAATATTTCTCTTTCGAGGCAAACCATTCGACGAGCCATTTTTCGACTTTTTCAAAATTGGCGAAGCGCTGCTCTGTGAGTGAGTGTCCGATCGATGCAAAAAGGTGATAGTCGGACGGGGCAAGGTCTGGAGAGTACGGCGGGTGCGATAATATTTCCCAATTCAATTGCTTTGAGAGTGTTCTTCACTACTTTAGCTGTATGAGGCCTTGCGTTGTCATGTTTCATGTTCATGTTTTTTCAATTTGTTTCTCGTTCATTTGGTGTGGTACCCATTTTCCATACTTTTGGATCTTTCCCATGGCTTTTAAACATTGGCAAATTGCTCCTCGGGTCACATTAAGTGTTTGGGCCAATTGTTGTTGCGATTGGGTTGGGTCTTCATCCAATAACGCCTGCAATTCCTCGTCTTCGAACTTTTTCGTTGCACTAGGATGTTCATTGTCTGTTAAATCGAAATCTCCACTTTTAAATTGACGAAACCATGTCTCACATGTTCTAATCACTGGAGCATGTTCACCATAAGTTTCTACCAGCAACCGATGAGCTTCAACTGCTTTTTTCTTTTGATGAAATAAGAAAAGCAACGAATGCCGCAAATGCGATTTACTTGGAACGAAACTCGACATATTCACTGAGGTTAACAACTATGACACTATTATTTTGGCAGAATGTAACTTGTGTATTTTTGAAGGTTAATGGCCATAGAAAAATATGACATAGATGCCAAATCATAGAAATGTATACATATCTCTAGCGACATCTATGAGTAAAACCGGCAAACTACAACTAACACCTCTGGTACATAAGCAAAAGCAATTCTATTGTAAATACAAAAAATATTAACAAACAAGCAGTAATACGAAACTCTGGTTATATTTTCTTTCTGAAATTCAAAATAAAGTAAAACCACCTTAGGTTCCCACACTTCAGCGAAGAAAAATTGAAATTTAAAAATGACTTAATTTATTCAAGCTCATGGTTTTCGAGAGTTTAACTGTATTTTAATTACCAAGATGAAATTATTATATAAGTTAAACTTAACTAGCCAAAGAATATTGTTACAAGATAAAAAATATTTCACAAACATCCATACTTTTAAAACATCCATAAAACAAAGGATCTGGGACACAGGAGGCACGAAATTGACCAAATACTTGATTTGGTTCCTTGAAGAACGTTTCACTACAGATATAAAAGAAGTGTGTTCTCACCGGAGTTGTTATATCGGGCGGAGGGCGGGGGCCTGGCCCGGCGAGCCCTGTCGTCCCCGGCGCGCCGTGGCTGCTGGGGGCCCCCGTAGCCCATGCTCGAGGAGCTGGCACCCCCGGCCCCGCCTGTGCTGCCCCCCGCCGCACCGCTAGACATCACGCGCAGCTGCTGGTCGATTTCTTGCTTTTCTTGTCGCAGTTGCTCCACTTCCTGAAAGTAGGAGGATCATGTGCAATCTGGGGACTTGGCTCTGCATATTATTTTACATTCAAGAAGTTATACTGATTCTAAATAAAAATAATTTACTTTAATCTATCACATTAAAAATAAAAACATGCATGATTAACACATGTTACACTATTCCAATGTGCCCTATTCTCACATACAGTTTGCAAATTACTCGACAGAAACAAACTTAAAATTTATTATTTTTTTGTAGGTTTGTCATAAAATATTCTTAAATATGGATATTCAAAAGATGCCTATTTCAAACAAAAAAACCTCTTAGTGAGACAGACTCCATTGTTCTACAAATATTATCCGGAAGAAATATAGTTTCTTCTTACATTTCAAATACAAATTTGAAGAATAATAATTCACGACAAAACTTGAAAATTCACTAGGGAAGGTCAATTTGCACTAATTTACAATCTGAAGAGACGAGAATTAAGTTAACCTAACCTAACTCTGACAGTACAGTAAGAAATTTGGCTCCTTTGAAGTCCAGAGCAAATATTTTTTTTATGTTTTCATTTGGAAGATACTCTGTCTCGCCCTGGTGAGAGACCACCATTCAGAATTGATAGATATCTAATCTGCCCTATTATCTGTATTATTAAAATAATCAAGTATATATTCGCTCGCTTACCTTGAGATGTGACAAATAGTACTCCAAGAGAATCTTAGCATTGGCGATACTTTCCATTGTACCGACAAATACAAACGGCACGTGACCTTCCTCACGGGGGATGGTAGGGTGAGGTTCATTATCGCCTTCAATTTTGACCTACAACAATCAAACAGCAATGAATATAGATTTCAACACCCAGGCAATACCAACAACTCGATAAACATTCTTTTCAACCGGATTTAAATTTTTTAAATTCTTTGCACACGGTAAGATATGAGAGATAAAACTGACTGATTCACATTGTGCCCAAGCAACTGTTGAATATTAAATAATGTAATAATGCTGAAAACAAATCATATCTTCATTATAAAAATTACATACATTTGTCTAGGGGTTATTTCACTGAGGTGATCAAGAGATGAATAGATTTGGTTTTTATAATGTTGAGTTGTGATTATTAGAGGGTTTTGTAATGATGTGAAGGAATAATATGAATGGTATGGAGATTTGTAGGCATGGGAATAGTTATTAATGAACAAAAACCATTACGAGCCCTGTTTTATATACAAGGGTCACATTGAAGAGTGTCCTGGGCATCTTCGGGAAAATGAACAAGCCGCCATCTCAAAAGCGTTACTTTCACCGGCAGGAAGATTATAGATAAAAAAACAAATGAAAACACACGGCCAATTTACCAATCAGCCGCTGTCGTATGGTGGTTAGAGCTGTTTGTGAAAAGGTCGGCCACTGGATCAACAAACTGATGCTGTTAATGATTTAGAATAAGCTCACAGAGAAATCGTCTAAGCAGAAACATGACCTATCTCAACATTTTGAACAAACAATTTTTTTTTACTTTTTCACAATAATTAAGCGATGGTAACATTATGCAGAAATTAAATTAAGAAAATTGGGAAAAATATACTGCTGAAATAAAAAGGAGATGAAGTACGGATCGTTATTTTGTAATCACTTGATTGATAATTTATAGCGAAATTTTCAGTGTCACTGCAGTTTAGAATAAGATTTTGTTTTTAGTCATATTGAAATGCCTGGAGTGCTTTAAGAAAACAAATAACTTTTTCATAATAAGAAATGGATAATAATTTATACAGCATCGTTTTTGTGAAAAAAAATCACCTCAAGGGCGCTTTACGTAAGCAATTTGGTCATAAATGCGATAGATCATAACAATTTTTAAATCAATCAAAACGAAAATGTTCACAAACGCCTCTATATCCACAAAAAAAAATTAATCCTATTTTAAAATTAGTAAAAAAGAAATAGATACAAAAGTATCTTAGCGCTCACACTACTCACTCTAACTACGCCGCTCTTGTCCACCATCTCCTGGATGGTGCGACCGTTCTTGCCAATGACCTTCCCCACCAGGTCGCGCGGCACCTGCAGCAGGTCCTCGCTGTACTCCAGCATAGAACGGGCCCGCTTCACAGCCTCGTCACTCTGCAATGCAAAATAATAACATTTTTTTTAATACAGTTGACCTTAAGAATGCAAGACTTTTTTCTACAACCCGAAGAGTATGAATTTAATTTCAATTAGCCAAAAAGAATGCTTCATTTCACCGGGCATATTTATTTACTAATTATAACTTTCCAAAGTAGTCCCTAAATTCAACAAAGATATTACATCTATGCTCATATTTGTAGAACTTTCGAGAATCTTGTAAAAGAATTTGATTCACTCGTTAACTACAGACTGTTGTCGGGACTTTATATTTGGGGATAGTTTCAATATAAATAATTCATAATTGGGACCAAGTGCATTTTGATTTGATGATGCATTCTTGAAAATTGTTCAATTGTAAAGAAAGGTTCATGTTTTTATGTAGACCAGTCACTTTATGATATCCAATAATATTATTTATGCCTTGTATAATGAAATACATGACAAATATTAAAGATACGTTATGTATTGATATTGTGAATAAATATGGCGGTTTGCTAAGTTCAATACACCAATTGGGGGGTACAAAAGCAGAGACAGAAATCTTCCCATGTCATTTTCAATGTTTTTAAACCAAACTAAGGACTTTGAATGTGGACTAAGAACTTTGGATGTCAAATAAGGATTTTTGATGACAACTAATGACTAATAATCTAATGACTTCCTCTACAAACACAAATGAAAAGAAGATAAAAGTTTTTTGATAAATGTTTACAAATGATTATTGAGGTTGGTGGTGATTGGTAATTGCTGTATGCTTCTATACTCCTATTTGAAGAGGTTAATGGTGAGAGAATATACCTCGCCGCAGATCTTGAATGTACACGTGTTTTCTTCCAGCTCGATGTTGGTGATGCCGTCCACCTTGCGGGCCTGCTGGATGTTGGCTCCGTGGGCTCCGATGGCCAGCCCCATCAGGTCCTCGAGCACTACAAACTCATCTGTGTACCTACAACGGAATTATACATTATTTACACATGGTCACAGTGGTAGGCAGAAGCGGAGAAAGATCACCGATGCGTTGGACTGATCAAGTGACACATGCGTCTGGATTGCACTCTTCATACAGTGCAGGACCGGGAGTGGAGGAACCAGGTTCATCAGGACAATTTGAGTGGGAGTCGTGATGCTCAGCTCTGAGGCAACAACTCGATAAGAAGACATATGAATGCAACACTACTGCAGCATTATATATTAATAATTGTTGCTATTATATTAGAGATTGATGTGCGGTCGGTACTTACCCTCCCTGAGTGTGCTGTAGCTTAGTGGATTCCAATTGCCTTGCTGCTTCCTCAGTACGTTTTAGCAGCAAAACTTTTTGTGATAGATTCCTATAAGAATATTAACAGACTTTAGTAAAGTTACAGAAAAAAAAAACTTTTAAAAAAATAAAAATATTTATGATACAGTCACACAAATGTAAACGTAGTAACAACTAAACATATTTGAGACCAAATAAGTTCCATTAACAAGTATGTTTAGGTTATATTAAAAAGTGAAGGTTTAAGTATAAGCAAAATATATATGTAATATTAAATACAGTAGAATTTATATAATTTAAAGTATCAATTCAGTAAGTTTCATTTTATATGATTTCAAGTTACAGTTACTTGACTTAACGATTTTGAAACAAACGATAAGGAAGGTTTACAAATTCATAGGTTCTGTGTTCAGTCAAACATTGCATTAATTGTGAGTCTCCGGTTATAAATCTGGTTTGTATCCAAAATTGAAATCGACAAAAAGTTGTTTGGATGGAAATTGCGAAAGTCATTTAATAATTCGCCATTTAGACTCTTTTTACGGCTTTTGGTTATTTTTGTCACTCTTCCATATATTATTAAGAATGGCAAAATATTTATGAAGGGAGACAGTGGAATAGAGCAAAATAAAAAGTCTGGATTACATTCCAAATTACTGTGGTACAAAAAAATGTTTGGGATTTTGGACTCACCTAAAGTACATTTCTTGAAGCATGTCTGCTCTGTGCCTACTGGTGTCATGGCGGGAGATAACTGCTAGAACATTTTTGTCTGGAATGTGGCGACAAATGGCGGCGCCAATCGCCTTTTGGAATTCCTTGTGCGCATTCTCCACTTTCGCACTGGAAATACTGAAGTTTTAGATAATCACCAATTAGTCATTGATTTGTTATAACTGTGGTCTTTGTATGCACATACTTAAATGTCTGTCAAATTGAAAACCCATTGCAATCAAAATCTATGTTTCACATTAAACAGATCTGATAAAAAAACCTTTTCAATTAGAAAATAATTAATTTTCAATAAATCTTCCCTACACCTTTGCTTCCATCGTGATTATATAAATGTAGAGTAAAAACAGTTTCTACTCTTCCACTGTAATCACAACCCATGAACATACTTATAATAAACAAAGCTTTATCAATAAATTTCATATCTTCTTCAAGCCATTAACATTTTTTACTAAAAATGAATGTGAAGGGTCATTGAACTTCGTTAGTTTTTTTTTTAAATTTAAATGAATGCACTATTTATTCAAATATCCACACTCAAAATCTACACTCCAGTTTTGGACAGAACGAATTCATCTTTTTGAGAGTGGTAGGGGATTAATATAATGTGGATGAGGTAGTTGTGAATGCAAGTGGAGAGTATTTAGATTAAGGAGAAGCAATAATAACTCACTATTCCTTAAGGTCGTCAGGCACAGTTATTTCAAACTTGTGAAATGTGGTTTTGTCTATGGGCTGGTGGTTTGATCTTTTGGGCCGGACTCTCTCTGACGATACGATTTCTGTGTACGGTGTGTCCAGGCCCATGTATTCTAATACGAGGAAATCTCCCCTTATCATCTGCGGAACAACAATCATAACGGAAAAACAAGTTATTAAAAATCTGCTATATTGACATTAAGGGAGTTGGAACGGTGAGAGAGATGTATATTGCCAAGAGTCTGAAATATGGATGTAAATAAATATTATATATTTTTTTTATATTAGTTACTTTGTACATTTAAGTTTACAAGTATCTAATTATTTCATTTTCTTTTTGACTAATAATATTTTAACTTAAACACTACTTATTATTTTGGTTTACATGCATTAATTGGTCAACTTTATACAGCCTTTCCTAAAAATAAAGTGTGCTTTAATTTACTTAAAAGTTTTCAAAACCAGTTTCTGACCTCAGACTGAATTGCTCGGGTTATTCTAAGAATGTGAACCCAGCCCATTAAATGCTATCGCCAAACTTCGCACTAGAACATTCATGCCGGTGTTTGACCAGTGTATTAGACGCATCAGACTTGGCGGACCTGGGCGGGAGTCGCCTCGGAGTAAGATGACCCCTCATGCAGAAATCAGTCAAATATGATGATCCCAGCCCGTTTAGCGCTTTATACACAAAAAGGCAAATTTTAAACTAAACTCTTTCTGTGGCTCGAAGCCAGCGTGAAGGCAATCACAAAGAAGAGGAGTGATTTGACAGTATTTGATGACACCGCATATTAGACGAGCTACTGTGTTGACACCCCTTGCAGTCTATTCAAATGTACATCGGGCAGACCAGCATACAAACTATACAGCAGGCAATGAGTAGGTACTATTCTTCATATGGGGACAGAAATATATGCCATTATTTCTGAGATCACTATGTTAGAGGCTATTTCTCTTAGTTTCATTCTCCCTTCAATTAATAATTAATTATCCTAATACTAGCCGAAAATTTTATATAATTTTAGACAGCCGGAAAAAAATTAAGAATATTATAGGTCACGCAATTAGAGTTGATGCGAACAACACATACTTAGGATTACGCATATTGGTGCACATACACACCTTCGACAGAGATGTCTTGCTTACGCCTACTTGTTTTTATTAGTGAAAAAATAACAAGTGTATGCATTTGTATTATGGAACTTTCTTTTCTGAAATCGAAAAACAAATTTGAAACGTGCTGTACGAAAGCAATTGTACGCAGTACTTACTTCATATAGCGTCTTAATTATCTTTTTAAATATATATCATCCTTTTTAAAGATAGATCTGATTAGGTCTTGATAGGTCTTAATTATCTTTTTAAATATATATCATCCTTTTTAAAGATAGATCTGATTAGGTCTTGATAGGTCTTAATTATCTTTTTAAATATATATCATCCTTTTTAAAATAGATCGGATTGGTCAATCATTTTAAATGACAAAACAGAGAGGTTTCTCGAAATAGCTCATTGTGAAATAAAACTAGTTTTGCTGTCAGTGAATAGATTTGGACATTTCAATTGTGACACCCACACACTCTTGCAATCCACAAACATGGAAAAGTGAAACATGCTTCATTTTATTAATCAATTTCATCACACTATCCCACTGTAGGGATAAGCAGAGACAATAGAATGTAGCAAACCTCTACCTTGGCATAAAATTATTGCTTCTTTCACATTCATGCATCTTCTTGCTTCATGCTTTCATGCTTCTTTCACATTCATAGCTAATATTTGAAATGCACTGCTGCTACTTTTGGAATCAGTTACCAGATAGCTTTATTAAAAAAGTTTATAGTTGAGTCATGGGATTTTATTTATGATATATTTTTATTTTATCGAAGTATCGCATGATTAAAAAATAAACCCCAACAAAATTATTTCCAAAAATAAATTAAGCTGCGAGCCCAGCAAGATTTGCTCGCAGCCGGCTTGCAAGCCACAACCACACTATGATTTTTGGTAACGCGTTACAGCTCACTAGTGAGTACCCGGCATAGATCGACACAGATATCATCAGTTTATCTGCCTATTCTGGTGATTATTTGCCTGAATTTGATAGTGAAAGTGAAAACATTCAAATGAAGAATGCCAGTGACACCATTATAATTCAGTGATTCTGAAGAAAGTGATATGGAGGAAGAAGAAATTGAGTGTCTAAAATAGATATTTCACCAAATATTGAATCACTTTTGGGTCATTCTGGTGTTTGCGTAACACCAAACGTTTACGAAAATGTTATGTTTGAACGTCTAAAATAGATAATCCACCAAATATTGAATCACTTTTGGGTCATTCTGGTGTTTGTGTAAAACCAAATGTTTACGAAAATGTTTTGCTAGAGTGTCTAAAATAGATAATCCACTAAATATTGAATCACTTTTGTGTCATTCTGGTGTTTGATATTAAGATATTTTATTATTAAGAATATTGGATAACGGACCAGACTTCTGAAGGGGACGCAAATTTAGAGGAATTAAGACCATCTACAAACACAATTACTGAGGAAAGTCTTGAAAAAAATTATCCTTGAGAGATTATCAATGTTTATGAAAAAAGATTAAGCAATAAAAATCGTAAAAAGAAATATCGTCAGAGACAATGTTGTGTTCGACGCACAAAAAGAAAGATCCGACAAGTTATTTGTCTATTTTTTAATTTAAGGAATTTCTGTAAAACTGTAACTAATTATAAAACTAAAAAATATATATTGTGAACAATATTAGAAGATGCAGCAATTGTTTTATTTTTTAAATGATTTGGACCAAGTGTGAACAATAATAATTTGTAATTTTATTAATACAAACCCTGTTTATACATTAAACATTGGACCATAAAGACCCAACACTGACTGTTATCGTGTAGTTGAATTGCATTACAAAGTATATTTTATTTTCGGTTAGTACTACGTAGAAAATTAAAATATGTTCACTATTTTCGAAGATATAGCAATTTAAAACCAATTCAAAAATTTCCAGACAGAAAAGGGTGCTTTTTAATCACACCAGAGCTCACCGTTTGCGAGTTTATAGTGAGTCATAGATTTCCCACTTTATAGTTGAGATTCGAGCTGCGCAATTAAGTCATGGCACAAATCGTAAAAAAAACTATGTGGTCACATTGGTAAGTATGAAAACACCATCAAACATTAAGTGCTAAAACAGGAGTCACGTACAGCAGGTAAGTACTTAAAATATAAAGTTTATTGATACATGACAATATGTAAATTACGTTGCACAATAATAGCAGTCAATTTGATGCTAATATCACATAAAATATTTCAATGTTATTTTGCAGCAATCTTAAACTATGAAACACCACAAACTCTCAAATAGTGAGCTCTGGGCATGAAAAAATTTGCACAGCTTTTGTGATTTGGAAATTCTATGTTGACGTAAACATTTTCAGCTCAGTGTCATTTCCACTATAACCATGAAGTTTTGATATCTATAGTACTAATACGTTTACTCTGTCTAACGTAGATGGTTTGTTCAATCGTCACTTGGGGAACTAGCGTCTGCAAAAACATCGGCTGCAGCAGTCGGCAGCAGTCGGCAACAGCGACTAGCGACAGTAGACGCCAGTAGTCGACATAATCTACAAGCCAGGTTTTCTGACGTGTCAATGCGTGCATCACACATTGAAGACAAGATATTGTATGCATCCATTTAGGTACTGATTTAAAGCTTACAAGATGCAGAGGAGATCTTGATCAATGAGTGTTTTGCGAATAGAAGTGCTAGCCGTTAATGTTTGTGAAATATCATTTCAAGGGACGCTTACAAGGTTAGAAATTAACCAAAAACTATAGCTACAGTTACCTTTAAAGTACTTAAAAACGCTTCACTAATACCGTACCGTACGTTTTTACTTACTAGTACCGTAAAAAAAGATTAAAAACGATCAAAAAATTAGTACATAATAATTCCTTCTTTCTATACATTTTTACACACCTTCCCTGTACCATGTTTTTGTTCATACAAAGTAGCAAAACTCTACTAACATCCCTCCTACATTAGGTAAAGACCAACAAAAGCCGCCTGCATGGCCTAGCCGAAAAAACCTGTGACAGCGGTTTTTTACCTGCTAGTATACATTAACTGTCAAAAACTAAGACAAGGCCCAATGTATTGTTTTTTTTTTACTTTTTTTACCAAATCTCAATTGAAGCCAAATAGTACATTATAAATGCAAAAAAAAACATCTGTGGCGTAGTAGTAAAAATGCTCACTATCAAACAAAAAAATTGTTAGTTCAATTTTAAAAAAAATTATTGGTATGCAATTTTTTTGTGACAAAGGTACATATTGGGTATCCATTTGCAATGTCATCTGACAGCTATAAAAAAATATTTTAAAACTGGTTAGGTAATTGGTTATCCAATTTGGAGTTCCCCTCGATTGGGAACAAAAATAATCTCACAATTGGGTGGGCCCTATGGTTAATTTCGTAGTATGACTAATCTGCTTATGAAAAGATAAAAATACAAAGCAAGTGCACATCACAAGAGGAGAATTGCAAATTAAAGTAAAGTTGTGATGGTAGATATACTCATGGTGAAATGTGGTGCTTATTTATGAACAAAACTACAAAATTGGACATGTTTTGAACGTTTGAAATTTGTAGTACAGGCTTTATTTGTCATACTCCAAATGTTATAGATTATATTAACATAGATATTAATGCTAGATTTTAACGAATGAACAGTGTAAGATAGAATATACAATATTACAAATGACAATAATTTCATTCAAACAAATAAAAAACAGCCTTAATCTGATTGTTTGCAATTCAGTATTAAAATTACTACAAAGCCAATATTATATTATTGTATTATTTGTGAAATTTGATCCTTCTCTAAAAGTGGAACAATATTATTATTTGTCAAGTATTATTGCAAAGCGACTGAAGTTCGGATTTCCCTTTTCAAGATTTTGTTGGAATTGAAGTGGAAGATTTTAATGTACAGTCTCACATGTTCAGATTGTTGGGTATAATATTTGTATTTGTGTACACACCTGAACCTTGGCAGTCCACCAGCCACAGTCCTCCCGCACATTCGCTCTGGAGTACACTTCAACATCTTGTTTTTCTGTGAACTCCGTCTTAGGCGCTTCTTTGGGAGGCAAAAAGACACGAGAGAACGGAAACTTCGCTTCTGGACTCCAGCTAAAAAAAAAAACAAAATGGTTGAAAAGAATAACAATCGAATGTACGTTCAAAAACATACCAGACAAACAAAATCGGGTAAAAACTTACTCATTTTCGAAAGAAACTAGAACTTCCCCGTCTATCACGTCCAAAACATACGCCTGGAACAAATAATTTATCATTTTTACGAGCACAGCTTATAATAGGAATGTGGAAAGCATGATGGAACCAGACGACTTTTTGACAATCGTTTACGCGCGAGTTTCGGCATCTTATTGCACAAATCAAGTAGGAACATAAAGAATAAAAAGTTCGTCGTCGATATTAACTACAAATAGCGCGATCGGGAGTCTGCACATGGAAAAAATCACGCCCTGTCAAATGGACATGGCGTCCATCCTTGCCGCGGATGTATTTTTATATCGAAATAATTTTGCAAGTATGGCTCAAAAGTTTAAACAAAAACGACCAAAACATGCACACTGGTATAATACGTTGATTTATGGGGGAAATCTAATTTAAAATGTCGTACTTCAACTAAAACAGACCTTATAATATGCCCCATTTTCACCATACACTTCGACCGCTAGATCCTCCATCTTGGTTTGCGAGAGACAACGCTCTGAAAGCCAGAATCCCGAAAGTTCGGAATTTTAACACATTTTTTAGCAAGTGAGCGCTATTTTTACTGCGTAGGTACAATTATAATGCATATTCTAGACAAGAACTGAAAATAATAAAAACACTTTTCTAATTTTTAAATGCCATTTTTTGAGAAATATTACGTCAATGGACGATGTTTTTCATCGAAGATAATTTATTTCATAATATTATCATGTTGTAACGTCAGGTTTATTTTATAAATATTCCCGCACTACGAGCATGTTCCAAGTTTTGTGATAGCAAGTTTTTAATTTATGTGTAATATGTATGCTGAATAAAAAAACATAAAAAATTAATGGTATTTGTTACTTTTAGAGTTGCCCAGATTTATGAAAAAATGTTGAATTCGATAAACTTTATATATTTCTGGGATGAAAAACAAACTGATAAATTATTTTTAAAAAATCTAAAAAAATTTGCACTTCGCAACTGAAAAATTAAAAAGCCTACAAAGCAAATTTAAACTATTTTTTAAGCACCTGTGCCCTCTTCTAGTAAAAAAATAAGTTAAGTTAAATAATTGTTGTCAATTAAATAACAACTACTAAACAGGTTGTCATTGTTGCTGCGGTTACAAAAGCAAGTACCATTGATGTCAATTTTTGGGGGGTTTTATTAAGAGTAAAATGCTACTAAATGTTTTTAAGTCCTATGTGAATATTATTTAAAGATGGGTAGAAATCTGGAAGGAAAATATTTTTTTTTTCAGATTTTTTATTAATCTAATGTTAAGTTGAAAAACTTCAACTAATACAGAAATGATGTATATTGAAAAGCTAAAGATCAGAAAGTGTTTTGCAAAACAAGCTACAATTTTTTTCAACAGCTTATGGCCAAAAAAGGGTTTTTTTTAACATCACATGAAATAAAAATTATACGATAAATTTAGTGTGATTCAAATTCTTACAAAACCGCGTTTTTTTTTTCGTGTGTGAATGCTTTATCAGTTGATGTTTTTAAACTGCTTGTTTTTGGTTTGAAACAACTTTGTTTATGATCAACAAAACAAATTATTTGATAACTGTCATTTAGTTGCATTCTTTTGTTGTTTTTATTTATATTAGTTGATCTTTTGACATTCATTGATCTTATATGTTTGAATCTCTTTCCTTTTTTACTCTACATAATTTTTTGTGAGATGTGTTTTTGTTTACGTACAAATATTTGGAATGAGTGATACAGACGACACTGAAAAGCTTTTGCTTATACCGCCAGATCATTTTCGTGTGTTTACTTCAGACTCGGATAATTCAACGGAAAGATGCGAACATTTGATGAGTCTCAAGAAATCAAAGAAAAATTTCGTTGACAACATTACCGAAAAAGTGGATAAGCTTAAATTCTGCTTGGAGAAGTTAGAGAATGCTTCATTTTCAGAACCTTCTTCCAGGATTGATTTGATAAATCCTCAACATTCCAATTCATCCATAAACACTCCGGTCAAGGAGAGTAATAATACTTGTTTATTTATCGATACGCTGTGTCACACAACACCCAAAACATCTGGCAACCTACATTTTGACTTCAATACGTCACTTTTCAAAGCGTCAAGCGGTTGCGTTCATCCCGATGCTCGGTATTTGAGTGAGCATCGTAAAAGTGACCTTTACAAGCAGTCTATTCAAAGAACACCTTTTGGTTACCGAGGCAAAGCATATTTACCGGTAAATTTACAAAGTCGCTTCTCTGTCTCTTCATTTGAAAGTGACTCTGCCAGTGACTGTTCCATCAACTCATGTACTCTAATTCCACCATTCAAAATGGAATCTGATACCAGCAGTATATTTCCAACACCTCAGAAAAGGCAAGATTCTTTTATGCTGTCAGAAATAGATGCATTTTTGGATAATATTTGTAAAATTGACAGCCGAGACAATTTGGATGAATCTGTCTACTTAAAAACCCCAACATTCGATAAATGGTATGAAAATAAACACGAATCTTTTCAAAGCAACGAAAGAAATAAAATACACCAATTCAAATCACCTGATGATTCAACTGTTGATCCTTTATCAAAGTGCTTTGTTTGGCAAGAAAATCAAGTAAGGGGAGATACGAAAAAGTTTTTTCCTGAAGCATTAAAGGATTGCGAAAGCAGTCATTATTCTGAGCTAGGAACTTTGAAAGATTCCGTACCGGACTTAGGTTTTGGGATGAGGGATATCATGTACCCAAAAGATGTTTCTCAATCAACAGAAAAACTATCAACCAAGCAATCTTTGAAGAATATATCACCCGAATCTCAAGTAAAACCCAGCGCAGTTGTTAGTAATAAACTCAGGAGGTCACAAGAAGAATTTGATTTGAGAGAGAAAATTGCAACCCATCGATTTCAAGATATACAATCCGGCGCATTCTTTCAAAACAAAACTGCTCCACCTGATTTTACTGTCAATTTTAAAGAAACTCAAAATAATTTTCAATTTAAAGGTAATCAGATAAATACGGGTGGAACAGACCATTTCAAAGATGATCAAAGTACTACGGGCAGAAGGGATCAATTTAAAGATTATCACAAAACTGTAGACAAACTGGATCATTTTAAAAATGATGTGGGTAAAAAAGATCCTCATAAAGTTAGTCAAACCACCGTAGATGCAAGGGATACTTTTAGAGATGCTTATAAGCCTGCAGACGAAACAGTTTATCAAAATATTGTACACCGAAGGGATCATTTTGAAGATAATAAAAATACTGTAGACCGAATTGATCATTTCAAAGATGTCCAAAATACTTTGGATAAACAAGATCATTTTAAAGATGTTCGAAAAACTCCCAGTAAAAGGGACCAATTTACAAATAATCAAAATACTGGTGATGAAAAAATTCAAATATTATATCAAAACAAAGAATTCACCCATGAAGCTACAAATCCTAAACAGAATTATTCATCAGAATATGAAAATACAAGACAGAAAATTAAAATCGCTGAAGACAGTGAAACAAAAGGGAAGAATCATCACAAAGACAGATCGGATAATACTGAAAATGCTTTTAATCCAGACCAATCTCTTAATACTCTCCCGAGCCTTTCAAACATGTGGGGTCCTTCCGCAGAATCAAAAGGCGGGAACATTGTAGACTTCCAAAGGTTTGAAGAAGAAAAACTCAGAAGAGAGGTGAGTGAATAATATGAATTTTAAACAAGAATGATTTAAGGTTCTAAAATGTATGTATATTCATTATTACCCTCCTAGGGCATTATCAAACTAATGAAGCTATTGGTAAATGTTTTGATTCCTTCCCCCTGATATAAATGAATGCCAGGTATTCCAAATTTTACTCAGTTGCACTCTACGATTCTGATGAAAATACAGTCAATACCCCGAAAATTTCACCCTGTTAATATTTAGGACTTTTGCAGAACAAAGGCTTTAAAAAAACGATTTTTTAAAGGATTTTGGAGAATATTATCTAGTGTACAATTTATTTATTTTTTAAACTTTGTGGGTTTTTCTTGAGTTTCTGAGAGCAGTCTGTATCAAATCACAACACAGTGAATGCGTTGCCGAACACAAACCTCTAGTTGATTATAATTAATACATTTGGCATATCAATTAGAAGAGCAGGCATTTTTTCACTAGATTTCATGTAGTTCAATTAACAGTCAAAATTAAAACCAATTGTTATTATTATATGATGAACAAACTAACTTAATTTGTTTTCAGCACTGTGAAGACATGATACAGCAGCTACAGAAAAAGCTTCTAGAACAGCAACAGAAATTGGCCATTGCATGCAACGTGGATAAATCTAAAGACGGCGCTTTGTTAAAAATGAAAACTGCTCTCATTGGAATTACAAATAAGGTTTCTTCCATCGAAAACACACACTCGCAGCAGATTGAGAAAATGAACTCCAACTTTAATAGGGTTGTTCGAGAAAATGAAGAACTGAAAAAGGTTATTTATTATGCTGTCTGATAAATAAACAATTCATTGAAATAATGTTCTTTGCTTAATAAGGGTTTCTATTTTATTCTTCAAGTATTTTTTGTATTTGACATATTATTGGTATGATTTGAGTTAAAATCACAATTGCTATTTATGTTTTCTAATATTGATTCATTTGCTTTCTAGAAAAGTGAAGTTCACAAAAATGATATGGCTAAAGCTATACAGTTTGCTCACGATTGTCAGGAAAAGTGTAGAGTTGCATTTGGGGAGAAAGATAGTATAATTTCCAACTTAAAGACGGAGGTAGAAAAGTGTAAAGAGGGGCTAAAAGACAAAGATGAACGCTATGCAGAACTGAAGGAATCTAATATTATGGTAGTACAACTGAATAGACAGATATCTGACAGTTTAACCGATCTACAAAATAATATTGATAAGGTACCCTCTCACACTTATTAATTTTATATTAATATTTCTGTCATTGTGTTATGTATACCAGTTAATTTAAACAAATTTTGTTGTGAGTTGAGAAAAATTGAGATGTAAAAACTTTTAACTTAACTTTTTCTTTTAAAAGAAAGACAAACATGCCCGGGTTACGAATAACCTGACAATATTTGAAAAAGTCCTACTGCCATCATAAGAAGCGGAAGATGTTGCTTGTGATGTGATGGGTGAAGAGTTCTAATTACTATTATTTATTGGATAAACATTAGTACGAGAGTTATTATGGCGGGCACATTGTGTCGGATCTGCAATCGGAAGAAAAATAATGATCAGGAAATTATCAATCTCTTCTCGATATCATCCCTGTTCATCGAATCCAGGAGGGCGCTAAATGTTAGATTTGTTATCTAGAATACTATCATTATTAGCACTGATCTATTGATTGTCACTTGTTCCAGTTAAAGCAAAACCACATTCTTGAAAATGAAGAGTTGATGAATTTGAAGAAAGTCCGCGAGGCTCTTGAAGAGGAATCAATTGTCATTAAAAATGAAAGGAATGATCTGCGGCTCATAATATCTGAAGAAAAGTCCAGAAATACTCATCTGGATACTCAGAAAAAGAAATTACAAGCAATTTTGGACACTTCTAATGAGAAAATGGTACGTACAATAATAAATCATACAAGCTCTAAACCCAGAAAAAAAACTATTTACATACAAGAGTGTTTTAATTTACTTTGATTCAGTGTGTTATATGGAAGAAGAATGCGGCAGCTTATAAGGTTCTTGCAAGAGACTCCCTTATAGGCAATTAGTTCTACTGCGGACTTATTACTGTACTATGAACAGTACGCTTTTCTGCGACTCCATGTCAGATGAGTTGTCCATTTTGTTAATTATTCCTTTTAAACAATTTTTTTTCCAGGAAACATTGCAATCGGAATTTGAGCAATTCAAGCAGCAATCCGAGGAGAAACAGAACGACCAGAAGACATTCTACCAAAAGCAAGTGGAGAATATAGTGATTGGCAAATTGAATGAGTTCCAAAAGCAACTCAATGCTGCTGAAACTTTAATGGAAAATGAGATGCAGAACAAGCAAAGAGAAATAGCCATACAGTTTGCCAAACAGTTGCATAAAGCTGATCAACAGTTAGTAGTTTTGTGGTTCTTAAATTTAGTTTTACGAAATGATAAGTCCATGTTAAACGGTTATAATATGTAATTATTATGTACGGCAAATTTTTGTGACTGACTGAAATTAAAGTGTTAATAAATTAAACCATTAATTTTATTTTCAGGCATAAATTGGAAGTCGAAATCATTGAAGAGAAACACAGGGAAGAAATAAAGCTATACAGAATTCAGTTAGCTCAATTGAGTCAAACAATTCAGCAATTAGAGGTAAATGCTAGATGTTTATTATATTATGATTTTCGTTTCCCATCAAGAATGGGTGAATCTTTTGTTTAATTTTGGCATCAGAAATATAAACATTAATTGTTGTGAATGTGTTCTTATTTAGGGAAAGCTATCATCATATAAAAACCGTAGGGGCCTCATTGCTGCTCAACTGCACAGTGTCATGGAGAATCAATGGCAACAAGCACTTAAAATCATAACCAATGGTGCCCCTTCCTCTGAAAATCATCAATTAAAGGGAGATTCAGGTCAGTTCAAAATATAAATATAAAAAATAATTCTACAAAGCCTAAAAACTTATTGAATTATTATGACAGCAAGTTTAAAAAAAAAAGCGGTAATCATTAAAAATCATAGATTAATAATTTATTTTAAAAATAAACACTTGAATGATAAAATTTAATAATCCATGATGCCTTTTTTAGAATCACAGGCCTCAATCGAGTTTCAGCAAATACCACCCAGTAGGAATTCAAGACTCCCTGAGGCAGATTCAATGAATCCGTTTTGTGGCACAAAGTCTAATAACCATGCCTACAACAACCCAAATCAAGCACTGAATGCTAACTATGAGCATTTCCAAAAACCCATTAAAATCCAGACAAGTAGAGAACTGCTTTCCACAAATATCCAATCAGGTGGAGCGGTTCTACTAAGCGAAGATGACATTAAACGTTATGTGGAATTGGTGAGTGATATTAAAATGATGAACACATAAACACTAAAGATTATTAAAATATTCTTTGGTGGTGGTTTAAATTTTTCTATAATATGACGAGATAGAGCATAATTTGGTAGAAAGAATAATGTATAGGATCCAACCTTTGATTGAAATATCTCGAAGATGTGTATGAGTGATTACTTTTTAATGTTTGAATAGAAATTATGCTCTTCTTCAAAACAATGTATGTACGAGTATAAAAATCTAATATATTTATTTATCAATACTTACGACAAGATATCCATTTATGTTAGGCCCATCAAACTTAAGAATTAACACTATGACACCCTGATTCGACAGTGCCCATATTATATTAAATGAAAAAAATCAACCTCCCAACACAAAATCGAATGCGCGGACCATTACACTACGAAGGCAATTTGCAGAATTAGATGTACAAGTACAGATTGCATCATAACTTTTATTTGTGTGTAGCTTCTTCAAAAAACCCCCGGTGCAAGTGATGTGAACCCCAATGGAGAAAAGGGAGTACAATCCCAGCAAGCGGAACATCAAAACTCATTCAAACAGGCTGAAGATGACGAGTATCCAACGAGTGACAGGAATAATGATTCACAAGATAGAAAACCAGACAGAAATTCCCACATCAAACCTCCTTGGAAATGATTAAAACATTTTTTATAAATTAAATTAAATTGTTTCGTTAAGTTTAATAGATCTTTATACATATTAATATGATATCAATCATAATACATATGAACTTTATATGATTAATTAATAAATAAAGTATGTACTTTATCGCATAATCCGTATTATGGTTTCTCATTGTATTAATTGGCTTGGGTTTTTGTAAATACATAATAATGTATTTTAGAGATAAAGAATATCAGACTATATTTTACAATCTCTTAAAAACTGATTTGTTGTGTTCACATTAAAGCTTTTAATATGGTTAATAGTATGTATATTGCCAAATTCCAATAAAAGTACAAATATTAAGCTAAGCTTTAAAATGTTTTTGGACTTTATTATTGTAACTTGTACCTGTGTATGTATTTAATATTAAATTGAATGTAAACTATTTTTGATACTTGTATTATAATAACACTTGAGTATCTGCATAAATACACATCAAAGTTCAACACGTTTTATTATTAACTAGAAGTTATAGATGGTGCAGCGAATGTTCAGTCAAACATAGTACTAAAACAGATACATTGCTTGCATACAGCATGTTTGTTATTCAACATAAAAGAAAATTCCAGTAAAATATAAAATAAATAAAATTATATACATAATATAAAGAACACACTGTTGTGTTTCGTAGCTTATCTCATTGAGAGTTCAATTAGAGATTAAAAAGTTGGAAAAAAGGTGTGTATATATATATATACCAATACACACAATCCTAAGGTTTCGTTGTTTGGGTCAATTCTAATTGCGCGATCTATACTACCTGATTTCATCATTTTTTTTTTCATATTGAATATGTAATTATGTAACATACAATATGGCATTTTGTTTTATTTTTCGACACTTCAGGATATTTCAAAGCACCAAATCTCATGGTGGAATTTATGTTGCAAGCAGAAAATAGAAATTCCAGATTAAAAAAAAACACAAATTACATGATGCTAGATTTCTGCTTTCGATTATGAAAGATAGTTCATCATATTAACCCATCGATGATATACTTGGTCGATGTATCAATCCTAATATTATAGCAGTTAAGGTTCTACGTGTTGCGATCATAAATAAAATTGTCCATTTTTTAAATACAGAATATAATATTTCAATCATTATCGTTAATTCATCATGCTTCAAGAATGTAATTATTTAGGCAAATTTACTTCCAACGTGCCATCTAAAATAGCCTACAGAATATGTATAATTATACCTCTATTGATACATTTTGAATATTAATAAGTTACAACCTTTAATGCCTATGGTGTAAGTATTGCATACAATTTCATTTCATTAAATAAGGCGGATTTATTATTCAAATTCTAACTGATAAAAAACTCTGGGAGATAATTGTGGATAACATATAAAAATTAATACCCATATAAATTGTTTATAAATCTGTTAAGCCACGTATTTAATATTTTGAAAACATATTGTTTAATTTATACAATATGGCTGAATCAGGAACCTCTCTTATTTAAAAATATTTTTTAAGCGTGATCACAATTAAACATGAAAGGTTTTCAATATAAATCTTTCATCACAAAGTAATTATATTTGTTTTCATAATTTTATCTAGACATGTATGTAGTATTGTCACATCTACACGTGGAACAACTGCATTTATGAAGTAAGAAGTAAGCCATTCCATTGAATTTAGGAATTCAGAAGCATTTTTGCAAAAAATGTTTTTCTTGATTTCCAGGATTATTAGAGAATATTTAGATTGATCAAGTCCTTTTAATTCTTATAATGATGATTAGTGACTCTTTTTGATTTCTGGCCGTAAATAAATTTATTGATTTGTACCAAAAATATGACATTATTTTACAAGTAAACTAAAAAGCTGGAGTTCAAACAACAACAAAAAATATTTGGAGAATTTTATATTACGTTGGGTAACGAACTGTGGAAAAAATAATGGCACCTCTTATTAATTTCTAGTTGAACGCCGTTCAATAATAATGGGAAAAAATAAGAACATTTGAGCAAACCTCCTAAGTTTAAAAAAAATATTCGTCCTAAGAAATTTGTAATTTTCACTCCAGTCTTTGTTTGAGTGAACCAGGCTTTATGTATCAAGGCTGATCAAATAATAAAAAAAATAGAATATCAGAGTGCAATTTGTGCATTTCTTCATATCCAGTCAAGTTACAAAATATGGCCAATAGATGGCGTTTTGTGTTATTTTTAACAGATAAATGGATATTTCAAACCTCCATAACTCATTATAGAAATTATATTGCAAGTTGCACATTTTTTGTGTTGACCTACAAATTTCAGACAGAAAAAACTATGTAAATTTCATGACACCAGAACTTTTTTAAATTTAATTTTCAATGTGTTTGCAAATGGATTACTATCCCAGGCCATTATGAAAAGTTAGTCAAGCATTCTATCATTTAGACCAAGGGAATTATGTACATGTAATGCATTGGAAACACTAATTAGCTTAATGTTGACCGTTAAAGGACTTAACTTTTTGGGATTGGGAGCTTGATTTTTACAATTATTGAGCTAACAAAGTAAATGCAAACTAAAATGATCATAATTTTCTTATGTAGCCACGATTATAGGTATTGTAGTGAATTATCCGTGGAATACAGTACTCACACGGGTGCCTTGCTTACATACAGCATGTTTAAAACTTGTATTTTGACTTCAGAAAAAAAAATACCAACGAAATTTTAAAAAAAGTTCAATTTTATGAAAGAAAAAACTTTTCAAATACAAATGCATACAATAATTGTTGTCCCTTTTTTGCTAATGACAATAAGTAGGCGTAAGCAAGACAAAAGGCTGTTGTTCCTCAGTGACTTTTCTCAAGGACATCAATACACACAATTCTAAGTATGTATCGTTTGCATCAACTCTAATTGCGCGACCTATAACTTATTGCGTTTGTTATGTATAAAAATACTATACTACCATAGTATTTAAAAAAATAAATGCAACATTCACAACAATGCACTAGTAATTACAAAACTTGCTGAAATACAATCATATTTATAAGATTTTATGATACAGTTTAAATTTGGACATAGCTAAATATGATAATCAATGTTTTGGAGCATGAAATAATAATATCACCACTAAAAATAAACAATGTATATTTGATGAATTTCAAAAGCAAACAAAATTACGATAATCGTCAACATTTTCACAATTTTTCCAGGTTTCACCTGGTACTTAATTTTGTTATTATATACAAACCTCAAAAAATATTTATTTATCGATTTAAAATATAATTTTAGTAGACAATACAAAAAAATGGTAACTATATTTTTTGTAAATCTAGGTATTGAAAATTCTTATAGAAAAAAAGGAAAATGTTTTATCGATCTGGGATATTGTTTTTGATAGCAGCGCTATGAATAATCACTTTTGGCACTTAACATTTCTATATTCTCATAACATTTCTGAGATTTTACAGAAATAACACATTAACTGCTTTAATAGATTCAGCAGGACAGTTACTATGACAGAGCCCTAGCTTTAAGACACTAGTTTTGAGATATTGACTGTTAAACTCTGAATACTGCTTATTTACGATAGAAAGATACACTCCCATTACAAATTAAAATAAACATGCTGATAACTCTTCAAACTTTCAATTCTTTACAGAATCTATGAACCACACGCCCAATCAACAAAATTTCAGACATTTACATAGAGATGGAAGTTTTAATTTCACGCAGTAAAAACAATTTGGTATTAACGGTTGTTCGAACCCTGTCATAGTAAGGTTGCAATGTGGTTATAAGATCTTAAATAGTCCTTAAAAACATATATGTATTTGAAAATACTAATCCAGGATGAATTTGTAAAAACTGTAGGAACAGATGCATCACCTTAACGTGAAATAAAAATGTTCAACTTATTTTGAGCAGTCAATGTATAGTTTTCACAAAAATAAATTGAATGGGCTCAGTTAAATAGGTGCACATTGCGATAAAAAGCGATGTACTGATTTTTTTTGTACTCTATGTTGTTTGAATATAATTATATTCTGGTGTTTGTTTCATAAGTGTTTAAGTGGTTTATAACATACAATTTTCATACATCAAAAATTCTTTGATAGCAAAAGTGGAATCTCTGACAATAATACATTGGGGTGAATAGAAACAATGGCGGCAGTTTTCAAATGGATCAATCAAAATGTGAGAAAAGGCATTTTTCAAGATTTTGCGAAAAAAAGTCACCTCAAGGGTGTTTAATTCCAAATAAATTTCACTCAAATGAAATGTCATGCTACAAACTGACAGTGTCAAAAATTGAAGTGTCAATTATTAAAAAGCAGATAGTATCTAAGAAAAGAAAGCATACAAAGTAATAAAATTTGTACAAATTGTTGCAACTGACCATGTTTTACAATTTAAAAATTCAATTAAAACATTTTTTGTTGTTTACCAATAATAAAATTGTAGGACACTGTCTACTATGTTTCTACACGTCCCAATTGTATGTATATCTTGATCTGTAGTAAATATGGCATGGTACACAAATGCATGAAATCATATTAAAATGTTTCAATATACAACACTAAATGTTTCGGGGAAAATAGCACGGCGTTGCGAAACTCACTCGATCTATCAATAATTCATATGAAAATACATTCACAGCTTTAAGACTACAATTATTACATACAATTACATTATAATATGCCACACAAAATAGTAAATATGCATAATATCTAAAAGCACCAAATCCTGAAATAGGTTTTTTTTACCAAAATATAAATAACATCCATATTGCATTAAATACCTACATGAAATTTGCATTTGACCAATCGCAATACAATAATTTAGACAAATATAAAATTGAAAGCGTGATACATTTTACATTACGAATTGCCAAAATATCATTTGCAGATATGTGACGAAAATGGAGGTATGTATCTCGATTCCACAATATCAATACAAAGACGCTTTTTTCATGATAATAAAAACTATCCAGTACTATTAAATTGGTTTCTAAGAATCTTTGCCTAAAATAATATTAAATTGAAAATGAAGTAAAATATGTAAACAAATAATACTAATAATTATATACAATGAATAAATAATGATGTATGTAATTGTCTTACTAATAATTTATAATATCATTTTACCAAATTCATATATTTTGGCCCCATTTATGTAGCAAATTTGAATGACAATGAATCATTCCTACAATGAATCGAAAAGTTTTGCCTACGGTTAGTAGTTAGTATTTTTAATGAAGTGATTTCTGTTTCACCAAACAAGCGTTATTGTATATTTATTAATATGTAGTTCCTTTTGCATTTGGAAGTAAAATTTTACAAATGGACTGTGAGGAGCCTAATATCTTTTGGTTTATGAAGGAATATGATTTAATCAATGTAGAATAGTTGAATAAGTATCGAGATTGCAAAGGAAGGGAAGGGAAGGTTAGACTAGGGCGGATGCAGGTAAAGAACTGTGTTTGGGTTTTGTCTTGTTAACAAACACTTTGATGCAGCCATTGAAGTCGGCACTGACTAGCACATGGCCGCCACAACCTTTGGTATGCTGTTCCACAACTGGGTCCTCCACCTAAAACACACAAAACAATTGATGATTTGCACAATAATTCCGTAATTAATTTAATTAAGTTAAATATATTACCTTATCTGGATCGGTAGCAGTTTTAGTCCCTTTTGCGGCTTGTTCCCTTTCTTCAATCATCCTGATGATATTATCGGGGTTAGGCGCAAACACTGCGCAAGTAACCACGGCGTTGTGAGCTTTGATGCCCTCCCAAAAGTCATTGCGATCTCTCCTCACAGAGCTGAACTTAGAATAATCATGGTGGGTCTTCCAAATGTAGATACACTGATTTTCAGATCCACTGACTATGTATTTACCGTCATGACTAAAAGAGGCTTTAATTTGACTCGAGACATTGACATAACCTTTATATTTGCAGGAGAGACTTAGATCTCTCAAATCATACAACCTTATTCTGCTGTCGTTTGACGTAACTAGAATCTTATCTTCTCCCGGCATTGGCTCAATGCCGCTGATTTTCCTTCCTGTCGAGTTCTTTCCTCTCGTTGATCTTACATCTATTTGCGTGTGATATTTCAGTTGGTCTGTTGTGTAGAATATGCAACGGCCATCATATTAACCGACAACAGCAAACTTTCCATTTTGACAGAAGTTTGCTGCAGTTATCAGTTTCGTTTGCCCATCCACTTCATTCCACACTGCAACCTAAAAAAATAATCACATACCATAAGGAGGATAAAGAGACATTGATTCATCGACAGTGCCAATGCTTCACTCAAAGGGAAGAATACTCCCTCAGATACCTGGGGTACTTTGTGGTACCAGGAGACATTGCCATGCACCCAATGACACCCTGGCCAAAATTGATCGAAGGCACTGAGCTACTTAACTGTCAAAGGAATAAGGTAAAAAAGATAAGAAATGGCACAATTGCAGTAATGTCCCAACCAAAGAGGTTAGAATATACAAGTTAATATTCATTAGATGATGCATCAGATTGATGCTTATTTCTATAGTTCAAGTGAGATGCTCAAATATAATTCTTACCTTTTTATCTGGAATATTCCATAGTCTCAATTTCCCGTCCAAGCTTCCAGAGAGGAAATACCTGTCATCTCTTGGGTGAAACACAATAGCAGTTACAAAGTCGATATGTTGGAAGCAACACAGACACTCCTTTCTCGATATGTGCCACAGCCGGACTGTCTTGTCCATGGAACTGGACAAGACAAAGTAATTTTTGGACCAGGAGACATCTAACAGATCTGAGGTGTGGCCGGTATAGGTGCAGAAGGGTCTCGGCATGAACGGAGTGTTGGGGGCATCATTCTGGTTCATGGGATTATTTGGATCCTCGGCAGAATGCACAGAGTGGTGAGACACCAATGACTCCTGAGACGGAGTCGGTGAAGCTTTCTGATCTGCGTTGTATTTTGTGCGCATGTCCTAAAAATTACAATAAAATAAATGTTAAATCAAAATAGTGATATTACTTCTGAATTTTTGTTGTGATTGGTTCAAATGGAACTACTTCAACCAAAACAATATAAGATGTGCAAAATATGACTGCTTTGAGTTTATTTACATTGTAGATTATTTGTAACTACAACAATTGTATTTATTATTATGACATTAGATTCAATGAATAGAACCAAGTACAATGCATAACTAACCTGGAAGAATGAGTATGCATCTCGAACAACCCAGATTCTGAGCACTTTATCTTGTCCCGCTGTAGCTAACAACCTTCCACATTGAGAGAACTTCATGCACCACACTGGACCAACATGTTCACCAGAGAATTCCTGAAACATAAATAAAATATTCAATACTTACTCTAAAAAACCGCCTACAGATGCTTCTATCGCTGTAAGCAGAAGCGTACCTTTTATATAGGCACATAACACCACCTACCCTACTTTACTCTGATAAAAATATAAATAATATTACCATTCATATTATGTAGCAATACTTACATGTTCTTACTGTCATATGAAACGTTGATAAATGTAACCATAAACTTGAGAATCTAATTGAGAACAAAGCCATCGCAAGATTCTCTAGTTATCAAAAACTGTGATTGGATGGCTAAGGCTGAAGCAGGATGGAAAGGTTTGAAGACTGGAGACGAATATCTAGGAATAGGAACCAGATAGAAATTAATTTTACGCACCTGGACATGTCTGACACAGCCATCAAAGTCATATGGTCCTTTGTGGGAATTGGAAGCCTTCAGCTTGATATTCTGTTCTCCTCTAACTTCATCCACGATGTCCGCCACATCCTCTCTGTGCCGGGCGTGAGAAACTTCTTGAGCTATAGACTTTGCTTTGTCCATTGTCTTCTTTACAGTAGAACCCAGGAAACGTTTGAACCTAAAGGATGACAAACAATTTTATTTTAGTACTTTATTCTCTTACAAATATTATTTATCTTTTTGTCCAGAATCAGTGGGACGGAAAGTGGGGAGGGAAAGGAGATAGGAATGAGGAAGGTTAAGAAGTACCTGGCTACTTGGCTCTCGTTACATACTAACATAACTATAGACATTTCAATTAATGTTTTCAATTATTGTTAAAATATAAAAGCGCTCATTAAAAATAATACAATTGGTCAGATGCTATACAATATTGTTTACGATTTTAAGTTTGTTTTCTATTTGACCACATGGCAGATGTTGACGACAACACAGACGGATTACTACCAAGCACTATGTATTGTATACAGAAAATATACTGCTGAGTGGGGCATGTAACAACCTGGTCATGTTCGATCAACTAGTACCGTCAGGTCATTTACAGCAAATTTAAAATACATAGCTGTATTTATTACTTAAATAACGAAAAACTTTACTTGAAGTAATGTGACAAAATTCATCTTTTACAAGACTTTCTCGGTCCATTTCTGGTTTTGATCAAATTGCGAAGAGCTGTCAAGCATAATAGTCACGTTGTTATCGATTTGATGATTATCAAATGTGACGAGAGTTTGAAACAACCCAACCGGAGGTTATATATTTTAATTGGGGAAGTAACGATCGAAAAAGGACTTATCCACATAGAGAAAAAAAAATTGCTGTTGCAGATTTCATTTTATAAGTGATGCATTTACTTTTTTGATTGTTACCTCCTCAATTATAAATTTATTTTTTAACTGTACTGTACAATGTTGGTTCCGGCTCGAAATAGGAGTTCTAAGGGTTAACAGGTATTATTGGCACAACAATATGTATGAAAGGGTACACACTTGGCAGTTTTTCTTCTTAAGCCTCCGGGGGGATGGTCTGCCCCCTCGGAGGCTGCTGCCCCTCTCCCCACCCCACCGGCCCCTTCTCCCACAGAAACACCGCAAGATCTGCCAACGCTCATGGTGTCATCATCAGATTCCCTGTAAACAAATTTAAAACAAGTGTTATAGGTGTTGACACAAATCAGAAAATAATTTTCTTGCCTGACAGACCTGCCAGACTGAAATATGAATAAGGAGTTTTGAAAATAATGTAAGGCCGATGAAAGTGTAATGAATACGGTTAAAGAGTGCTTAGATGGTTTGGACATATAAGCAGATGGATAAATAAAGTATTGTCAGGAGAATGTGTGACGTGCAAGGGAATGGAAAAAGTTGTGAATATCCTATGAAGACATAGCACGATCAAGGGAATACAATATGTAAGTTGAATCATGTCAACAGTTAGAATAATAGTATGTATAAATGTGAACAAAGCAAGTAGTTTGCCAGAACAGAGGTGTTTGGCACTTCACCCTCTTTGCCTACATTTGCTGTGAAATGGGGTAATGGTTATTTAGTTAATTTTCTTTTGTAGTTTTTTTATCTCATCTCAAAAGTTATTTATCAATATGTTTGTAATGTTTCAACAATACATTTTCCAATTTCACGATAAACGTAATTATTTTATTGACCCTTCCATGGCAACACAATTATTATCATTTAATAATGGAATTAATGAATCATACTAGAACAACTTATTGAAATAATTTCCAACAAACAGAGATAGTAATGACATGTGATATAAGAAGAGACAAGGTCACATTGAGACAATAAAAAATTACACAATAATATTTACCTTTGCTTATCATCGTCAAACAAGGAAGAGTTGCTCACATATTCTGATGTGAGTCGCATTATGTGCAAACTCAAAGGATTAATGCACTGTGGTAATTTGTCTTCTGCAATACTTAGTGGCACTCTTTCTCCTGCAAAAAACACGGAAAGGGTTTGAAAATTTAACTAATTTTGTAACTTTAAAAGATTGGTAGAAATATTTCTATTTTTGAAGTTGTGAAGTTTCATCGTAATATTATAGGTAGTTATAAAACTGACGGAACTGTCAAGATGCCTGTAGCAGAGTGAAAATCAGTCCGGTCTCAAATAAATAAGAGTAATAAAGATATAGCTTTTTAATAATAATATTAATGATGAATTTAGTGTGTTATTTTCAAACTTTTGTACCTGTATCCAAATTTAAGACAGTAACTTGTTCTAGGATCTCCATGTCGGTTAGCTGTTTTCCTGAATCAGTTCTTGTTCTGACGTACATATTAAGTTGCTTCAACAGATCCTCATCTCCTGCAGATTTTCTCCGGTCCCTTGTTAGCCTATCTGGGTTTCTACTGTAAAATTTTAAGTTTTTGCTATAGTTTGAAATATCATTTTATCAATCAACAATAGGGTAGTCGAATTAGAAATAAGAAAACTTCAATATCTTGGTCATATCACGAGGGGGTCCAGATACAAGGCCATCCGACTGACGATCCAGGTGAAGATTGATGGAAGATGCTGCACCTCATGGCTTTGTACATTATGTGACTGGTAAGAGTGCAATTTTGCTCCAGTCAGCAGGATGCAAATTTCTTTGATGGTATTCAACTTTTGATAGGAGAGAGCATTAGAGGAAGAATAATGTAAAAGTAAAAAAGGATTATGATGGAGAATTTCCGGTTTCCATAAATTTTGACCACTGATATTTTGTAGTAGTTTTCACAAACCTTAACATTTTAATGCACATTGAACACTGTTTCAGTCAGATACAATTATTGATAACAACACTGATATTTAACAAACCTGTGTGAGGCTCCTAAACTGGAGTGTCCCATATTGCTGGTGAAGAAACCATGCCCACTGTGTCCATCTACTGCGGACTTCAACAGCTCGTTCTTCAACTTCTCGATCCTTTGCAATTCCTCCTGTGATGGACCAGCCGCCCTGGCTTTTTCTTCATCTTGAGGTTTCACTACATACTGACCTGGGAACAACAAAATAAATAATACACAAATTGATGGAATTTTCTACACAACATTGATGGTAAAAATCAATTTCATTGCTGGCAACCCGGGTGTTAATTAAATATTTTTTTAAATAATATAATTTTGTTATATCTGAGTAGAATGTCTGTTCAGAGATGGGTGTAATGAAAAAGGATACAGAAAACATCACAACTTCACGATAAATATAAAATCAGTTTGACTGTTTCATAAAGTGTAAGTCTTATGACATAATTATATTAAGGTGTCAAACAACTGTCACAGATTTGACCACAACAATGAAAAATATAACAAAAAATACCGAAAGAGTAAATACATTTAAATAAGATGAGAGGAAGACATAAATGTATTTAAGGGAATGATTATGAAAAATATTGCATAAATAAATTTCTGGCCTTCATATATAACAGGGTCTTTAGAAAAATTATGGGAAATGAATATCAAAGCCCCGTATAAACCCATATTACCAACTAGATTGTATTCCTTTTTTATAAACATATTATCCGACAATGACTTTAGATAGCAACACAGCTGTCACGCGAAATAATAAATAACATGCATAACAAAACTTTAAAAAAATCTTTTTGATTTATAATAAAAATGGAGAAAAAATAAATATTGAGTGAAGCATGAAACCTTTGACTGCAGATCTAATATCGAGCGACGGCCCCTTCATGGAGGAGGTGGTGCTGAGGTGACTATGCACCGACTTGAGGGTGCTGCTCCTTGACGAGGCCTCGCTTTTGCTGAGCTTGTCAACTGGCGACGCTCGGTGATCACTACCGAACGAATTATTCCTTGCCCCGAAACATCCACTCACAAACGACTCTTTGGATGAATTGATAACTACAAACATGGAAATTACTGGTGGTTCATGTGGAAACAAACAAAACATAAATGTAATATATAATCGACTCATCAAATACAATATACAAAACAAAAAAAACGTCGCCATTCAACAAAAATTGAATAACTTAAAGAAAAAAAAAAGTTTTAGTTATTCAGTTTTTACTGTATGGCGACAATAATATGTAGGTAAATAACAGACCAATTGAAGGCATACAAAATAATATTATGTACATTCAAAAGCAAAGCTACATCACACATAATTAATAGAAGGGGGTAAAGTTTAAGGTTTTACAGGGTAAAATAATAATAGTAAAACCCGCATATAAGGGTCCCACATAAGAAGTTTTCCCGTTGAAAACCTTACAGAAGAGTTTCACTGTAGAAGGCTTTTATAGATAGATTTATATTTGAGACAATCGAATGGCTGCTAGTTTTTCTCAATGACCTACGTATACGAGGGTGAATCTTATCCCCTATTCTTGGGCCAAAATATGATGTAATATCTCTGCCCAGATGGTAAGGTTGTGTGCTGTTTACAGGATCTCCATTATGGAGACATCTGTAGCACTTTTTATAGTATAACGCCATCTCGTAGATTTTAAAATAAAAATAATTATAATTGGAAAATTAACAGTGAACAACACTATTTAGTAAAAAGACCACCTCAAGCATGCGCTGCTGTTTTTGTAGGTGTAGTTTTTTGATACTAGTAATAATAATTGTTATTTTGTAGAAGAATATTATTTGCTGTAATTTGCCACAATGACAAATGATTTGCGACAATAACAACTGATTATTTGAAGGTTGTTGATTTAAGGAAAACAGTAATGAATCAGAAAATTTTCCACAATTTTGACTCTATCTGAGTTAATTTCTGGAAAAACCTTTTGTTTATTTTTTTTAAGTTTTGCCACAAAAGTATACATCTATTAAATGCATTTGACAAATTATTTGTGTGTTAAGCGGAAATCGAACCGGTAATCACCAAATTCAAAGGCAAAGCGTAGACCACTAAGCTAATGCCGCCCCATATCCTATGTTTTATTTTAATAATTTTTAAAAAATAAATATGTATATATTTTGGTGCATTTAAATATGCATTTTTCCCCCTCTACATTTTTTTGTCATTGGGTAACACCAAGCAACAATATATTGATTGCTACAGATACAAATATAACTGTAAACCTCAACAATTTCAAAACATTAACATGGGGGAACATCAAATCTTATTTCATGCGTAAGAACAATGATATAAAGTGTAATAGCTAACCTTTTTTATCGGAAAGATCGCTGTTGCCCATATCGAGAGAGTTTTGAAATTCTCTGGTCAGGGACTCAATAGTGCTGGCCGGACTGGGCAGGGGTCCCATAGGATTCAGAATCTCACTCAGCGAAGGTGGCTGATAACAAATGGAAGTTAGTACATAACTCATGATTTCATTTTTTTTACACAAGAGACATTTTTTCATCCAGTCTTCCTGGCTAATTTATAAAAAAACAAAATACATACGAGGGGCGTTTGATGGAAAAGATAAAAAATAAACCTACCCTATTTGCAATTTAATTTTTTTTTTAAGGTTAAGTGACAGGTTTTGACAAATTAGCATCTGAATTTTAGTCTCCAGTGCACCGAGAGTGGAACATCGACACGATCTAGATCACGAGTTGGAAATCCTCCATAACCATTTGAACACAAGCAAGGTGTGCGCACGTCAGGTGCCTAGAATGTTTACGCCATTTGATCAACAGGGGCAAGTGGAAACTGCTCTTGCATTTCGCAAGCTGTGTGAAGGGAGAGGAAATGAGGTTTGGGGGCGAATTGTGTTTTTTTTTGACAGTTAACAAATTTTCCGCTTTACAGATTAGATGAATGGTTTTTACTGCTGACCCAGATGTCATAAATATCCTTGATTAAGTATAAAATGTACCAGTCTAGAGATACCTGTAGCAAGGTAAAACAGATGTAAATATAATTTTTTTATCTTCTAAAAATACAAATAAATATAATGTTTTTAACTGTATTGCAAATGTATTTTAAGAAGATAAAAAAAAAAATATTATTCACAATACATACCTGTTAATAAAGTTATACACATTTTGATTAGAACATTGATAAAAAGTATATTATTTTAAAACTTGGTATGTGTTCAGCTCGAATTCGAGATCCAATAAAAGTGTCCGTAATTAGCGTCAAACTCGAATTTAAGTCCTTCAAAGGTTGGCAGGGATTTTACGGATTTGTTGGAATTGGGAACTACTTTCTTAGTTATGATTGTTTCAGAGAAGTGGCCAGTGAAATGAAGCTTACTTATTGACTAATTGAAAAGAAATCCATACTACGTGGATAGTAGAAAGTCCCATATACCTAGGTTTAAGTTGACATTCATACCTTGACATTCAAATTCGACAGCAAAGGTTTTTCCGTTACACTTGTTTTGGAACCCCCGCAAGCTTCAGAGAGCAAATGGTCGTCATCGGGAGAGCCCAGGGACATGGTGGCTGCAACCCTGATCTTTTTTTTCTTCCTCGGGGGCGCCACGGGTAGCTGGGGCTCGGCCAGTCTCGTTGGATTCCCAAACTGGGACATGGAGACGATGGACTGCTCTGAACCTGCTACCCTCGAGTGCTTCAGACTGTTGGCCTTGGTGCTGGCTATCACATCGGGCTCTTGCATTACTAAGACCATGAAAAATATAGATATTTATCAATAAGAATAAGTCAGCATTCAACAAAAAATTATAAGTGCAAAAAAATTTAAAACTTGTTATTTGTGTAACCTTGTTCCAAATGACCCTAAGCATGTATGTTAGAGTGACTCACTGATATATCAGTTGAATAAAGTTAGGTGATTAGGATTCAACTTCTGAAAAAAATTGATTTGTTTAACTATAAAAGTATGTGTGCATTACTATCTTTAAATCAAAGGGGAAGAAAGATAATCTTACAAAATCAGTAATTTGTCAATGAGTGTTTTTTAAATTATAAATTCATATTAAAATGGAATTCCACCATGAATTATTAGTTACAAAATTTAAAAATAATAAATTTAGCAGATAAGATAAGTAAGATCCTTCAATACTTGCCTATATTAGTTTCCGGAATGTCGTCTTCATCTCCAGGATTTTCCAGCAATTCTTTGGATCCGCTTGTAATGGAGGTGGTAAGTCCTGCTCCTAAATGGCTATCTCGACCTAAGCTCATCCCTACAACAATACATAGTAAAGAAACGGTAATAATAGAAACCAAACACAAAAGTCCGAGTAATAAGTAATAACAGTTAATCCGTGAGAAATAGTTGGGATGCAGGCGAATTCTCCAGTTAATGCATATTTTTTTTACAAATTACTGTCTGTATCTGCGTTTTCTCCTTAAAAAAAAAAACATAAATACATAATTGAGTAATAATCATCCTTATGAGGTTCCTTTTCGGACAGCGCCCTTGAGGTGATTTTTCACAAAAACGGCGCTATACAAATCATCCAAATATTATTATTATTATTAATGAATTCCTGAACTTAAAGGACAATGGAGGAAGAGTTTATTGTTATTATTGTATGAAAATAGTAACAATTACCTGACGGATCAACAGTTCCTCCAAGGATGCGTCCAATTCTTCCCAATGATGTCAAGCTTTGAAGACTCATTGTGTCATGCTCGATTATTCTGCGAATCATAGAAATATATTTTATGAGATTGGATAAGTACAGCTGGAAATAACCAAATACTCCCCCCCCCCTTGAGGGACCCCGTATTTCTGATGGCCTCCAAATAAAAATCCCTGAGAAAAGAGAAGTAAAACCGAGAAAATGAAAAGATAAAATTACGAAATTGGGCCCAGAAGTATTGTTTTTACTTCAAAAATAGGTTTCAATAATTAACATTCTGGCAGTCTGGTATCATCAGCAAGAGAACTATTCTGGAGAAAAGTTATCTGGGACAAATAAGATGTCGACACCAGTGAACATGGGATGCGACGTCAGACAAGCTTATCATCGATACGCGAAAATTTCCCCCAGCAATTCGAGGTTGTCATCTGGGAAACACATGCACAAATAACATTGCGTACGCAGATTAAGTAGTAATTCTGTCGCCAACCATCAAAGCCATGAGGAGGCTGCTAAAGATATGTGAAGAATATGACGCTGAACACAACATGGTCTACAACTCAACTAAGTCTCTGTTATTAGTGTTTAAGGCAGGAGCAGACCCTACAAAAATACTACCAGTCAGTCTAAAAAGAACGAAAACAACAGAAAAATAAGAGGTTAAATATTTAGGACATGTTACAACAGCTGAGCTCAAAGATCTTTTCGGGCTGTCCTGGCACTGCAGATCCTCAGAAATGTTTGCAGAAGAGCTCGTTCCCAGCTTCAGAACCCTCATAAGAAAAGGTATCACTAACTACAGAACTAGAATAGCCACGAGTCAAAACACTTGTATGATGGCAGCATTAGTCTTTTTGCAGGGTCCCATTTACAAACAATGGAGTCAATTCTTGATGTCTTGAAATGAAGCTACTTATATGTTTATTTTTCTACCGTCGTCATATAAATTACTACATTTTACTATATTTTTTACTCTTATGTTATTACTAAATTCTCATTTTGTATCCTTACACTATTATTATTGTGTTAACCTGTATTTTTCTATGTATTATATGGAACTTGGGGGAATGCACCAACCACCGAGAGATCTAAAGTAAATAATAAAAGGAATACATGTTTTTCCTACCCACCTAGATTGAGAATTATCAATTGGGAACTACCCAGAATCTCACCAACACTACTTAATAATGGGCAAATCAAGACACGGAATATGTTTCAATGGGATACTAAAAACTTTTTTCGCATTTACATTTCTAATTAAAGATAAGATAGACATAATTTAAGTAATATATGGAAGTTGTAGAGCAATATTTTCTTTAAAATGTTACAGATACCACAAAACTAATTTATTGTGCAATTTGGGGTATATCAAGAAATTAATTTGCAGTGAATTACTTGAAGGGATGTGCCGTTTTGAAGTTGCTGGAAAGACTCCTTCAGCAGAACTGTTTTGTGAGTCCGGAGTTGAATTGATTGATGGACCACAATCATCATCTTCAGTCTGCATAAACTGACGGAGCTCTCGAAATCTGCGTCTCCCTTGGCCGACCTATTCAACAATAAAAAGATTTTATTATTCAATCTGGTGGTTAATAAAAATAAATATTCTTGAAATATTTTTTTGAGGACAGCGAATGGAACTCTTTTAAAGACTTATATAAATTAATGTATTCTTACATTTTTCTCTGGTGTTAAATCGACAGCATCTTTCACTTCTTCAGAGAATGTATCTAGGGTGGTATTTTTTACTGATTTTGGAACGAGGAATTCACTAGTTTTAACCTTTTCCGATTGGCGATTGTCTGTATGGCCCGTGTCCTGCTGATTTTGGTTCGTCAATTTTCTGAAAAATTAACAAAATAAATACAAATTCGTAAGTACTTCAGGTGTCTTGTTGAATTGGAGTAAAACATACGTGTTAATTTTTGACGGCGTTATTTCTTCGGCATCGAAAAATTCGTCGGAATCACTGCTGTGGGGCATTGTAATTATATGTTAAAAAATCATCAACAGATATGAAAATAAAGAAATTACTGAAATGTTTGTCAAATAGTGACAAATGTCAAAGATGATTCGTAGGCGAAGCTGTCAGATTTCTTCTTCTTCTTTTTTAATAATGAAAATAAAGATTGCAAGGAGTAATAAGTAAGTACTTCTCCCGATGGACTTTGTACAAAGTCGTGTAAAGCATTTTCCGTGAATAGACCACTTTATGTACAGAAAATCCAATAAGTTATTCCATAGAAAAAAAATATTTTGACATGACGTTATTATTTCTGACACTTGCAGTTGGTTTCGTATATTTCACTGGTTGATGCAATTTTATTATTTTATCACGTAAAATGTAAATATCTATACGCTTATTTTACAATTTGAAATTTGAAATAAATACCGAAATTAGTTAAAGTGTTCTTCGACGCTATTAAAGTTATTATGTTGTAAAAAGCAGATTTTTTTACTCTTATTTTGCTACGGTTGCTAAATGAGCAATCAATGATCAAGTTTTAAGCCCAGATTATAGATAAAATAATTTAAACACCTTCAAATGTCGTTATCACCTGATGATAGAAGCCAAGTGACGCTAGACATCAGTGATGATGTAGAAAATACACATTCCACAGACGATTCGAGGAGAATTCAAGATTGGACAGGTTATAGAACGTCAAGGTTGATGCCTGAACAACCTAGACAGGGTTTAAGCAATGGATTTAATAATTTTATACGCGAGATAACCCCTTTTCTGGGACAGGTAAATATTGCGTTACATTTTCCTCAACTTTTACCATGTATTTTAATAATGTTGAGTGATGTTGTTGCTTTCTGAGCTAATGCAGAAGAATGATGTTTTTATTATGTTGTTTGACTTTGTGGTATTAAGCCCCAAAGATATACAACACAATATAGTTATATCTAATACACCAAATCATATCTCAAGCTATTTTTATTTAAAACGAGTCTCTCATATTTTTACTTTATGCCAGGTTAGCAATGCAAACACACAGCCGCAAAACACAAGTTGGATAAATAGGATAACTTCAAATATTCAGGAATCAGTTCCGAATCAAAATGGCCAGGGTCCGCACATACACAACTATTCTCCCGGCAGCCACCGAACCCACTTAAACCCGAGTCCCTTGGCTGAGACTCATTCCCTGAATCATGATCCGTTACTGGCAAACAGGACTCATGAGATATCTTTCGATGATCGGAATCCTGTACCACTTGTGAGTGTGAACCCTGAAAACAATGAGGCAGAGGTAGAACCTGCTCAACGAATCAATCGCCAGGCTGATGATGATGACGAAAATGAACCAACTGCCCAAAGCTCAGCTGTGAGTATTTTTTTTTTTTATTTTTATGTTTATTTAATAAGTAAATAAAATATGTAGATAGACCTCATATCTGTTTTTTGTCAATATTTTTTATTTTATTAATTTAATTCCAACTCAATAATAATAATAAATGGATAACTTTTATAGCGCCGTTTTTGTGGGAAAATCACCTCAAGGGCGATTTACAAATTAATTTATCTAACCTATAATTTATCACTTAAGCTTATAACTAATAACTTACAGTTAAGATTTATTACTAATGGCTTACACCTAATAATTTCAACCAGTGACTTACAATAAGGACTTATAGCTTGTAACTAACAGTGAAATAGATGCTAACATTAAAAACATTAATATTTACAGACTTTTAAAAATGTCAGACGAACTAAATTGGCTAACAGTGAAATAGATGCTAACATTAAAAAAATTAATATTTACACATACAATAAAAGTAAAAATAAAACTTATAACCAACTTATTACCAAATTATTTACAACGTGGATATTCACAGACATAGTACAACGAAATGCAAAGAAATCAGACTACCAGAAAGAATAAATCCAATAAACAAAACAGTTTACTCTATAAAGAGATGAATTTTTACAATGCGCTTCCGGAAACCATGAAAATTATACTAAGTAACAAATTAAAAATAGCCTCAAGAACTATATAAAATACATGAGTATGTTATATCAAGTAGTATATAACATTAGTTGTGACATCGTCTCTAGAAATGGCATGAAACTCTTAGGTGTTTATCTAAATGCAGATCTTTCACTCAGATCCCAGATAACGAAAAAAGTAAGCGCAGGTCTCTTTAACCTGCGTTAAATCCAGATGTTGGTAAGCTCATACATTGCGTCACAACTCGAATCACACTGACAGACTTCAGTCAGTCTTGAACGCCGCAGCAAGGCCGACAACCGGCGTTTCCAAGTTCTCCCATATATCGCAACATCTTAAGAACCTTCACAGGCCTTAATGTCCTAAACGGATCCAATTCAAATCATGCTGGATGATTTTTAAAGCAAAACATGGCATGGCACCGCCTTACTTGTCGGAACTGTGCATTCCAAGCTATACTGATACGAGACAAGCAACTCCTCGATCAGTATCTTCAACGCCAGTGACTTACAACCAAAACCTATAACTGGAGTGACTTAAAATTAATGACCTAAGTAATTTCAAAAGAAGCATTTGTCAGTATAAGCAGAATGGAAAATTTATGGAAATGAGTGCCTGAAAAAGTGAGTCTTTAGTTTGGATCTAAATTCTGTCGGGCTGGTTATGCATCTCAATTCCATAGGAAGTTTATTCCAAGCCTTAGGGCCGGATACTCCAAATGCACGGTCACCAAACTTAGTGTTCGGATTGCGTTTAGGTTCCTTCAACCTTCCGATAGCAGATGATGTCGCCGATCGAAGAGTTGCCTGCCTCAGACCAGTTTTTTCTGGAACGCACAGCTCAGAGATATAGGGTGGGGCCATTTCGTTCATAGCTTTAAACACCAACCAACATAACTTGTACTGAATCCTCTCAGGACACTTCAGCCAGTGAAGATTTCGGAGGTGTTCAGAAATATGCAAAAACTTGGGTACCCCAGTGATCAGCCTTGCTGCGGCGTTGAAAACCGACTGTATATTTATCAGTTTGGCACTTAGGAAGACTTGCGTTGATGCCATTACAGTAATCAAGACGTGACACTATATATGAGTTAACAAGCAGTTTAGTTGCCTCTGTAGAAAGATTCCTTCGAACTGATTTAAGTTGCCTAAGATAGAAGAACCCAGCGCTAACAGTCCTGTTTACTTGACTTTTAATAATAAGCATAAGTTTAATCTGAAAAGCGAGTAATCTCTATCAGCGTCTTTTTAACTTAAGTACTGCAGATGAGTACCAACTGCCTGGAGCTAGTGGGAATATGGCATCCCCAATTAGGGTATGTTGTGAGACCGAAGAGAGTGGGGAGGGGAGGCTATCCGTAAGAAGAAGGTGGGTAGGGTGCGAAAAACGCCCTTAAAGTGATATTTAGAAAAAATGGTGCTTCATAAATTAGCCAAGTATTAAGTACCTGGCTATTCAGATCTGGTCACCAAACATGGCTAAAGGCATTTTTAAAATGTTTCGATTCTGAATGGTGTTCTTTCATCAGGGCGATACTGAGAGTATCTACCACTCTGGAATGTACTGAAAATATACTATGTATGATAATTAAATGTGAAATAACACATTAATTGAATTAAAATTATGTCGGTATTCGAACCCGCGACCTCCAGATTCATAGTCAAGGATCTTATCCACTCAACCACGGGGGTTGTCATATTAATTTAAAATATAATATAAATTATTAAAAAATGGTATCTTGCCTTCATAAATAAAAAAAAATATTATTTGCCTCAAATATTACTCAGATTCCGAGTTGAGCACCCACTTGTAACTTTCATGTTTGCATATTTAAACACATTATCGTAGACTCCAAGGTAGATGACTAACTCATCATCTCCGTACAATTAACTATACATTTTGTATTGTACACACTGGTAGGGGCCAGGACAAATCGTCTGTTTTAATAATTGCCCACAAAAGGGGACCAAATATTGAAAGATCCGACTACAGAAAGGCTCTTTCTGAAGCTGCTACTCTAGAAAATTCTTTATGTGCTAATCAAAATTTCCATACCCGCTGTTTCTGATGTATAAATAATGTTATTTTTCACTTATATTTTTATCACTATGTCTCATTATATTAATTGCTTTATCACCATGCCTTATCTGTTTAATGATAACAATAATATATCAAATGGGAAATATTTTTTACTGATATACACATCTGAGTAGGTCAGGATTGAATGACAGCTAAAATTGTAAAACATTTTTTTATTTTAATTTATTTTAAACAAAAATTTACTTGGTGATAGTAAACATATTTATACTTTGGATTTAGCCCGTCCGAAAATGTTATAAAAACGAAAAATGTATGTATAAATATAATTTGTATTTTGAAGAAGTGTGAAACGTTTTTATTTGTTTGCTTATAAAAAAAATTACACTAGCTCACCACGAATATAATAATTTTTAAATCTTGAATCCCAAACCAAATGTTATTTATATTATTTCAAAAGTTAAATCAGTTTCCTTTCAAATTATGCTACAAACAAAGTTAAAATGGGTTTGATTGGAAATTTGTACATTAATTAAGTTCTTTTATAAGTCTGTATTAATATGTTTCCCAAGTGGGCTTAAATAAAAGATTGCTATAAGCATAAAAAACACAGTCTACAAAATTTCGCTATAAGCATTTGAATATAAAAATATTCACAAAAATATCCCTACACTAGCAAAAGGCAGCCCGCTCACCGGGTAGGAAAGTTTAAATCCTCATTAATGCACCTCTAACCACAGTTGACACAGGAAGAGGGAGGAATATTCCCTGGCACTGTTAAAAATTTACAATTCAACACGTTTGTGGACATTACGTGACATTTATAGCTGTACATTCCATAGGCATTGATAACATAGTGCATTTGCTTTGTAAATACTTACGTTTTCTGCTATCACGGAAAACACACTTACTGACATAATACCACAACAAGAAGTACATAGGTAAGGCGGGAATACAGATATTCCCCCCTTTAATAGGCACAGTATGTTTTTCTTTGTATGCTACTTCGACTGTGTAAACACCAGGGGCTGTCGTCCATGTAAGCATTGAAAGCACTACTTGAAGCACACTCGTCATAGAAGTGCAAAGGGTTAATTATGAATATTTTTGTTTCAGTCGGATTTGCTGGTCCTTCTTCGTGGCGCCTTCAAGTACGCCCCCGTGTTTTTAATCCTGCTTGCCAAATTTGTTTACGATTACAGCCTCGGGTTGATATCACTGGCGGCCATGCTAGTTACATTTTTCCATACCAACCAGTTTGTGAAGGAAGAGGTTGCCAAGCACACAAACAGGGACATCCACAAATCTTTCTGGGTGGTGGTCTACACACTGAGTTGTGTCTTGCTCGTAGAATATTTGAATAGCTATAGCCAAAAGAATTGGGGATATTTGATCCTCATGCCAGATTTTGATAAGCCGACAGACCTATGGGAAATGCTGTGGATAATATGCATCACAGATTTCATTTTAAAATTTATAACCATAGATGTGAAGTTATTCTTTTCGTGTTTGCCTGAAAGGATTTTACCATACAAAAAAAAGGTGAGTCTTAACAAAGCTTTTAATTCAATAATTTTTCACAATTTTCATCAACATTATTATTTTTTTGAAAACTGCACAAGAGTCCTAACTGTCCGAAGCCAGTGGAATAGTGGCATCCCCGATTGGAGTATGCTGAGACTGAAGAGAGTGGGGAAGCGGAAGGTTGGGGAGAAGGACCTGGCTATTCAGATCTGGTCACCAAACACAGCTAAAACCATTTCGAGGAACGTTCAGATTCTGAATGGTGGCTTTCAGCAGGGCGATACTGAGAGTATCTGCCACTGGAATGTGCCACAAATATAATATACGAGGGCAACCGCGAAAGTAAGCTCCCTAACAAAGAAAAGACAGTTTTTTTGGAAATATTATTATTTATTTTTCAACATAGTCTCCTTCCAACTCAATACACTTCATCAAACGTTTTTCAAGTTTTTTAATTCCATCCGAAAAATACGATTTATCAAGACCTTCAAAATATGCTTCAGTTTCAGTAATAACCTCATTATTTGACAAAAATTTTTTACCAGCGAAATTTTTTAAATTTGGAAATAAGAAATAATCACTTTGGGGCTAAATCTGGACTGTATGGTGGATGCGGGGCAATTTCAAACCTTAATTCGGTCAATTTCTGTTGAGTTAGAAATGCAGTATGTGAGGGTGCATTATCTTGATGAAAAAGAGCTTTTTTTTTGGCTAAATGAGGTCGTTTTATCTTGATTTCCTCACTCAATCGTCGATCCAATAATGCACAATAATATTGACTATTTATTGTTTTTCCTTTCTCTAGATAATCAATAAATATTTTTTGTTTCATCCCAAATACAGCTGGCTTACTTTTTCCTGCTGACTTAACAGTTTTCGCCTTCTTCGGGCTACTTACACCAGCTTCGGTCCATTGTTTTGGACTGTTGTTTGCTTGGTATGTAGTGATGGATCCATGTTTCGTCAACAGTGATGTGAATCGGCGCAAGAACTCTGTTGGATTACGCTGATAAATCGCTAAAGCTCCTCGGAAGAGGACCAACGAACTATTTTGGTGGGTGATCCAATAAACGGCACCCATCTTGCAGATAAGCTTTTTCATGTGGAGTTCATCATAAAATATTCCAAACTTATTTTTTCCGCATTTGACAATATTGGCAAGTTCACTGAGCTTAATTCTTCTTCGATTGTTATTACTTCATTGAAAACTTTCTGATGTTTTCAGTAGTAGTAGCTGTTTTCGGTCTTCCAGGACGTTGTTCATCTTCCGTACTTGTACGATTATTTTAAATTGCTTAAGGTGATTTAACAGTGTAGTCTGATGGTGCGTTATCACCATGAACAGAATCCAATTCCTCTTTGATTAATTTTGGTGTATAACCTTTCATATGGAAGTGTTTAATTACCGCATCTAAACTCTTTGTTATCCATTTTCAAAAATTGCAAAATGTTGTTTATTTCACTGACCTGTAACAAAGAAAATAATCAACCGATATTACTGAAATTTTCACAGATGTCTTATAGCAGATCGCTATAGTGGACAAAAAAAAATTAAGTTACTAGTAAAACTAAAAAGGTGTTAGGGAGCTTACTTTCGCGGTTGCCCTCGTATAGTATTTTATATCAATTAAATATGAAATAACACTTTTATTAAATTAAATTTATTTGTACACACCGGGATTTGAACCCGACACCTCTGGATTCGTAGTTGAGGATCTTAACCGCTCGACCATGGAGATAGTCTTTACATTGTCACAAAAATAATAAAACAATTTTTGCTTGCCTCCCATTTTTACTGCCTCGAATTAAGTGAGAAATATTGCATAGCAAATTTTATTTCCGGAAGGAACGATGCCCTCCATGGCAGAGTGGTAAGATCCTTGGGTCAGTACCCAGAGGTTCTGAGCTTAAACCTGGCACATTGCAAGTAAAAATTGTTTAGGGTTTTTTTTCAAAAATACAATTAAAAATAGTAAATTCACGCTTACTTCTAGAGTGGTATATACTCTCAGTATCCCTCTGCTGAAAGATAATTATTCAGAATCGAAATGTTGCTTCAATTACTAGATTTGAATAGCCAGGCAATAATAATACTTAATAATAGGCAATTATATGGCGCCATTTTTGTGAAATATCACCTCAAGGGCGCTACCAATCTTACTTTCCACCTCACATTCCTCAACTGGGGGTACTAGTCTCACTGGCTATATGTCGTGGAGCCCTTGTATTATGAAAAAAGTAATTTAATATACAATAAAATCAATCTATGTTCCGTTAATTAAACAAAACAAAAATTTCAGGGAAAGTTCTATTTCTTCATTGAGGCCTTGTCTCAACTCTACCGATCAATAGTTCCAATACAGCCGTGGCTCTTTTATTTGCTGGAATCTTACCAAGGGTACGAAAAGCTTCTATCAGTCGCCTTGTCTACAGCTTACATCGTCTCAAAGGGATTTGAGGTTATTAAGAAGGCAAATCTACTGAAGACTGCGTCATCACAACTAATGAAATGTTCTGTAAGTACAAGACCAATACATATATATGCTTTTTTTAGATGTACTCATTTTCAGCATGCAAAAGCCTTTAGCTGTGTGAAAATATAACTTTCCTGGTCCCTTTAACCAAGTAAATATTATTGTACACATCATTGAGGATTCAAATATTTATGATTGCTTATTGAAATATTGATCTGTTGACTGTTAGCACATAATACATGTTGATTTTCTAAATTGAATTGGCTTGGTGCATGTAAGCAAACAAGGCTAAAAATAATTTTAAATGCATGAATTAAATAAAGTACAATCCTTTTGAATAAAATGAATAAGGAATGGCTATTACTAATGAATATCTATTCTAGTTATTGTTGCAACTAATACACAGTTACCTAGTGAAAGTGCAAATTTATAAGAGGTATTCAAATACAATATTGAGAATCAACCATTTGGACTATCTCTTTTAAATAATTGCTAGTATTTTTTACAAAATTAAATTATCAAATAACCTCTAGCTAGATTGAACAGTGACCCATATTATATCCACTACGCCCTCATGAAAATCCTATGTGGTTGTTTGGTAACATAACTTCATAAATTTTTTAAGTTAATTTGATTTTATGATTATGTTGAAACGAGTTACTCTGTATACATCACTAGTAAAAAATGTTAAGATCAATAAAAAATATTTCATTAAAAATTTCCAAAATATAATTTGTTTTTATTACAAATTGCTGAAATGTTATGTAGTGTTTGTTTGACACATCCCCACCCTTCCTAACTACTATAAAATATGTATTAATATTTTTTTGTATTCTACAGAATTTGGGCATCACCCCCAACGAGGAACAGATAAACTCCGCTGGCAAGATGTGTCCGATGTGCCGCGAAGAGTACCACACCCCGGTGCTCCTGAGCTGCTCACACATCTTCTGTGAGACGTGCCTAGTCATGTGGTTCAACAAGGTGCAGACATGCCCCCTCTGTAGGGCCCAGGTTATAGCCGATTCTTCCTGGCGAGATGGAGGCACTAGTCAATATTGCCAGCTATACTAGCAGATAAACATTGTGATAAAAAAATAATATGTTAACAGAGTACCTAAATATAAATACCAAAATGTATTTGTTTTATTACTATTGTGGAGCTCTAAACCCTAAGATTCAAGACAGGTTTTTTTTACTGTCAATTTAGGTTAAGGTGTTTCAAACCCCATCACATTTGATTGATAATTAAATTGACATTAACTATCCCCATTAAATGTCATTCTCGACCGGTTTTAGTTATTTATAAAACCAGTCATCAAGCATAACATCATGACTGGCTGATCACAAGTTAATCAAAAGCTGAAATGGGTCGACAATGAACGTTTAATGAGGATTGTTCAACTGTCAAAATTTTAAAATGGCATTGATCATTAATCAAATGTGAATATACATTATTTGTAGTGCATAATAATTATACAACACAAACATTCCAAAACTTTTATTTATTTATGTTGACTTAATTGAGGTTAAAACTTTTTTTTTATGGACTCACTAGTTGCACTGGCCGGAACTTGTGACTGTTACACCCTACATTCTGAAGGGAAGTGAAATGGTGTTCAAGGAAGATTATGATAACCTGGCTATTCGGATCTAGTCACAAGCAAGTTACTGATAATTTGTGAAATGGTTGCTGGTTTTTTTCTCTCTTGGAAATTGGCCGTATAATAGTTAAGTAGATTCATTTTATTTATTTGTATTGATGTTTTAATACATGGTATTGCGTAGTAACTGTAACAGTTTCAGTATTTGGTTGTATTTATAACATAATATAATAACAGGGAATAAATAAAAACAATTGTTTAATAATTAACATATATAATTTTGAATTTCTTCATTTAATTTAACCTAATATTAGAATACATTTTGTAATTGACAAAACATACAATACTTTCCACATAATATTAGCCTCGTATCTTGATTGCGAGTGATAAACTTTTTTCTCTTCTCAACACTTAACATTAATAAGGAAAACTTTATTAGAATGTCAATAACATTAAAATTGAAAATACATTTATAATATAACATGAATCAGCTTTACTGATAGACATACCAGTATTGCCATGTTGCAAGACTTGGAAATACAAATAAAAAATTATGTCTACTTATCATTGATGGAGAATACATAAAATGGACTTTTATGATAGATAAAACACCGTACCCAAATAGTCTGATGAATGTGTAGACTGTATTAGTACAACTCGCTTCCAATCAATCTATCAAAATATACAGAAGGTATTATATTAGTGACCCAAAGATGATTAAAAATAATCCAGCAAAGACATTTGGTGTATTATACAGAGTAACCCTCTTTTTTGCTCCCAAATACCAGTCAATTAAAACTTCCTGGAATTTCGAAAAAAAATTATGTTTTTTTTTTTTGCTTAAATGGTGCCTGACCCTGCAAAAGAACCTAGGATGTTTCTAAAACCAGCTAGAAAGGAAGGTGTTGAAAATGACAACTTCAGATGCCAGTTTATTGTTTGGTGCAAGCATTAGACTAGTAAAATGCTACTATGTAGAACTAAAAATGTGTTTTTCTCTAAACTGCATTTTTCAAACTAGTCGGAAACATGACTTCAATAGATAATCAATCCACTTTAAATTTTAACTGTAGCTTCAAATTACATTATTTAGGGAAGCACAAACGGATTTAACGTTTTGTTGTAAAGTTTTTTGTTTGAACCATTTTTATGGTAAATTCTAACCTAAAAATGAACATTTTGTACAAACGTGTGCCATTTCTACAGTAAAACAGTAGTTTTTAATTTCCCGAGCTAATCTAATGAAAAAGTTTTTGGTTTTTTGTCTGCAAAGTATGTACAATTAAGGCTTTTAGTCAGAGTTTGTATTCCATGCACTATATTCTGTGGAAGTAGACTGTTTTCCGAGCGCTAGGGTGATATTACTCCTTAAGATGTTTCAGTTTTTTTTCATAATATGCATTGTGTAGAGTTAAACTGTCAATTTAACATTTAAATTTTTGAACTTAATGCATTTGAGGATTAAAACATTTACTTTGTTATTTTACATAACGTAAGTAGGGTTTAATTCGACCTATTTAGAGCTGGAGAACAACTAGAGGAAACATTATATTAAACGGAAACAAAATGTCTAATTTGTATGGGATTTTTTTGGGGTTAGAAAAAAATTACTTCTGAGGTGGGAAAACATATTAAATCAGAACTTATAGCAAGTTTCACTGCATATCAACGCTTAACATATCACATTCAGTTGTAATGCCGCTTCAGTTACTATTTGCTCCTTGATTTGGATTTTTTTTGGAAGAAAGCTCCGTCTGCCATTGTTGCCTGCTTGTTTATTTCTTTGTGTTTTTTCCAAGGAACGATTTCCTCTAACACCTCGCCATCCCCCTTTATTAATCTGAAAAAGACTACAAAAACTGAATAGGAATGAAAACAATGTGAACACTCTTTATTATGGGTTAGAATCAAATCATCGGTGTTTTGGAAAAAGGTCTATTTCACTTTTACCAAAAAACTATACTATATTTGGTAATATAATGAGATTCACACACATGTTGCTTTTGTTTTGCCATACAGTAGAATGTGTGGCAAATATGGAGAATAAATGAGAGCAAAATATGAGAGTAAAATTCTTCTATATTAATATTTGAGTTACTATAACGAAAACCCAGTTATGGAGAGCATCAATAACTGCAGTATTGGATAAATGATTAATAAATTGAATGATTTAAAAAAGTGAAATTCTCTTCAAAAGGGGACTTTTAATGACATAATGCAGAGGCAGATGAGAATTAAAATTTAAAAAAACACTGTCAAATCGAGGTGTATCAGGAATAAAACCTGGAACATTATAGCATAGTATTTTAAGTTACAAGGTCTATCGATTTTTTCGTTTATGTTTGTAGACGTGGTTTTCAGTAATTACTTAATTTTCAAAGGCAAGGGATTCTCAATCTTTCATAAAAAAATTATATTACTCTTAAAATCTGCTGTCAAACGTAATAAAGTGTTATTAATTTTGCAATAACAGACCAAAGCCGAGACCATTCTTCTATTTAGATATAGTTCCATAGTTTGGGAATAACTTTAACTAATGCTGACAAAATGGAAGGATAGAGTAACCTGTATCTTCCGGATTCCTCGTCTAGCACTTTCCTCACCACTGACTGTCTCTTCTCCCACTCTTCTTTAGTCATGGGTGCCATGGTCTTAGATCGCTCCATTAATCCTGAAAACAGTTTTACGGAGTACAGATTTAGGCACTCTTTTGATTGAATTATGTTGTGTTATTATGTACAATATCGGGTGGAATATGACAATGCAACTAAATAAGCTCTTACCAATTGGAATATTACAAGATTTTTCCGCAACTGAAGGCTGGATGTCTTCGGGAATTTCTACTGGTGATATTAGAACCTCACTCTTTTCATGTTTATCTGGAGATTTTTTTGATTTCTTTAGTTTTCTTTTTTCGGTTTTCAGTTTCTTTTTCAGTCTCCTCGCCGTTTTTCGCTCTTCTCTTTTAATTTTCTTCTTAAGTTTCTTCATTTCCTTGCGAAATTTGGCAGAATCAGCGGTACTACCACTCGAGCTATCAGATTCGCTTTCACTGGATGAAGAACTGGGCTTATTCTTATGATTTAGGCTCCCTTTTGAGTCGTTTCGCTCTGATTTCCCCATATTTAGGTACTACCTACCTATCGGAGTTGAATTATGATTTTATACGGAGTTAAGTGATAATTAAACTAACCGAATATGAAGCCTTTTTGAACACTCACTTGCAATAAAAACTACAACATACGTGATAAACAAATCAAAATCACCAGCCAATATAATTCATTAGAAGAAATGGGTGACAGTAGGCAATAGTGACAGTTATTTGAAACCCCTTTATCTTAAATTCCAGCTCTATGGTTTGGTTTGGCTGTAGGCTGCATCTGCATGTGATTTACAATCGATATTTTTTCGACCAAATTATATTGGAACTACTTAAAAAAAAAAAAACCGTGTAACATTTTTAAACAATGAATTTAGTTTGCCTGCCTCACTGCGAGAAATTTTTGTGCCAAAACAGACGCATTCTTACATCTTTGAAAATAAGGATTACAGATAATTGAAAAAAAGATTTGTAGGTATAATAATTTTATTGGGGAGAAAGATAAGACCAAAGATATTTATCGAGATTTTAAATGAACTAAAGAAACAAATATGATCATCCTGTAAAACCCCATTCCCGAAATGATTCTTTTTACGCAACCCAATTATTTTAAGGTGAAAATTTCATCCTAAAACCTCACCTTACAAATAAGATATTAATGTGAACCTTTTGAGCCAAAGCAATCAATATTGGGTGGTTTTTTGAAAATACTAAGAAAAAACATTTGAGAGACAGTTTAGTTAATTTGTTTAATGATACAATACATGTCCATAACATTAGTCAACTGTTACAATTAAGTGATTGAAAAAACTTTTTTTTCAGCAAAATAACATAATTGTTAATGTGTTGTTTTTAATTAACTATTGTTGTGAAATGTTATAGTTACGATTATTAATTTCGACGTTTAAATCATTTAATCCTACCAGAAAAAGGTGCGCTAGTAAACTTATCGGTTGAATAAAACACTTACATTATAATTTAGAGTAAAATACCGAAATAAAATTAGCTAAAATGAGTCGTACTAACGAAACATCATTTAATTTAATCTTTGCTTCTAAACCCTTAACTTATTTGTACCTTATATTTGGCATCAAGAATGTAAATACGAATGGCGAAACAGTTTATCCCAGTGGGATATTAACAAAAATATACTCATTGGTGTTCGGCCTTGGAGTTTTTTTAGGGCAAATCATTTACTCTTCAAAAAGATTTGAAAGATTTTCTAACGCAATTGGTTTGGAAAAGGCTTTTCTCGATGCTTTTATTAATATTCCACCAATTTTTTTCGGGGTTATAATAATATTGATTTCGTTATTTATATGTGGGCCGGAAACTGTCACCATGTATAAAAATATTGATTTCATCGATAACAATCTATCTGTTGACAAAGAAAAATATTACAAGGCGTTGAGAAAATACATAATTTTTGGGCAATGTTTTTACATAACGTTTGTTGGCATTGGTGTTTGGCACGACCATTTAACGTATTCATTATCTCCCGATTTGACATTTTGGTATGTGTTAAAATGTACTGTAGATTTGTATAATTTTCAACTCTCGATAAATATGACGGTTTTGTATCATCGTTTGAAAACGTTAAACACACTACTAGAATCGAAATATTATTTAAAATTAATCGAGGCCAGTATTAGTTACATTACAAAGTTCGATAATTATCAAGAGAGGTACTTTAAAATTCTCAATTTTGGGGATTCACAGACAAATGTTTTGTACGGGCCATCGAATAATCGCACTAAAGATAAATGCGCAGAAAGTAATATAACAGCTTTGCGTCTCATGAAAACTTATGACAAAATTTCTGACAACGTACACACATTGAATTCATGCTATGGATTTTCGGTAAGAAAAAAAAAACGTCAACTGTCCTCTGTTTTGTACATACTATATTGACGTAGCTGATGAATTTCAATTATACTGCCCCTGCTGCAAAGCTATAAGATCGTTGTCGTATCATAACCTAACCCGAGTTCAAATAAAAATTGAATTGATATTGTTTTTTTCACATATGTAATTTAAATGTCGCCTTTAAGATTTAAACTTTCAGTATCGCACCGGTGAGAGACTATCGTATATTGTTGTTTGGAACTAAAAACTCGTATATGGCTTAGCCAATTTTAGTAACTAAACCTGAATTGCGGGGCACTTCCCGACCTTCTTATTCAAATCTATGCTCCCTAGCGTTGTGACAGTTTTGAAAGAACTGTTTCAAAGAAGTACTTCTTTTGACAGCAGTCCCAACTTCATTCATTTTTCATTGAACAAATACTTCAATTCGTTCGAAAGACTGAAATATTGCATCATCCACAGTTCAATTGTTCATTCCCTTCTTCCTTCGATTTTAGTTCGAAGAATGAATGAAGCAATGAAGCAATGAAGTATCTTTTTAGTTATCCGTTCCCTCGCATGTACCCGTGACAGTTTCTTATGATTTCTGTGCTTGTTTTGTCTATAGGACTATATAATCTCTACCTAAAATTATGGATGGCCGTTCAACGAGAAAGTGAAATATGGGCTTATTTTAAGGAAGTTGGGGTTTACCAGGCCAAATGCAACTTTTGTTCTAAAGTTATATCCATAAAGGGAGGCAATGCCTGTAATATGAATCGTCATTTGCGCAATATTCACCCTATTGCTAAGCAAACTGTCAAACTGTGTACAGTAAGAAATATTCAAATTGTACTTCAAGCCCTGAAAAACGTTCACATCGCTCTTACAGAAACTGGAAATTTCGCAATTACTACATTTGCTTTTTGCAAATTCTCTGTAAGGCTATGCATACTTATTGTACATCATTCCTTTTAAGGCATTATACCGCCAACAACAACAACTCAAACATATGGGCAGCGGGCAGCTGTCATCGAGAAACAATAGACAAGAAACTAGTAATAGACAATTCATTGATACACACATAGAAGAAAGAAAGAAGTAGTTTTTCTACACGGTATAATTTTTGTTATACAATAATGGAGGAGTGGGTTATGTGGTTGGGAGAGCTGTCCCGAATAAAACTATTAAGAAAAAAACGTGACTATTATTTGGTACATTTATCGCTAGCAACCCCCCCCCCGACGAGAAATGCTATGATTAATATGTTACTTCAATTGAAGGGTTCATCGTGAAAGGTTCATTTTGAAGAAGTATCAATTCGTGAAGCATTCACAAATCTGTGAAGCTTTTCCCATCGCTAATGCTCCCTCTTCTTTACGAGAGTAAATGTGTTCGCAAATTTTGATTTTAATTGTCAACTTTGGGATATAAATGACTGCCAATTATTATGATCTATGTTAGTTTCGCACCTTCTGAGTCCTCCGAATAAAATAGCTTTGTTCTTAGCCTCCCATTTTATGATTATAAAAATAAAATTATTGTTTCACCTTTTTAGGTTTTGTTGATGACAATAATGGTTTTTCTCAACATGATTGGTACATTACAGACTATTTGTTTATTCAATCAATTCATTCTTTCGACAGTAGTAAGTGCACACACAATTATATACGTTTTATTATATCTACCCGATATTTTTAGTTTGGCGTTAATACTCAAATGTTTTTTCCTCGCAGAACATGCCTACTTATTTTTTTAATGTGTTTCTGTGGATGATTCGTTCGGTGTGGCCAATGATTTTAAGTGCATACATATCAGACAAATTGAAACGCGAATCATCTAAAACTGCGATGATCCTGGTTCAACTTAATACTAAACGCGATTTAAGTAAGTAAATAAAAACATTTTCCATGAATCCATGTATTAAGTATTAATTATTATTTAGGCATTGAACACGGGAGTATTCTAAAAGGAAAAAATGGACAAATGTCGAAAACATAAAACCTTGTTAACAACCAAAATAATGTATGTTTTTCTCACTGTTCGATAACCATTAGGTTACAATAACGTTACATAACGGCCATTTTTGAAACGCTACGCTTTGCCCCTCGCCCCACAGTCTCAGGTGGTCTGAATTCTGAATACAGTCGTGGGAACTACAAGTCTTTTTCCTTGGCGCTTTCGTTTGCAATATAATAATCATTTTGCTTTTTGAGTTAGTGTTCAGTGGTTTTCTAAAATAATCTTTATAGACGGTGTTCTGTAATGCAGAATGAACTTAACTTTTTAAATTTCTTATTAAATAGTTGTATTTTTGGCAATGATTTTTCGCATGTTTTTTACGCGTCAGTAAATTTATGAATTTCGAACACAGTAGTAAGTAGGTAAGTGTGTCAAGTTTTGTCAAGCAAATATTCCTGTGAAAACCTTAGATGAGTGAAAACATACAATTTTACGCTTCCTTGAGTTTTCATAAGAAAATCTTTCGGCATGTTTCCGTTATTGTGTTTACCATCACTTTAAAATTATGACTGTCTGAATATTTTTACACTAATACTGTTGCAAAGCGTATTTAAAAAAAAAAAACAAAAAAGCTTCAAAATTCCTTTTGAAGCCTTTTTTTAGCCCCCTCTCCTCTTTGAATTATTTTCGCTTTCTTCGTCAAATAAAATTAAAATATATATTTACCATCTACAATATTTTATCGATAAAATTTAACTTCATAAAGCCCGCAAAATAATTCGGTCCGAAAATCCGGACTCCCCTGTGCATTGGTCAGTTACCCAACGAAACATAATGTAACTTTTTTAGTGTTTGGTTTTCACACAATGTAATTTTTTTCAATACTGTTATTAAAATTAACTACATTTTCCAGGTTACTTTACCAAGAAACATTTTGAAAAATTCTCTCTATTGGTTGGTTGTCGTCAAATGCAAATAACGGCTTCTAACTTTTTTGATTACGATCTTTCGATCTTGGCATCCATGCTGGGCGCTCTTGTTTCATATGGGATCATTTTAGTTCAAACTGAATCCATAAAACGGTCCGTGCCTTTAGGTTGGTTCTTCTTTTTTACATTTACTGTTATATATTATGCAAAATCCACTTATTGAAAACATTTTTCATTTCTTTCAGACACATTAAAGCTAATGGTTTAAACACCTTACTTCAACTTGAACAAATAATACAGGTATTTGTTTGTTTTGGTATTGGTGAAAGTATTACTAGCCAGATTTTAAAAAGTAATGGTGTGAGGCACTTAGCTGGAGTGTGAAGATGCATAATTTATTCCATCACCACTATATTAATTTATTATTTATTTATATACATATTATGTGTGGTATAAATGTTGAACAGTGCCAGGGAATATTTGGCCCTCTTCCTGTGTCAACTGTGGTTAGAGGTGCATCAATATGGAGATGATCTTTTCTACCCGGTGAACGGTGAGCGGGCTGCCTTTTGCTACTGTAGGGCTTTTTTGTGTATGTGTTTATATAGAAATGCTTATAGTGAAATTTTGTAGACTGTTTTTGTGGTTATAGCAATATTTTCTCACCCACTAAGGTTAGGGGGGGTATAAGATTAAATTAAGGCAGAGACAAAGGGGGTTGGTACTGGGGGTCCAGCAGCCGAGGTTGAATATGGAAGAATTCGGGTTTGATTCTAATTTGGATTAAAATGTTTTGGCTAAATCTATTATATGTTTTCGGAGTGGAGGAATTTTTGTGCTGTACAATTGTGTATTTTAAATATAAATAGCAAGATTGACACTTAATGCATGATTATCTGTCGAGTTAAATTACCTTCCACATACTTGTGGATTGTTGATGTACTTATCTCTTAAATTAATTATAAATTTTAGGGTTAAAAAAAAGCGTCAACAGTGAATTAAATAATATTAATAATCAAATCTATTTTACAGAATGTCACCTCCTAAATTTGTTTTAAATCAGTTTTGTTTATGTCTATACTTGTTTGTCTTTTTAATATAATTTGTATCCTGAAGAAGGAACCATACTATACATAATATTTAAAAATTATTTCAAGCATTTTTCAAATATTTGCAATTTTTCATTTTACGAAAATATGAACCAGTTCCAAAAATAGCCGGTTTCTCGGAGAAATAACGATTATTCCATTTTTTACGAAAAATGATAGATAAGTAGAAAATTATTTAAAACAAATTCTGTCAACTAATACTGGAAAAAATATTTGTGAATTTTTAAATTAATTAACATCATAGTGACACTTCACAATCTCTCATGATTAGTTTGTTTGTTGAAGCACGTCTGTTAAAATCATTAGCCTAGTTGCATCCATACCACCAACCATAGTCAATTGACTTTTATGTAATTGCTGTGTGCCTACAATACACATGCCACTACAAAGTTGTCTTTGTCAGTGTTGAAATCAGGAACTACAGATGACAACATGCATAATTGTTTTACTTTACAATATTTTTAATACTAAATATGTAAACCACTCATATGATAGGCTTATTTTTTTATCAATGTATGAAGAATAATCAATTTATTTTAGATTATTATTATTTTATTGCATTTTTTAACAAAATTGAAATATACCAGAGTATCAATAATGAAAACATAAATGTATACAAATAGAGGAGAAAAAGTAGCTCCACTTTGTTGGATATTGTTCCATCTACCTACAATCCCACCATTTTAGTCGACAAACATCATCGGCGTTGGACACGGCCCAAATCAAAATGTATATGTGGTGTGTACTTCGTTACTGCAAACACATCAAAAAGTTTGGTAAAGCCGACGTAGTAACTTTTCCTAGGAAAGTGTGTTTTAATTTTATTAAAAAACTGCTTATTAAACTTAAGTTCCCAAAACACAACAACTATCACATGGTGTTGCCACATCTAGTACGTTTGGCTAGTATTGGCTTGGTTCGTGAACACGTTACGCTGTCAAATACGAGTCCCCTTCTCCGCACCTCATACCTCCCCGAGCTAAATGGAACACGGTTACAAGTCTCTGTCTGTATGGGCTGCCTACTCTGTTTATATAACTCTACGAATGAAACAAATTAAATTGGGCAAGCAGAACATAGGTTTGTGTGATATATGAAACAACAAAAAATTGTTGATTGGCAGCGTAGTGAAATTTGCACAGCTTTCTGTCTGATATTTTAAAGCGACTATTTTCAGGTTGCTACATGATTTCCATCACAAGTTAAAATAAAGAAAAATAATGTTATTAAAACTCAGGCAAAGCCAGGCAGAAACTACAAGTTATGCAAATTATAACTGTCCATAAAATGTCCAAGAACCATTATATTGTATTCCATTTCAAGAGGTGTTAAAATATTAACAGGCAGAAGAGAAAAATGCAAGAGAAACTTGATACATGTGTAAAAAACATATTTAATACAATATTTAAACATAGTAAACTATTCTCTATTTGGCGAATATCTTGGAATTTTAACAAAACAATTAGTACACAATAATTATTATAAGTGGCTGATTTTTAACAGAGCCATTTCCAGAAAATAATCTCAAGGGAGCACATATTCATGCAATTATTATTGGGGACTTTGGATCACAGGGACATATCTCTAGCTATTTTGAATGTAAGATAGAACCCTGTATTACAGAATCCATTTTTTTTAAGCAACCTTAATGTGCCGTTTTATGCAATGATTCTAAATCATTTGCGCAATATAACTAGCTTAACAAAATTGCTTAAGTACTAATACATAATGTTATTTTGCATGAGATTCAAAAAATTTAATAAATGCATGAAAATATATTGCGAATACATATTCATATTAAAAGATCAAGTTGAACAAAACTCTTCACTAAACAAATCTATTAATTTGAAAATGGTTTTTAAACGATACTGTTTATGTATTTTTATGAAAATAGGTATACTTGGATAACATTTAAATAATATGAATAAAATGTTAAAAATGAAACATTTTCTTATTTTGATTGCATGTTCATAGTCTTTTTAACTCTTTAACTCATAGGAATAAAGTGATTATATTATTCATTTCAATAGTACGTAGAATAAAGGCCAAAAACTCAAATTTGAATTTGATATGGCAGCTTAATCACACGAAAATATCTTTGGTACAACATCGACACCTTACAATTCCACATGTCTTTCCAAAATTCTGTTCTCGATTTCCAAATGTATCTTTTCAACCTTTCTAATATGTTTTTTTATTGTGTCTTCCATTTGAGCCGTTCCATCAGTCTTGGAACCAGCTTCTGCGATCTAGAAATAATAATTTAATATTAAAATTTGTTTCTTTGAGAAATTGGAATAAATTTAGAAGCACAATAGCATCCGGAATGTGACAATTGTAATTGGTCATAGACGGTCTAACCCCAAAAGAGCTAGGCAATTATGCAATATGGATAAAACCTAACTGAAGGAGAAGACATGTTGTGAAATCAGAAGACATACACCCAATAACATCCTGGTGAACTTCATTGAAGGGACTGATGAGATAAAAGAATAAGGTGAGACATGGGAGAGAGCACAATGTAAACTCAGAGCTTACGGGAGCTATGTGGGGACTGTCTCTTTGTCAATAATAGAAGAAGAATAATAATTTTAGTCTGGGTGTTATTTTTATGTTTGATTGAACAGAAATAATTGCATAGCTGTTATGTGACTACCTAAAACAAATATATGAAAGCAAACAGGTTTAATTTGTTGATTTTATATATGAAAGTAGAAAAAGATAATAATACCTTAGCACTCATCTTGTCTGAATTGGATGCATGTTCAGCTTGCAAATGTCGTAGCTTTAAAAGCCTAGCCTCGTAATGTTGCAATTCCACCTGAAAATTTATAGGTAAATAAATTGCAGCGAGTTAGAGAAAATATAACATTTTTCAGTGTTAAACAGTGAAAGTTGTTCTGCTGCAGGGTGAAAATTAATTAATAAAAGTTTGGACTGAATAATATGAATATTCACTTACCCTGAGAGATTCGAGTTCTTGGGGAGTGAAGTTTCCTTGTAATGCAACGTGCCACAGAGACTGCACCTTGGGTTCCACAAACTCTTTGCTGTTTGGTCCTGCAAGGAAATCACAGACATGTTCACGTAACCGGAAACAAACAGCGTATTCCCACCGTATATACACAACGGTCATGCTTGCCAGTCTATCACAATTTGTTCAAAAGCTGAAACAGGCCTAGAATGGAATTTAAAATGTAAAAAAAACTAAATGGCGCTAATCATTGCATTACATTGTCATCATCTCTATTTAACCTTTTAACAGCTAAGTAAATATCCCTACGCGGCACATTTTATGTCTAATGTTATTTTTAGAACGACCCTTTTAGGAAAACAAATTCACTATCTGAATTATTAACTATCCTTAAATCATCCTCCAACATCGAAGTATCAATAAACATTAACTTGAGATGAACCCAAATTAAGAAAACGCCTTAATTGTGTTAATATAAACAAGCGCGATAAATTTCAACCGAGACAAGGCCATATATATGGCCGCTGCTAGCGGCTGTCCTCGGGCTCTCGGTTTTATTTTATTTTATAAGATAAACTATGAAGCAGTTGATAAAGATTCTCAGAGATGTTGCTTCACAAATGAATATTCTTATTTTTAAAACAAATTTCGCCCGAATACGGCATGCATGTGCTCGGAAAACGAAGTCGAAACTTGAAAATGACTAGTCATCGGAGCGTGGTGCAAACAATTTGTAGAAATGACTAAAGTCACTCACCCCGGTGAAAAAGTTAATTCTTATTCACTACGCTTAAATCAGTCTTGCATTCTTTCTGGATCTTCACATTTGTAACACGGTCGTGCATGGTTTTACCACACATACACCACAGGGATCTCATTTCTACAGTATTCTGTATTGTTATATTATTATTGTTATTTCTACATTCATACTGTCATCCTTCCTTTGTCAGTTCCATGCCACACGTCCATACATCAGGGTTGGAAACAGAATTATAAAATAATGCCTGTATTTAACTTACCCTTAGCAGCCAGCCTATAGAGCTTGTCATAGCCATCCCTCAACTCTCTGTGCTTTTCCCTCAGCAAGTTAGCCTTGTGCAAGTAATCCTTGTTGATGTTATTATCGTCTCTATCATCGGCAATAATGTTGAAAGAATCCATCTCTTCATTATCCATTGCATCTGATAAAAGTTAAATTTGTACACAGTATTATACTTTACAAAAATTGATAGAATGCTACTACATACCGTCAGGAAATAATATGTGAGATAATAACAAAAAGAGAGTCTACAACAGCGCTCTAAGTGGCAGGATAATGTTTTAAATTTCCATTGCATAATAAATGCATGGATTAACTCGGTGACTCCATATCCATGACTTAAAGTCAAAACATTATGAGTATACAAACGAAAATGAGTTATGAACTAGACTCATCTAAGGAAAACCCAAATTTGCATGTGTAAAAATATGCCAACTCACACCATTCTAAATATATTAACAGTTTAAAATAAAAATTTTCAAGAGATTCTAATTTTTTACTTCCTTTATCTCTAAATAATAGTTTGTGGAGATACAATCTTACGATCTTGGCTTTAAGCTATCGATACGGGAATGCATACATTTTTAAATAACTTTTTTTTTAATGTATAAGTACATTTTAAAAAAGTACATAAAAACAAGGTAATTTAAAAAACAGCATATTTCGGCATTTTTTAATGTAATTTATGTCTACTTATGAAACGGTACTTACTATCTATATTATCATCCTTTCCCCCCTCGACATCACCCAAGATGGAGTAATACTGTTCTATTTTATCTTCGTGGTGGTAGAACTCTTCCTTGAGGGCTTGCAACTCTTCAATTGTGAATCCAGACATCTCTGCCTTGACCCACAGTTTATTGAGCTTCTTGTCTTTGAACAAACTCTTGTTTATGTGGTCTTCAACTGCACCATTAAACGCCTTGCAATGGAAAAAACATTAGGTTCAAATATCGAATGTAATGCTAAAACCATGCTGCTAAAACCACTGAACTGATAACTCTTACAAGTGTGCTCTATACCGATTTGAAAGAAAACTGATGTCGCCAATTTACTTTAATTTCGACTCCTAGGCCCCAGATAGGACAGCAAAATTGATTATATGGCCAAGAAAGAACTTCGACATTTGAAAATGTTTGACTATTACACCAGAAGTAAGGAAAAAATGAGCTACTAAATAAGCACACAGACACTTAAAAAAATACATTTTTACTGGTTTATGTCTTCAGTGGCTAAAACTAATGTACACTATAATGTGTAAGGAATACCAAAATATGTAAGGAGTGGTTTAGTGATAACAAAATACCATTTGCATTATTTATAATGCCATTCTCTGCATTCATACCTACTATAGGCATTTTACATATTAGGCAGCACTTTCTAGTAACGATGGCCACCTTTTTGGTGACGATCCCTGTAATAATACAGGTTTAACAAAGCACTCACCTCATGCTCCTGAAGTTTTACTTTATTGTGCACATCTTCGAAGTGTTCCAGCAAATCGTAAGAGCTCATGATGCCTATCAGTTTCTTCCGCATATTATCTTCCCTGAGTCCCTCTTTATCCCCACCTTCACTTTTGATTTTCTTATGCGCAATTTCTTCCTTATCTTGAATCTTCAAATCACTGAAGAGTGACTTTAACTTGGGTTCTGTAAGTCTCTGAAAACCGAATGTATAAACAAATTATTACTATTTATAACCATGACCGGCATTTGTACAAACATTTGCTAATCATTGCTAATAATAATTTTAAGTATGACTTACAATTTGCGCTTTGGTCCATAACATGTTTAATTTTGCCATCCTAAATGGTTTGTTGAGCGTTCTGAATTCCATCGAGTTACTGGGAGAATCTTTGAGATTCGCCTTGGCAGAATATTTATTTTCGGCACTTGTTGAAGACATGATATAAAGACAAAATGAAAAACAAAACAACAAGATCCTTAATTTATCCATAATTAATTATATCTTGAAAGCTTAAGTACTGTTAGTTAATATATTTATATTATTTTATACTTCTTTTTTATTAATTGAACTTAACTTTTTTGCTTGACGTGTAATATTTACGTCAAACTGACAATGACATTGTTCATTTAGCCGATAAGTGTTGATACTTGATACGAAATAAATAACGACCGGCTAGAAAACTAATATTTTTAGTAGCTACTTGATTAGAATATTTATAATTATAATGTATCATTTGTAGAACTCCATTTTTTTGTTCATTTAAAAAATAACCGAATTAAATGCATATTACTATAAATTTAGGGTAGTTTAAATTTTATTGCGACAGCTGTGTCGGCGTTTAAATCCATTATCAAATTGTACACATGACGACTCCAAGTTGCCTAACCACAGTTTTATAATAGATTTGAATGCCGAAACAGCTTTCACAAAAAAAACTTAAAACTAGCAGAAATAAATCATAATATTATTTGATTAATTTTAAAATATAAAAAAAAAAATTTTCAATATCTTTGACAAAAATGTGTCAGGTAGCCTCGCGTCATATTTTAGCGCGGGGAAGCATTTTCGTGAACTGTCAAATTTTGTTTTCTATTGGGGCCTTCTTGTTTCTCTTTTGATCGTTCGTACTTTATGATTATTTATACCAGTTTTTGTTCATACGCCGTTCACTGCGTGAATGTATACCTCAACACTGATACCAACGAGTGCATTTCTGTTGTTTGTACCTATTTGAACGTTCACCGTTGTTTTTAATTCGGAAATACTCCGACCGTCTTCAAATTATTCATCATTATTAAAAAAATGCTGCCGGAATCCATACAAGAATATTCTGACAATGAAGCAGTGAGTTATGTTATTTGATTACATTGAACATATATGATTAAAAATTTGCCCAAAAGCTTTTTTTTATTTATTTTAATGCAAGTTTGTGATTTATGATAGTTGAGAAGGGAAACCATAACCTGAAATTAATATTTTTTAGGATGAAACATCAAGTGTCGGAAGTGCATCTACTACAGATAACACTTCCCGCAGTGAGACGCCGACTAGTAAAGGAAGGAAGGGGAGAAGAGGAAGAAAAAAGGTGCCAAAAGTCGTAAAACCACCATTCAAATTTACGTAAGTCACTTAAATTTATTAACCGACTAGTTGATGCAAAATGTGATTATATATTAATTTGGTATTGAATTAAAGTATCCACATAAAAAAATAACATGTTTATTGAAACCTTTTGATTTAAATAGTGTTGATAAAGTTATTGGAAAAAAATCAGTACCCATCATGTGAAAATAATAATTATTGATACCAAATATAAAAAAGTCACTAGAATTAATCATAAAGTCGGAAGATAAGTAAAACATGTAACTGAATAAAATATATATATATATATCGTTGGGATTTGTATATTTCATTTTTTGCAACATCGCACCCATATAAAAATGCATGTGTGATAAGTGAGATTATTACCAACCTTCGTCGATTCGACATTGCATATGCTTGAATACTCTGTTAATCCGTTGACCTGACGCACGAAAAACGTGTACCAATCTTTTGTACTAGTTGCCAAATGAGATTACTCAAAGTTAAAAAAATATCTGTCAACGCATCAAAAAAAGAATCAAATGTTGTGTTTCGGCTTAGTCAATTCGACGTAGGTTTGTAACGTAGGGTTAGTGTAATTACTAAAGTATATATTCAAGAAAGCCAAAAATACTTTATAACTTCATTATGTATTATTATCATCACTACAACTACAGTGCAGATAATTCAATATGTTGAATTATGTTGTTTATTTGTTGCTAGAAATGTTTACTTGTTAGTATGGTTAAAAGTAAACTGTTTATCAAGAGGGTATGTTTAAAAAAAAAACTGAATACAGTTCATTATCATTAATTTGATATCTCAATTGCAGTTGCAGTGCGAAGGAGGACCATGGCCAGCCATTGTTTGGGGCACAATTTGTCCACCACCTCGGGCCCGGGCAACCACAGATATTTGCCGTGGTGGGGAGCAACCGCGTCAGTATTTACGAGTGCCCCGAGGTCGGGGGACTGAAACTGCTGCAGTGCTATGCGGACCCCGAGGTAAACAATCAGTAGCAGTGGCAGACCTCGGACGTGAAAAACAATCGCCTTGTTGTAGATCCAACTATCAAGCGGCCAGAGTTCGCTTTCCTTCGGAAGATGTGGACCTCACTAAACCCTATCCGGTGCAATCGAAGACGTTATGCGAATATGATTCACAAATGGGGCCTTAAGAATTCTAAACTGTGAATGTTGACACATACAAACTGCAGAACGTATTGTAGAAGAATGTCCGCTCCATCAGTTTCCCGGAGGGACATCTGTCCTGAGTCAAGTGACTCCCAATGCTGTCGACTGGCTAAATAACCTCAGCATCCTATTATGACCACCATGTGAAGATGAATAAGTGATACAGTCCCTTTAACTCTTTCACCGCGGCGAGTAACTTAAGTCATTTCTATTTCATTTTCATGTTTCAACTTTCTTTTCCGAGCACATCTATGCCTTATTAAAAATAAGAATATTCATTTGTGGGGCGACATCTTTGGGAATCTTTATCAACTACTTCATTGTTTATCTTATAAAATAATAAAACAGAGAGCCCGGGGATAGCCGCTAGCTGCGGCCATATAGATCGCCTTGTCTCGGTTGAAATTTACCGCGCTAACACAATTATGGCGTTATCTTAATTTGGGTGTATCTCAAGTGAATGTTTATTGATACATTGATGTTGGAGGATGATTTTAGGATAGTTCATAGTTCAGATAATGAATTTGTTTTCCTAAAAGGGTCGTTCTTAAAATAACATTCAATCAAAAATGCGTAAACAAAAAATGTGCCATGTAGGGACGACTGCTTAGGTACATTTATTTAGCGGTTAAAGGGTTAATAATGTTCCCTAAGGTTATCATTGGATATTCAGCTATGTCTCCTGGTTCACATATCCAATAGCTATTGGTGCTTTCCACTCCCAACAGTCGTACATGTCTCCTGAGGTGGCATCACCTACTCTGTCAATAGTCGTACTAACTCCTTTAGTTATGTCTAGTTCACCTGAGGACAGGACAATACTGTCTTGTCCCAGCTCTGGACTTATTGTCCTAGTGTGAACATAAGCTTTGAGGATGGGACAATGGACCGAGACATTGTCCTGGAGATTCCCGTTTGAACTACGGTTGAATTGATGTATTGTCCCACTGTTGTGTCCTGTGCGGTCGAGACTATTCAAGGAGCTAGGACAGGACAGTGTTGTCCTCATGTGAACTCTGCATTAGTTTCTATCCATATTGAGTAGTTGCCTAGCTTGTTTGAGGTTTGGACCATCTATGAGCACTTAAGATTGTCTTATTCCAGATGCTATCATGCTTCTAAATTTATTCGAACAAAGCAACAAATTTGTTTATTCAATCACAGAATCTGGTTTCAAAATGATGGGGCAGCTCAAGTGGAAGACATAATAAATAAAAACATGAAAAAGCAAGCAAAAGTAATTATTTTTTTATGAATATTTAAATTCTTAACTTAAATCTCAATTATATAATTGTGATAGTAAGATTCTGGTTATATTATTATTGAAAAGTAAAAAAACCAATATATTAAAAATATTGAGAAATAAGACATTATTTTCTTGCCGCCATAGCAGTGGCACTCGAGTAATACGCAAAACATGCATGCTGCTTCTATGGCGGTACTCTAGTGCACAGGGTTAAAATTTGACATATTTGTGGGAATGATATTATCTTATCCTTACCATTCTTAGGCTGATGAAAACTACTACACATGCGCCTGGTCATACGAGGAAGACACCGGAAACCCGCTCCTCGCCGTGGCGGGATCTCGTGGCGTAGTCAGGATCTTCAGCCCCACGGCGCAGGCCTGCATCAAACACTTCATTGGCCACGGTCACGCCATTAACGAGGTTAAATTCCACCCCAAGGATCCAAACCTTCTGCTGTCGGCTTCCAAAGATCACGCTCTCCGTTTGACTAATATTCAGACGGATGTTTGCATCGCCATCTTTGGAGGGGTCGAAGGGCATAGAGATGAAGTCTTGAGTGCGGTGAGTTGGGACTTTTTTGTATAACTTACAAGAACCCAACCTAATATTTACCGTTACTCGATAACGGAGCATTTTTATGTAAAATTATCTTTAAACATTAACCAGAATTACTGTGGTTGGTGTTTAGTAAATATTATCATTTGACAAGCATTGAAACATGGCCATTATGTTAGACAGCTGATTACAATTTTATCAAAAGCTGAAACTTGCCGAGAATTTGGCGTTTTTAACGGGGACCGCCAAAAATAAAAAAATGCCATCAGATGTGATGGAGTTTGAAACACCCCCAGTCTTACAGTACATTATTTTTTATTTGTAAAAAGCATTCACTTTGGGGCTTGCCATAATTATAATACTTGTATTTAAACACAGTGCTTTGTTATAAACCCCTTTTGTTTTAATAGAATTGTTACAGTTTCGGAAGTAGCCTTCCATCGTCACGACAATCTCCTCATTGCCCTGACGATGGTAGGCTATTTCAGAAACTGGTCAACAATTCTATTAAAATAAAGTGGTTTATAACAAAGTAATGTGTTTCAATATATTATATTTTTAGTTTGTTTATATGAGGATTATAAAGCTTCGTAACTATGGTGAATTGTTAAGTTTCTTTGTTAAAATGCTGCGTTAATTTTCATATGTTGGACATTCTTTGAGTTGTTTATAATTCTCAGGACTTTGACGTCAACGGCGAGAAGATAATGTCCTGCGGAATGGACCACTCCCTGAAGCTGTGGAGGCTGGACAAGCCGTCTATGCACGAGGCCATCAAACAGAGCTATAACTTCAACCCTCATAGGAGTTCCCGGCCCTTCAACTCCCTCAAAGAGCATTTCCCCGACTTCTCCACCAGAGATATTCACAGGAATTACGTCGATTGCGTTAAGTGGATGGGGGATCTGATTTTATCCAAAGTAAGGTTATGTGTATTTTATACAATCAATCAATGCTACTCTCGTACCACATATCACAGAGAGACAGCCTGGGATTTCACTGCCTCGTAAATTCTGATCCTTCATCAACAAGGATAAGGAGCTCCCACAGTCGCTGTGCCCACATGATGTACAGGTGGGACCTAAAAGTGTCAACAGGTGATGTGTGAATGTAGTATGATGCAAACTACCAAACATGTCAACGAATGCCTGCTTCATTTATTCCCTGGCAGAGTTGATGAGATCCATAAAGGTTATGTAACTCTACTTTACCAACTTTCATGTTACCTGTATCAATGCTAAAATTGAAAAAAATTCTCTTTCTGCACATCGTTTTAGACGAGTGACCGTCTCTATCTACTTGTATTTTTACCTGTTTATCAAAAATGTTAATATTTTCAGTCGTGTGAAAATGCCATAGTCTGCTGGAAACCGGGTCGCCTGGAGGACAAGGAGCTGAGGCCCGGAGACAACACGGCAACCCTCATCCACCGCTTTGACTACAAGGAGTGCGAAATCTGGTTCATCCGATTTGCAATTGACTTTGCACAAAAGGTGAGACCATAATCACATTATATTTTCCTGGTTATTACTACCTCTACCTTTTTAATGATTGAAAAATATGGAACAAACTCTGGTAGATCTGATGGAAGTGTGTTGTGGGCGTGTCGGTATGACCAAAGTAAGGTAGGGAGTCAAACTCTTTCTGTAAGTTGGCAGATCACTACATTCATTTTTCTACGATAACTGCATTATATTTTTAAGTCACTATTTACCTGAGTTTCAACAAAACGTTTTTGTATTTCTTACAATTGAAAAATATGTAACAAACAATTACATAGTGTCTCCATAGCTTAGGAATGACATAGAAAATAGTTGTGTCGACCTAGAAATTCCAAAAGTTGAAAGTTGTGTGAGTTCACTGTTTGAGAGTTTCAGTGGGACAAAAAAACTGTTTTTTTTTGGATTAAACTTAACTTTATTTAAAATACTAAACTCTAAATTCAACTGTCTTAAACTCCAGCTCATCAACTCACAAATCTACTCATACCCACATGAACAACCTGAAAAAATATACTATTCTACTGCCATATACCTTAAGTACAACTAGATTGCTCACTCTTCGATACAACGGTTTCATACTATGAGAAACTAATACTTAAGTAAAATTGACATGAAATCAAATTTAAAATTCTCAAAATTTTATGTATTAAATTAAAAATGGAATAAAGTGCTCCAACGCACTTAAAATGTTGACTGTGGCATTCGGCGAGTCTACTTTGTCTCAAAAAACTGTTTATAAGTGGTACAAGCACTTTACAGAAGTCCGAGAAGATGTTAATGACGATGAGCGTCCTGGAGTTGCAACCACATCAACAAACGAAGAAAACATCGAAACAGTGAAGAAGATGGTTTTGGAAAATTGTCAAATCACTATTAGGGAAGTTGCAGAGGATGTTGGCATATCAATCGGCTCATGCCATGCAATTTTCTCGAATGTTTTGGGCATGAAACGTGTGGTAGCGAAGTTTGTTCCAAAATTGCTAAATTTTGAGCAAAAGCAACGTCGCATTAGTATCGCTCAGGAGTTGTTGAATGACGTCAACGACGATCCAGATTTGCTCAAAAGGGTCATAACTGGTGATGAAACATGGGTATATGGTTATGACGTCGAAACCAAGGCCCAATCATCCCAATGGAAGCGGCCAGAAGAGCCAAGACCGAAAAAAGCACGCCAAGTTCGATCAAATGTGAAGGTTTTGCTCACTGTTTTCTTCGATTACAATGGCGTGGTGCATCATGAGTTCTTGCCAAGAGGTCGTACGGTTAATAAGGAATACTACAAGAAAGTTATGCAACGTTTGCGTGAAGCAATACGGCTCAAACCATTGGAATTGTGGAAAAACAAATCATGGATTTTACATCACGATAATGCACCAACTCACACATCAATGCTTGTTCGTGATTATTTGGCCAAAAACAACTCCCCAAATGCCTCAACCACCGTATTCACCAGATTTGGCTCCCTGCGACTTTTTCCTATTCCCGAAACTGAAGAGACCAATGAAAGGAAAGCGTTTTGCCACAATTGATGAGATAAAGTCAGAATTGAAGAACGAGCTGATGGCCATACCGAAAAGCGCATTCCAGAAGTGCTTCGAGGATTGGAAGAAGCGCTGGCATAAGTGCATTATATCTGAGGGGGATTACTTTGAAGGGGAGAAAATGGATATTGATGAATAAATAAATACTTTTCGAAAAAAATCGAAATTCACCTTTTCTTTTGAACAAACCTCGATGATATTTTCCTGTTTTTATTATATATTTTGGCATGTTTAGTCCATATTTACATGCATATTTTTAGTGCATAAATATACATAATTCAATGTCTACTAGTGATAGATTAAGAATTATGCTGTCTATAGTAATAATATTTTTGTTTTCAGACCATGGCCCTAGGAAACCAAATAGGCAAGACAATCGTTTGGGAACTTGACAATGGTGACCCTTCACTATCAAGAGTATCAACATTGCAGCACGTCAAGTGTGTATCGGCCATCAGGCAGACTGCCCTGAGTAGGGACGGCAACGTCCTGGTCTGTGTTTGTGATGATGGAACCATCTGGAGGTGGGACCGCCAAAGCGGATAGCGGAGTTTATCATAACTAATGAAGACAATTATTATGGTTTTTATTGTAAACTGATCATATTAGAGTTATCTTAACCAATGTGACCAGATTTATCATAACTGATGATAACAGTTATTGATTTCACTGATATTTATGTTTATATTTTAAAGTTACCTTAAGCAATGATAATGATTATAGCTATTGTAACTGGTGATTACTGTTATTATTATAAGTGATGGTATAAGAGTCATCTGAACTGATGTAACGATGATTACAGCCACTATTGTAACTGATGATAACAGTTATTATTGTGATTATTATACTGATGTCAGCAGAATTATCGCAACTGATGAAAACAATGATTAGTTGTTATTAGAAATTGGATTATATGCATATAAAAATGGCGCAAAATATGCACTAACAATGTCAAAATATCTACCAAAAGTAGAGATGTTCGATATTTCTGTCCCGGTGACTCATAGGTCATTGTAACCATTGATATTATTTCTCCGAGGAACCGGTTCCTTTTTTTTGTGAACTGAAAAACTGCAAATATTTGGGAGTAACCATTTGAATGTAGTGAAGCTGGTTCAGGCTCTTTTTCACCAGAACTACTCTGACACCCTCCCCCCTCCACAACAAGTGACACCAACCGAGATATCAACCGTCCCTAGTCTAAAATATACGATAAACGCGAATTTTGGAACCAGTTCTTTGGGAAAATTTTGATTTTATGGAGGGGGGTGTGACCAGCCAAAAATTCTGAATGAAAAAAAAACCGGTTCATTGATGAACTATCATAAAATTTTTTACAAAAGGAACAGGTTCCAAAAATAACCAGTTCCGACTGCAGAAGATAAAATTCACGTGTTTTCCTCATATTTTCCGAATGAAAGGCTGAAATATGTATTAATGACAAGGAAAGGCTAAAATATGCGCTAACATAAAAAAGGCTTAAATATGCAAATGCGTATGATCCGATGTCTACTTATTATAATAATAACAATAATTGTAACTGATAATATAAGAGTTATCATAACCAATGATAATGTGATGTTTTTAATAAATTATTGATTGCAGAGTCATTGTCACCGATGATAGCTCTGCTATACAATTTAAGAGTTATCATAATAACTGATGAACTTAATTTTAGTTATTGATCATTTTACGTACTTACTAATTTTACCACCAGACTTTGCCCGAGATTCCAGTACTCTTTTTCCTATTGAACAATTGAAAAATATGAAACAAGTAATATGGTGTCTCTGGCTGGCGATAGAGATGATCTTGCGAGCTGAGAATAGGTGTGTTGAAATTTCAGACATGAGACGATTTTGTACTTGTTTCTGGTTGAAAATAACTAAAAAATAGTTGTTTTTGTTATTTGCAGTGTTGAAAAAGTAACTCGATTCAGTTACAAATATGGAACTTATTTGAATGTCTAATTTAATCAGTTTGGCATATATAAACAATTCACCGAAGAGCTTATACCTAGAAGTGTAATCTATAACGATCTGGAAGAAAACTGATGTTGGCAATTTACATAAGACCTTACACAGATAGGACAATAAGATCAAAATAAAGAATTTCAATATTTGAAAACATTCACCACCATCAGTTTCACCAGGAATGAGGAAAAATTGAGTTTATTTCGGGCGTAGCAGACACGTCCACGACACACTTCTATTGTTTTATCTCTTCAGTGGACAAAAGGTACTGACTATAAATTTTTTTGTGTGGTAGGTACTTTCATCTAAATTTCAAACCTTTAATTAAAATTCCATAATAATATATCCTCCATGACTGTAAGTTAGTTATATTCAATTACATAAAAGTGCAAATCTTTGTTTTAGAAATAAGTACGCATTTCTGAAATTGAAAATTAAGGCAGTCATGAATGAAGGTATTGAATAAATTTTTTATAAATTTTTAAAATATTTATTTTTATGTAAACACCGCAAAAGAGTTCCCACTGCCCGAAGCCAGTTGGTTAGCGATGGTAAATTATTAATTTTATCGCAAATTAAAACATGAAAACATAATTCGGCAAAAGTTCAAATTATACCAAAGTCAAGTAGTATAAAATAAATGAAGATAAAATAAAGGCAATTTCATAAAGTTTATAAAATATCAGCCATGAGCGAAAGTTTTGATGAACCCTTTGATGCTCGATACTTCTTACGTTTGTTCATTCATCGATACGGTGTACTATACTTCATACGCACGCTTTGGCTTAGCTTGCGTCACGGAAGGCAGACTAGTCGGAGTTCGGAGTAACACACGAGGCTACGCTTAATACTTCATATGCTAATGAGCTCACGAGAGTCTGAGTGAACTCTGACGTGTAGAGAGGTGTGTGACGTGCACGAAGCGCTTCACACGTGAATGATTCATCACTACAGTGAGACTGAAGGGGCTGGGGAGGGAAAGGAGATGGGGAAGAGAAAGGTTGGGAAATAGTTTTATGTAATGCATGAGCTCTGTCTATAAGAGTTGGATTTAGGTTAAAGCGATAAGTGAAGAAGATTACTATCTCGGTATTTAACAAAGGATCTGTTGCATTATTGTATAATTGGTATTATAGACAGCCCTGATTTACCGAACTTTATTACCTTTCACATACCAATGATAACTACTCGATCCAAAATTCTATTAAGTTATAACAATAATATCAGGACTAAGTCTTTCAGATACTCTGGATGCTTGTACCTAGATTGCATGTAGTTGGTAATACATACACAGAGGTGGTTGTGTATTTAACCGCAAGGAATGTTGATACAAGAAGGCTAAAATATCACATCTTCAATCAATATTAATTTAATGTAATCGAACACTATTTTACAACTATTCTTTCTTTTTGTTTGAGCAAATAATTTTCATTTTTTCACTGTTTAATGTACCTACCTTTATGTGTAAAAGCCCACTCGGGCGTATACAATAAAATAAATGATAAAGTTGCAGTATTTTTGAACAATTTATTCTAATCACTTTATAAATAACCAAACATTTTGCAAAGTAACATTTTTTTCTAAATTCTATATTGTACAGTAAGGCGATAATTTGTCAATTTCATACTGCAATTTTTGCTTCTTTCCCAGCTTCTATTTGTGTGAAGCTGGTTGGCTTTCCAAATTTAACCATATTCTTCTTGTCGGGTATAAACACTTCAAATGTTTTATAGTAATGTAGGATATGACCTGAAAATATCAAATGTTATTCAGCGCTACAGACTTCGAAGTGACGATAGCTAACCTCCAATAGGAAATATGTATCAAAGAGAAAGGAATAATTACTTATATAATATAAATTTATATGTACCAAACAAAAAAATATATAGTGCAGAAACATTGCACAGTTGAATTTGAATATCGCTAGAATGAATCCTAATACCAGGTGTAAAATTTGGAACCCTTTAGAAAAAAATCTCCACACTTATTCATGCTTATTTATTATTCTGGGGAAAAATCCTTATAGTTTTTAACTTGTTGAAAATATATTTTGTAAGGTTGGGATGTTCAGAGCTTTATCATATTTGAAGGTCATCAAATTGACAATCAGCACCATTTTGAATTATTGACATTTGAATGGCCTTCGTTAAATGTCAATTCTCAGCCTGTTAGCACAACAACATAAAAGCTGAAGTGGGCTAAGAATGTGACCGTTCAAAGGTATAATGTTAAAAATGGTGCTGATTGTTGATTTGATGGTTATCAAATATGATGTTCGAAACACCCCAACCTGATCTTAGTTTCACTTACTAAGGTTACGGGCACAACCATATTAGTGTTTTATATAGCATCCTATTATATAGTAATAATAACCCACAAAAATTTTTGCAAAAAATAATTCTATCTATTTGCATGTTATAATTTCCTAATTTATGTTTGATAAATACCTTACAATGAATATATTAATACCGAGGTAGCTGTGAAATGTTAGGATGTTCATTATAAGGTATTACGAAATATATAATAGAAATTAAAACATAGTAATAGCTAGAAAAAAATATTTATATTAGGTTGGCGGTGATACATTTCGATTTTTTTGCAATTGAATCATAGATATCACAATACTTTTACTAAAATTTGGTCGCTATTATGGAGGGCTGTTAACAATGTTACTCACATACAGTATCATGGTCAAGTTTGTATTTGGCGGCAATATAGAGAGTTGTAAATTTATCTGGCTCATAGTGGTATCCATTGATGAATTCGAAAGACTGTTTTAATGTGACGTAACCTTCCGGTATGTCGGTGGGTTCCTTGTAGCCCCAATCGAAGGATCCAACAGGATCGCGGTCCAGGGGGAGAGGTCTGATTTGGACTATTTTCTCAGGAAGCTGTCAAAAATAAAACACAATACACATAAACAATGCGGTAACTTTTTCTCTCACTAATAAGGTGGGTACCTGTACTCAGATATTTAAATAAAAGGCATTTTAATTTATGGAATAAAAATACATGCATGTAAAAAAAAAAAAACTTTGAAAAGGGAAATACTAATATAAGAAAGATAAGAGTATTTGACTGCTCATAGGTAAGTAGGGCCATTTAGACTAAAAATAAAATCCATGCCCCAAATATAATATTTAAAAAAATTGAAAATGGACGTAAAATATTTTGGCATGTCAAAGAATTCCAGATGGTACATGCAATTTTATGATATCTTATAACACAATTCAAAGACGATTTGAGGGGTGGAGAATTTTAAACAATTTTGTGGATTTGGCTGCGACTTGAATATATCGCTCTACTTAAAACAGTTGTCGGCTGAACATGATGGGAGTTTTAGTCTTTACAGAGAGATTTATGCAAATCATTGATTCATACCATTTGCTCATTTTATAGTAGAATGTATAATAATAACTAGTACCCGGCATGCTTTGCAATGCCATTCGAAGAAAGGTAGTGTTTGTGTTTTAATTCTGCTTATTGAATTGCTTTTGAATACACAATATTTTTTGTTTTTCTGTCTTGTGCGTATATTAATAAATCATAATGTTTCAAAAAACGCATTTTTTATCCATTTTTCTTGTCCACACTTTTATAAATACTATAATCATAATTATCATCTTAATAGAATGCAGCAAGATATTATTCAGACTTCAACTTTCACCTGGATCGAGCAGTGCGTAATCGAACGGTATTCACTCTTTCTTCCCGTTGCTCTTCTTTCTCGGACAAACGGGCTTGAGCTGTTCGAACTCGATGGGTTTCCAGTCTTGCTTCCCGTTGCTCGACTGTTTCTGTCTTTTTCTTTCGAATAACGACCAAGTAATGCCTTTTGGCGACTATTACTGTTTGAAAATTTTATTTCATTCCAAACGTTTGTTTCAAAAAAAAAATTTAAGTAGGTACCTAATTGTGTTCTTCATTTTGAAAATATTCTACGCAAACAAATCTTCGTCTGTGGAAAATGTAATATGTAATACGGGCTAACCTCAATACAACAGGCGGGTTCAATGTTTTTCATACTAATTTTAAAACGTTATGGCAAAAGTTTTAAATATTTGATTTTATTCAAACTACTCTCTAAACCTGTTTTTGTCACTAATAAAAACAAACTGCTATTTTCAGCGAAATCGATCGAGTAATTTTTGAGAAAATCTAACAGACAAAGACACACAAACAAACATTCATTTTTATATATATATATATATATATATGTATATATTATATCCTTGGAGTAACAATATATGGAGAGAGAGCTAATTATTTTTACCCAACCTATACAAATTTGAGATTAATCACTTTCTCTGAGTTTTTACGTCGTAAATAATGAGAAAGAAAGAGACTGCACAATTTTCCAAATTATCACACCACTTTAAAGTATTGTGAGGATGTTCTTCGTGTCCCGCGTCTCCGTTGACTACACCCACACGTTTTGATATGTGAAATAAATGGACATAAGTTAACAGTTTTTTAGGTTGTATACTATATTTTTGTTTATAACAATACTGTGAAAAAGTGGTTATACAAATAAACAAAAACATTATGTCGACATGTGCTATGAATGGATGTATAGATACCCTAGTCCTAGCCACGCCCAGGTCTAGCCGAGTCCGGCAAAACACATCAAAACTGACTACACAGCAGCGCTCTCTCTTGTATATTATTGCTCTGAGATTATATCTTATTGCGTGACAATCAAACTAGACATATCCCGAAATAGTTTTGTTGAAGTTGGGTATGCGAATGTTGTAAGTTTGGGAAACATTGCTTTGGGTGTAACCTAATTAATGCCAGTTACACGTGGCTCATTAAAGTATGAATAATACAATAACAATGATTGTTTTACAAAGTTTGCATTAATTTACTCACCACGTCGGTAGATGATACAAATACATCTTTTAATCGGCTATCCAACATGACATCTTTTCTAGACAACTCTTCAACTAGATTAGGGTTATCTGAAAACATAAATTATTTAAATGTGACCTAAAATTATCATTCACTACTTATTAATGAAGATGACCATAACAGGGTGAAACCGGTCCGATCTAACAATAAACAGTGGAAAATAATTTTAAATGTCTGTTATTTAATCATATATTTGTATATACTCTTCTGTGATTGAAACGAGTGGATTGGTTTCTAGTTTATGATAATTGCCTTGGTATACGGAGATAAAACACAATTCATTCAATTCTGTGAGAAATTCCGTAATCCTAACACAAAAGAAATTAAACCATAGGACATAAATATAATGAAAATCTAAAAGCATTTATTTAAAATCCAAAGGTAGGAATAATATAGTGCTAAGCATACCTCTTAAAACGTTAGCTAATGAAATCTCATCAGATTTATATTTAGGGGCTGGTACTAGTTTGTCCTTGGAAATAGCTCGAATGGCTCTATTTTCTATATTCCAATCTTTGAGGGGTTTCAAGAGAATACGAATTGCATTACCCATTTTAAAAATAATTCATGTAATCAAAAGCTTTCTCAAAAGAAAATAATTCCATACAGAATTAGTACATTTTTGTACTAATGAGTATTATGTACAGCTTAAATCATGATTATTGGACTAAGGGTAAAATTCTAACGATTGTAGTTATCTTTCCGTTAATTATACTTATCATTAGAGTTTTTACACTACATAATACCCTAACTGACTTTAAATTCTGACAGAAGAATTGCAGGTTAGATATTTATTGCATAGTTATAAGGAACTGGTTCCAAGCCGGTCGCTGGAACCGTCGATATTATTTCTCCGAGGAGCAGGTTATTTTTGGAACCGATTCCTATTTTGAAAAAGTTGGTAATATGTGAGAGTGAACGGTGGTTTTTAGTTGGAATGTCATGACGAAACCAACCTGGTTCCGATTCTTTTTCACTAGAACTAATCTGACACTTACTTTTTTTCAGAATATCGGTAGCAACTTCCCCCCGTGAAATAAAAATATTTAGAGAAACCGGCTCCAGAAGTAACTGTATAAATTTTCGGTTCCTCGCCGGTCTCAGATATCAACCATTTTTAGATTTTGTTTGAAAACTTCCAACAATAAAAAAAATCCCAACTTTATTTTAGTTTTATAATTTAATCATCGCAGGTCCATAAGAAATAATAGATAAGGTCGTCTAAATTTGAATTAAAATTTTAAAAGTCTGATTTCTCCACTTGTCGGAAAAAAATAATACTATGATATTTTTTTTGGATGTCCCTCACTATTTTTTTTTACTCATGCGCACCTTTACCTGTGTGAACTATTTGCCATGAAGTATATAGCGCGTAGCAAGTCGAGCCGTCGTCAGTTTTAAATTTGCCATTGGCGAGTTCGGTCGGGCGCTACTTACATGTCCGATTCAAGTTTTTAATTTAAAGTTGATCAAATGATTATTGCAATGTCGATTAATATCCGCAGTGCGCCGCCGGTAATATTGCGAAGAAATCGAAATCGCGATTAAAACAATATTTTATTTTATTAAAAGTTCTCACTTTTCATATTTATTTTACTCCTTCAAGTGCTTTGATTTAAATCGTGTATTAATATAATAAATCGTTTAAAAAGTATTATTATAAAAGTGTTGTGGGTAGTTTTTTTTAAATAATAGTAAAATACGCTTTTATAATATTGTGTGTAATACGAGTGTAACACGGTGAATTATTTTGATAAAAATACCAAAGCATTATTGCAGTGTTCAAATGCAATGTCGATAAATATTCAAAATGCGCCGCCGGTAATATTGCATAATAATAATTCGAAATCGCGATTAAAACTATATTTTATCAAAAGTTTCACTTCTCATATTTCTGAGATAAATTTTACTCTTACAAGTGCTTTGATTTAAATCGTAAATCGTTTCTAATATTTATTGTAAAAGTGTAGTGGGTAATTTTAAAAAATATACACAAAAAGATACGCTTCTGTAATATTGTGTGTGAAACGATTGTAAGTGAATTATTGTGATTGGATTATCTTCAAGCTGCTTCGAAAGGTAGATCTTGATGCAGTCGGAGCAGAGAATCATCCAAGTAGTGAGTGACTTTTTCTATAATTTAAAGGTTTCCATGATTCAAAAGTGCTTTGGAATAACTTTAATTATATGTACAAGCCTCATCATTGGGTTAAAAGGCATAGGTTTTTTATTATTAATGAATGAAATAAAAATGTTAAAACCTTTAACTGGTTTTTAACATTTCCAAAATAATAAGAAGGAAACTTGTTTGCCAATTTGTCCAGTTAGGGAAATAGGTTTAACCATTACTTTTAATTCCATTATCGGAGAACTGAACGCTGCTGGCTTAGTAAAAAAAATATTCCAAAGAAGCGAAGCCAGTAGACCACAATGATTCAGATATTAATCATTTCTAAAAAATATGCAAATTGACTAATCTATGATTTAGTGATGAGCATAGTCGAAACTAGCGTTGGGAAAAACTTCAATGTTTTGTGAATGCTTCACGAATTGTTAGTTCTTTAAAATGAACCCTTCGCAGTGAACACTTCAATTGAAGTAAAATTTCTTTCAATGAAATGAATGAACGCTAAAATGAACTACCGACTACAATTGAAGTATTTTTTCAATTAAATGAATGAAGGCTAAAATGAACTACCAGCATCAATTGAAATATTTGTTCAATGAAATGAAGTTATTGAAATAAATGAACGCTAAAATGAACTACCGACTTCAATTGAAGTATTTGTTCAATGAACAATGAATGAAGTAGGAACTGTTGCCAACAAAGTAGTTCTTTCAAAGCGGTCACAGTCACAACGCTAATTATAGTCAATAATCCATACAGTACATACATAGTAGAAGATGACTAAGACGACTCAGACTCCGATGATTAATATTATTTTATTTTTGAAATGTCTAACTATTTTTTGTTTCATATTACTAACACCTTTCAATGTTTTGGTTTCCGAAAAAAAGTTCTCGGCCATAACGACTTATTTACCATACCTATTTTTTTTATATAAAAAAAACTAAGGGAGAGGTTAGCGCTACACAGGGAGACCGATCAAATCATGTTCGCCAGGTTTTACAACATATTGATACTAATATCAGAAGTAAGAATTTATTTTTTACACGTTCAGCCGCTGATGACCAACGGAAGTATAATGCTCCAACCAGCTCGAATGACATCGCTATGGTATATGTAGCAGATAGAGATGGGAACTTACCGACAGGTATGGATATCGCTGTTTATCCAATAGATGTTCAAGGACTTCAACGGGTGGCGACTTTATCAAAGCACTTAGATCCTATGGTTTTCCCATTTTTATTTCCCGGGGAGAATTTGGTTGGACACCAGGTTTTTAACACCATGCTGATTTTTCTACTGCTCAACGTCATAACATATGCAGTTTTATGCAAGTAAATTAGCAGTGCGAAGAAACATCTTTAATCCAGTCCATTACGCAGGTAAACTTTTTCAACAGTATTTAATTTATGCTTACATTATTTATGAGTCCAGTCGCCTAGATTACATTAGGAAAAACCAACGACACCTCAGAGTGGAATGCTACCAAGGTTTGCAAGACCACGTAAGAAATTTAGCCACAGACAGAGGAATACGAGCAGGTAATGTAGTCATTCTACCATTTTCACTTACTGGTGGATCACGCCACATGAATAAACTTTATCATGATTCAATGACAATGGTACGTAAGTTTGGTCGTCCTGATTTATTCATTACTTTTACATGCAATCCCAAATGGCCAGAGATACAAAATGAATCGGAAACTTATCAAACGGTCACGGACAGGCCTGATGTAGTGGCGAGGGTCTTCCAGCTAAACGTCAAGGAATTCATTCATGATATGACAGAGAAACATGTTTTTGGAAAGGTAATTTGTTGGGTGTATACAATTGAACAGCAAAAGCGAGGACTCCCCCATTTACACGGTGTGTTTACACTTTGCAACCAGGGTAAGTTGTATAGTACTTCTGATATTGATAATATCGTGTCTGCAGAGATACCCGATCCGAGGAATTCTATTTTGTATCACATTATTTCGAAAAATAACATTCACGGACCATGTGGCATACTTAATCTAAGGTCAGTATGTTTGACAGGGTAAATGTTCCAAAAAATTCTTTAAATCATTTAAAGATGCTACTAATAATAATCCCGCAACCTACTCGGAGTACAGGAGACGCGATCATTTTTCTTAAAATCATTTTGTTCGAGGAACACGTATCGACAATCGATTTGTTGTTCCATATAATGCATTCCTTAGCAAAAAATATGATGCACATATTAATGTTGAAATTTGTTCTTCTGTCGCGAGTATTAAATATATTCATAAATATGTATCTAAAGGCTTTGATTGTGCTAGGATGGAAATTAGACAAGAAGCTGAAAACTTAGAAGAGAATGTGGTTATCCAATATGATGAAATTAAGCAATATATCAATTGTCGATATCTAATTGTATTTTTTTTTTATCTTACTGGGACTCTTTTTTACTAGTTTATATGTGATTTTTATGTTATATTTAAAATTAATCTAAAACTACTTCTGCAAAATGATTGTTGTAAATATCACAATATTTCTGATTGGATAGATCGATTTTTGATGGTCCGTGGCGCTCTCGGAGCAGCCTGGCGTGTTTTTAGTCTTTCTCGTTATTTTTCGTCAAATAAGTAGGATATTTTACAAATTATTTCTTTAAAATTACACTAAAATTACCGTTGCTGTGTATAGGTTAAGTGAATAAACTCTAAATAATTTTAAAGTGACTAGTTTCGACGTAATTTCGATTTTTAAGAAAATATTTGAATCTTCAAATATCAGTTTTTTTAAATGCAGTGCCACGCCCGAGAATGGTTGTCACATGGTGACCATTTGCCACATGTTTTTGTCTCCCTTCGACCGCCGGCCCGGTAACCGGCAGGCGACCTTTTTGCAATACAATCATCAGTTCTTCTTTTTGCCTGCGCATATAACCTGTTAGAAATGTCGTGGCGCTTTTGCAGCTGCCTGACGTGTTCTAGTCTTGTTATTTTCGCCAAATAAGTAGGATATTTCACAAATCACTTAAAAAAAAAAATAAAATAAAAAAAATAAAATAAAAAAAAATAAAAAAAAAAACTAAAAAATAAATTAATTAATTAATAATTAAAATAATAATCATAATTTTAATTTAAAAATTGTGTCTATCTGATGGGACCTGCCAGGTAAGTATGTTCCTGTATATTTTCTTATCTAAACTAGGAATTAATATGTAATGATCTTGAAGGAACAATATATGGAGGGATAGCTAATTTGTTTTACCCAACCCATCCGAAATTGTAATAAATCACTGTTTCCGTGTTTTTACATCGTACACCATGAGAGAGAAAGAGACAACAAATTTCTTGGACGGCTTCTATATACTGTCGTAATGTTCTTAAGCTGGTTATTTTCGCTGGTTAACGGCAGGACTCCGCCCACATTTTTTATTTTGCCACTAAACTTGACACAACTAAACGGTTTTTTAGGTTAGATGCTATATTTTTGTTGATAAAAATACTGTGAAAAGGTGGCTATACGAATACACAAAAACATTATGTCGATGTGTGATATGAATGGATGTATAAATACCGTAGCCTTAGTCTTAGCCACGCTCATTTGCGCCGAGTCATGTTAAAATCATCAAAAACAAGTCCAAAACTGACTTCACTGGCTTTGGCTTGGGCTACCTCTTGTATACTCTAAGGTAATGATAGAAAGTAAGATCTGTACAGCGCCCTTGAGGTGATTTTTCACAAAAACGGCGCTATACAAATCGTCCAAATATTATTATTATTATTATTCGACGATAGCACAATAACAACAAGGAACACTTACAAGTAGAGATGGTCGATATTCCTGTCCCGGTTAAAAGAAGCCGGTTCCAAGCCGGTCGCTGGTTCAATATTATTTCCCCGAGGATCCGGCTATTTTTGGAACCGGTTCCTATTTTTCGCAACAACAAAAAAATTGCGAATTCCTATTTAATGTTTTTCGCCAGAATGGTGGTAGCGGTTCCTTTTGGCGAGAAATTCTTTGAGAACCAGTATTTAATCCAATGCTTTCTGTTCTTAGAATATCGCTAACAACCCCCCCCCCCCCTCATAGAAATAAAAAAAATCAGGAACCCTTTTTTAATAATATTAAAATGACTTCCTAATTTTAAAATTTTCTTCGTGGAACTTTTCTGGGACCAGCAACTGGTTCCAAAAATAACTGGAATCGTAGGGACACCCAATTTCCGATGTCACTATCCCTAATTTATTTATCTTGTAGCTGTACCTCAGAGTAACAATATAAAGAGACCGTACTAATTTGTGTCAAATCGTTGACAAACTCGCAAAATATAGCTCTCTCTTTATGCTCGGTTCTATAAACATATGAGAAAAAGAGACAAACAATTGTTGAAACCAATACACAATTTGGGGCGGGCTAAATGCCATGTAGCCTTTTTTTAATCTACACGAACTTCACACAAGTTTTGACTGTCAGGCGAACGGGCTGTCAAAAGTACGTAAATAGTTCAAAACTTGAGTGATTTTTTGTGCAATATCAAACAAAACGTCATGGCCATATGTGCTATGCTTGGATGCTTTAATCGAAGTACAAAAGGACAAAAAAAAACAGTTTTCACACGTATGTACCGTAAAAATCATCTTTTTTAGTTTGATTCAGGGCTATGCCAAAATTGGAATATTATTATGTATTTAATTATTTTTAGATTTCCAAAGAATGAAAAAAGGCGAGAAAAATGGATCCGTGCTACGAGAAGGCAAAATTGGACTCCCCAATACCATAGCACAATCTGCTCAGTCCATTTCCCAAGTAACCACTTCGACAAAACATTTACAAAGATCCGTCTTAAGGATTTCGCGGTGCCTCAATATGATTCGATAGTACCTTCGGCAATACAAAAGGTTTTTATGGACAATTTTTTTCACATCTTTGACCAGTTTTGACACCACCATTAAAATTTTTGGTGCAAAACAAATGAATTTATAATACAACGATTACCATTTTTTTATTCAATGACCAAACCAATACTTATAAGAATAACATTTTCAGATAAGTGTAATGGGTAATGCGGAGATTTTTTTTTCTAGTTTCAAAATTCGCGTATTACGTTAAAGTATCATATTTTTTAAGACTACCTTTTTTGGAGTATCTACGATTGGTGCAACTACAGAATTCTCGGGCGTTATGGATCTAACATCAAATTCCAATCTAATTTCTTTTTCTTTGATTTAACAAATATGTTAATTTGAATTCATACGTTTCATCTGGATTTTTATACCCTTAGCTTCTAGTTAATTGTTTTTTTTTTTAAATCTATTGATGTGCACATGCACTATTGTACCCATATCTGAACCTGTTCTCTGATTATTTATGATAACGATCATGCATTTAGATAGTTTTAATTTTGTATACATAATATATTATATATTATTTTCTTCTTGTTAGTTAGTATTATTAGCTTAATTAATTAAGTATGAAGCACACTTGACGTGAAATATCTCAAAGCTGTGCTATATAAGTTCACTGTTATGATTATCTGCATTCGAAATTTCCTTACAAAATAACGTGGGACGGAAAACATCCCTACAATACTTAAAAGCGGTGTCATGTTTTGTGAAATTTTTTGTGTCTCTTTCTCTCTCATGGTGTACGACGAAAAACGCAGAGAAATTGATTTATCGCAAATTTATATAGGTAAAAAAAAATGATCTCTCTCCATATATTCTTACCCCAAGGTTAAGAAAATGATTTAACATCTGTTATCACCGTACATTTTTTTTATTTTACTTTTGTTTGTATACTATTTTGTTGATGGAACTGAAGTTCACTTTATAATATGTATTATAAAATGTTCTGTACTAATGATTTAATTCGTTTTTATTTTTATCTATAAATAAGATTTTAAAATTTTTATTGATTAAAGTATTTATGAATATAATATATTTACAACATTCATTCTTTTTAATGATTTACAACTACCTACTCACAACAAAATACCTAATTTACTTAATTTGTGACAACCCTGTTAGTGATTTAGGCCACACACCCTTTGGTCAATGCTTGGTTAAAAGTAGCGTCAAAATTTTGCAAAGTTAGGTCTCTATATATAGTTACTCTAAGAGCTGTACAGAGCAGCCAAGTATGTACCGTGTTCGATGTTGTACTCCATAAATAGAAAATGCGCTTTTAAAAATAGTAGCTTCGTAAATTTATGAACACACTAAAGAATGTGGCACTTCTTCAAGATGGCTTCCCATGGTTTGCCAACTTGCGTGTGTGACGTTCTTTGTTTTCATTATTGTTCGTAATTTGAATCACAATTTATGTTCATTTTGTCGTAAAAGTGGGTTCAACTCGATTATATTTTAGTATTTTATCTATATCGAGTTGTTAGTTAGAAATCTTCGTTGGAAATGTCAAATGATCTGATTGGAATTCTGCAACTTCGAATACTATCACAAATCGTTCTGAGATATGTGTCATTCTGTGAGAGATGATTTCCCATACTTAGGACTTACAAAACATCACATCGAACGTGCAATAAGCTAAAAATATTCTTCTCGCATAGTCTAATATATATAATCTATACTATGATAAATACGTCGAAGTACAAAAGTGCAATCCCTGAATAATAAGGTATCTAATTTTGGCACTGTTGCCATATGAATATTTTTGTTCTATTTATGTACTGCTTCCATCTTAAATTGCTATTAAATTGTAGCATTCTCATGTCATTCGCTTGCAGCAATTATAAATTTGGTTTTAGATTGAATATAGAATTGCCCAAAAAGGCAATGTATATGTAAACAAACGTTCATACTGATGAGAAACAACTTCTATGCTATTACAAAATCATACACAATCAGCACAATATTCTCAGCATAAAGTATGCTAAATTTTACAAATATTCTTTATTCTAGTTGAAGAATAAAAAATGATTTACTTTTTCAGATACATACTGAAGGCCCCAATATGTTATGACAGTTTATATTGCTCCAAAATTGGCGATAGAGGAGAAGCGCCCAAAACTATTGATAAAGAAAATCCAATATACATTATATTCACCTTATACTTGTATAGTTCAGTAGCAATCGCAAGAGAAGTAGAAGACATTCTAAATAAAAGTGCAATTCAGTTATAAAAAAAGTGCTGTGCATATAGTATGTATATCATATAATCAAATAGGTGAATTCACCATACAAATCATGATGCATTGCTTTAGTTGGTGGGAAGGAACTAATCCTTTAATTAACATTAACGAACCGCCTTTAAAAGTGATAGTGCCATGTTGATAATATAGCAATACTCACTCGACGTAGAACATCATGTGTAACTGCAGTGCCTTATACGTAATGTGTAAACTATTGATTGACAGTGATAATTAACATTACATCAAAAATAATACGGAATATGGTGCTCTAAAGAATCGCAATTCTTTTAATAAGATTTGTTTTATCATAAAGACACATTGAATTGATAGATTGATTATTGAAGCCTATTGGGTGGGTGCTGAGGAAGAGACGGGACAGTTTGAGCTTAGGGGGGATTTGGTTGTGCGTGGTTGTGTAAAAGTGGTGGAAAGTGGTAGTGGGGTTTGGGGGTTGGTGGTGATGGGGTGAGCGGGAGGCGGGGCCATGAACCCGGGCGCACCGCCCTCCTCCGCCGCCAAGGCCGCACAGCGTTCCTCCTCGGGCTACCACCAAAAGGCGCTCGCCGAGATACGCAACTCCCTGCTGCCCTTCGCCAACAGCAGCGATGGCCAGGGGGGGCAGGGGCAAGGGGGGGGGCAGCAGCTCACGGACCTGGCGCTGCTGCGGCACTCCCTCAGTCAGCTGCTTACCCAGGGATATGAAGAGGTAACAAACAAATTATTGAATGTCATACCTAAAAAACAATCAATAGTCATTATTAATAAAATTGGCACACAGTTCATAAAGTCTCTAAAACTGCATGCCAGAAAAAAATGATTGTGGATTAAATATTTTATATTCATTTTTAACATTTTTTTAGAGCCTAATGCTCCATTATAACATTAATGATGAAAATATTAATTAAATGAATTAGAAAATACAGAAAAGAAAAAAGCTTTGGTGCAACCAAGACTCGAACTCTGAATCTTCCGCTTGTCGGGCGAATGCATTACCATTGTGCCACCGAACCCAGTTCCCTGAACTTTGTTTTTCTTTGTTCGTTAGTAGCATTTTTTTGTAAACGAAGATTCTATCCGAACTAAGTCGCGAGCTTAGATAGTGTCTTGGATGAATTACCCATTTTTATTTTATCTTTAAAAAATTATTAAACTTATTTTTCTTGGTGCATACACAGCTTTACACCACAATTGACTGCACACCACTAATTTATTAACCGATCTGACAAAATATTTTGTGGTTCGATCCATTAAAAACAAAAATGGAAATAGAAAATGCATGATTTGATATTGCTCACATAGATTGTTTAGCAATTACAATAATTTTATTTTGAGTAATATCATTCATGAGCTAAAGCTACCTATAAATATTTGCGGGCATGCAGATTCCAGCACGTCGAATTGTGTGATGAACTAGAGGTATATTTGATGTAAAGGTGATTGATATTCGAACCGCAGAGGGTGCCAAAGTTCCGCATCAATTTTGATATTTCTGTCCCGGTGACATTATTGAAGAAAATTACAGTCGTTCAATATTCTGCATTGTTCTGGTGTCATGTAATGGTATCGGAGTTCCTCCAACACCCAATCGGCCAATTAGGGTTCTGTGGCCAAAAAAAGTTTGGGAACTGCTAGTTTATATATATTACAATGGTTTTTTTTAAAATAAATGTTATTCATGAACTAGCTACTCATAGGTGCTACTTAAGGTCAAACCGCACTAGCGCGTCAGCAGCGCTGCACTGCACGGCGCGTCGCTTCACCACGAAATATGTTTTCACTGTTTTGTATGAAGCAAACCACACCAGAGCGGCGTGGCACGGCGAACAGAAAAGTGACGCGCAGCGACGCACTAGTGCGGTTTGACCTTAATAATATTTTGATAAATTGTATACCGCCGCTTTTGTGAAAAATCACCTCAAGGGCACTGTACAAATCTTAATTCCGAGGCTATATCGTATTGATAGCTACATATTATTTGTGGCATATTAATATGTATTTATATTATGTACAGAGTAAATATATAGAAACATAAATACGAGGCAGGTCACTTCAAATAAACACAATTATTTTATTTTATTTACTGCAAGCTACTTATAAGCACATTTTATGTTGGGGTTAGTCGGAAAGTAACATTAACATGATGTACCACGAATGAAACTATTAGTAGTAATGTTGATTTTTGATTAATTGTATATTTTTATCTCAGTTTATTTTATCATGCCTTCTGTTTTTAATGATTTTTTTCATGTAAGTATATTAAATTTTTAAAATCTTATTGTTTTATTTTCAGGAGGTTGCTCTTAGAGCTCTAAAGTTTTTTGGAGGTCGTTACGATGCGGCGCTAGACTTCCTCTCAAAGCAGCAGGATTCAATAAATGGACCTAAGAACTCTTTGGGGACAAAGTTAAATAGAAAACCTAGTATAGAAAGAGAGCTGGGCCTCCAGAGGGGCAGCCCAGCTTTAGACTCCGGGGCAGGAAGCTCCAGGTCAGATAGCCCGAGACTAGTCGATCACTCTCACCCACATGAGAAACTCTCCAGGCAATATTCTCCTTCCAGCTTTGGGGAGGCTCCTCCTTTACCCCCTCCAAGATGCTCCTCAACCCCTCCCCCACCGCCACCCCCTCACCAAGTCCCCCCTTCCATGCAGCAGCTTCTCAAGCGCATGTCCCCTGCCCCCCCTGTGCCTTCTGCACGTGGTACTAGTCCGGTGTCGTCATCCCCCGCCCCCTCCCGTCAGCCCATGATAGTGCAGAATGGCCCTCAAGTCCAGCAGCAACTCTCCCAGCAGATGCAGGCTCTTAGTATTTACCCTTCCGGTAACAACGCCGAACTTCCCCCTCCTTACCCGCTTCCGGGATGTCCTCCCCCTCCACCTCCGTATTCTGTGTCTATCCAGAGCCGACAGAGTCCCACCCAGTCTCAACAAGACTACCGCAAGAGTCCCTCTTCCGGAATATACTCTGGCGGAACCTCTGCCGGCTCTCCTAGTCCTATAACAGTGTCCCAGTCTGTTGGTAATTGTTCTTCCGTGGCGAGACCCACCCCCCTGCTGGCTTGGGGAGCGAGACAAGCTAAAACCCAACCTCCTATCATCATGCAGTCTGTGAAGAGTACTCAAGTTCAAAAACCCATTTTGCAGACTGCCATAGCACCTGTAGCTCCTCAAACTACGGGCAATCCGTCCCCCCAACCACCTCCCCCATCATACGCTAGTTCCATACAACAGAAACAACAAACTCAAGTTTCTGGGTATTCAGTTAGCCCCAAGCCCCCCTCACCCAACAGCTCGGCAGGTACTCCTCCTGTGTCTAGCTCTAGCCCTCTCATTCCTACCACGGAGCCCCCCAGCTATGCCATAACCATGCAAGCCTTGGCTGTGCAGAGAGGAATACACCAATTGCCACCTCCTCCTTATGGAAATCAAGAAGACAGTATGTCAATTTCATCTTCGCAAGTAGCGCATTCTTCAGTACATAAAAAGTTCTCCATGAATAACACAGATTCAAGATCGGAGAGTCCACAAAGCACTTCATCTACTGACAGTCCTTGTCAAAACCCAACAGCCTACCCCTGTACTTCGGCCATGGACGTAACACCTCCCCTTCCTCCAACTGCTTCATCCTCAGTGACTAATAAAAATCTAGGCCTTAATGGAAAATCTATGAATGACCGCCGGCCAAACTTACCTCCTTACAAGAAGATCCGACTCCAGTCTCCGATACCAGAGCGTAAACACATGAATAAAGAAAAGGAAGACGAAAGGCGAGATTGTAAAGTTAGAAACTATTCGCCTCAAGCCTTTAAATTCTTCATGGAGCAGCATGTTGAGAATGTCCTCAAATCTTACAAGCAGCGAATATTCAGACGAATGCAACTGGAGAAGGAGATGACCAAGATAGGGCTCAGCGCTGAGTCTCAGTGCCAGATGAGGAAGATGCTTTCTCAGAAAGAATCCAATTACATTCGCTTGAAGCGTGCCAAAATGGACAAATCCATGTTCAATAAAATCAAACCGATCGGCGTTGGAGCTTTCGGCGAAGTGACGCTTGTTCGTAAGATTGATACTAGTCACCTGTACGCAATGAAAACGCTGAGGAAAGCAGACGTCCTAAAGAGAAACCAGGTAGCCCACGTAAAAGCGGAAAGGGACATTCTAGCTGAAGCTGACAACGAGTGGGTAGTGAAACTCTACTACAGTTTCCAAGACAAAGATAATTTATATTTTGTAATGGACTACATCCCCGGCGGAGATCTGATGTCTTTACTCATCAAGTTTGGCATCTTCGAAGAGGCACTGGCTAGGTTTTACATCGCCGAGTTGACTTGCGCTGTGGAGAGTGTACATAAGATGGGATTTATTCACAGAGACATCAAGCCTGACAATATTTTGATAGACAGAGACGGCCACATCAAGCTGACGGACTTTGGTCTGTGCACCGGCTTCAGGTGGACGCATAATTCCAAATATTATCAAAGAAATGGTAAGTTCATTTATCATGTTTTTCTTTTTATCTAAATGAGGGTAAAATTTTTGTAATTATTATTTGTATGTGTTATTTCACACATAATTTTTATAATATAAAAGTTTATTTATGGCTTGTTATAATAAAGTGGTAGATATTCTCAGTATCGCCCAGATGAAAGACCACCATTTGGAATCGAAACATTGCTTGAAATGTCTTTAGCTATGTTTAGTGACCAGATTTGAATAACCAAATACTTCTCAACTTTCCTCTTCCCGTCTTCTTCCCCTTCCCTCTCCCTCCAGCCTCACAAAATACCCTTCTTTTTTTCTTTTTTCTCTCCTCTGAATACGTGTTATGTAATCTCCTCACAATGGGTTGTTTCAAACTCATCACATTTAATGAACCAAATAGTCGATCAACAAATAATGGGGCAGAAAGACAATTTGATGTTCAACAAATGTTTGAAAAGACCCAACCTTAGTTAACGCGTTCAATGCTGACACCAAGCGTCGCGCGTTGACAGACATGTGACTGTTATGCGTACAGCGCGCCATGCGCGTTGTGCTGCCTCTTCGCTTTGAACCGATCTAAAACAGACGCAGCCATATGGTTTTGAGTTGTTTGAATTGACCCGTCATTAATATGTACGAATTTTAGTTAGCAATGAACGTGTTGAAGTTATAACTGAGAAGTATTGCTACTAGTACCAGTGGTATTGCAGTTATTTTTTATGAATACTTGGTTTTTATCTAGGAGAGCACGGACGGCAGGACTCGATGGAGCCAGACGGAGAATGGCGCGAGGGCGAATGCCGCTGCCGCCAGCTGAAGCCGCTGGAGCGCCGGCGCCGCCGAGAGCACTAGCGCTGCCTGGCGCACTCGCTGGTCGGCACGCCCAACTACATCGCGCCCGAGGTGCTGCAGCGCACGGGCTACACGCAGCTCTGCGACTGGTGGTCGGTAGGCGTCATCCTGTACGAGATGCTGGTTGGGTCGCCGCCCTTCATGGCCCACACGCCTGCCGAAACGCAGTACAAGGTGGTCCAACTTTAAAAAAAAAAATTAAACGACAGATTATTAATCCGTTAACATTTGGGGAGATAAAGTTCTTGAGATAACAAAGTCAGTTAAGTCAGAAAACAGTGGATATATTTTCAAATCAATCAACAACCTTATTGTGTTAAGGAAAGTCAGAAAGTCCTAGTTCTCTCTGCAGGGGAAGGTGTATTTAAAATAAAACAATATTTCTTGGGAAGGTTAACCTATATCAGTTTTGAGTTTAAAGAACATTGAAAGAACCACAACTCTGAATTTGAATTTCTATACTGTACCAGAACATTTGTTCTGCCGTGTGGTGTCTTGATGAAATCATCGTTGTGTTGTTGGCGCCGACCACGGCAGAAGTTTTCAGGCACAAATAAGCCACAGCATTCCAAGATGAATAGAATCAATAAAAATTTAATTATGTTGAAACTTATTACTGTAAGATTTGCATGTCCCCTGGTTCCCAGGCTAAATTTACATATCTATAAACACTATAACTATATGTCTATATACACTAACATTGAGATTCCTTTACAACTCACTGGTACTAAGTGTATTGAAGTCGAACTGTATAATCTGGACCCTGTATGAATCTTCTTACATTTTGTACATTGAAAGAATTCATAAAAAACTCTTCCGCTTTTTATTTCTGCGACTCCATGAAATGTATCTTTATTTATATCCATCTCATTATATTCTAGATATGACTAACTTTGATTCACTAAAAATGCTTAGATATTTTGATTTGTTAAAATATATTTTTAATTTAATCAACAGCCACATATTGAACAGTGAGATAAATACAAATAGGTCGATTTGTGCCAGACTCTCACACTCGAGGACGCCCCCACAACTAGTTGTATTTTCGAGCAAGTTGTTCAAATCAGTACCTAAATTTGTCCGTGGGGAGAGCGACCCGCTATCTAAATACGGTGGATGACAATTTCGACGTATCCTTCGAAACCCACAATGAGTTTGCAAGGTTTTTGTGCTACATACTAAATTTATCAACAGTACTCTTATAATAAATGAGGTTATGTTGTAATATTATAATGCTGTAATGTTATAATATTATGTACACAAATAAAAATTATTATTTATATGATGCGTGAACCTTGGGTACGTTTCATAGACATGCCCGAGGAAGTTTTTCTTGATTTGTTCCGGCACGTTAATATATTTTCATTCATGCAAAGTCCATACACAATCAGCGCACAAATTTTAAGTATACGGTTGATACACTGAAGAGATAAGCCAATAGAAGTGTGTTGTGGGCGTGTCCCGAAGTAAACTGGATTTTTCCTTACTTGTGAAATTGATCCAACATTTTGAAATGTCGAAACTCTTTTTAAGCAAATAATCAATTACAATAGCTTCGTTTAGAGGCAGTTCACTACTAGCAAACAAATCATTTTCCTGTTAAAAGGGAAAAATAATGTGTGAAATCAATTGTGACTATAATAATATATTTGGAACTTTCCATTAATATTCAACTATTGATACTTGTATACACTTGCCTAGCTACATGCGACACACGCCTCGTCCGTCTGGATGAAGCTATCGACCTGTCTGGGGCCTAGACGTTGAAAGGTCTTTTGTAAATTAGCTACATCAGTTTTATTTTAAATCTGGATAGTACACACTTCTAGGGATTATCTGTTCAGTGGGTTGATAACCCATTTCTCTAATAGAAAGAGATGTCACAGTGCAACTCTGTCAGAGTGGGATGCCTCCTTTAGTCCACGGCAACAACATCCAATTATAATTAACTAACTATCACATTGTTCCTTGACAAGTATGAAAATACATGGTTAATCAATTTATATTTGAATATGATTGAAGGTCATCAATTGGGAAACTAGTCTTCACATCCCCAAGTCTGCAAACCTGTCTCGCGACAGTGCAGACCTGATCCTCAACCTGTGTTCCGGCTCGGAGAACCGCCTTGGCAAGGATGCCCAGGAGGTGAAACGCCACCCTTTCTTCCGGAAGGTAGACTTCGACAAAGGTCTCCGATGCCAGGTGGCTCCTCACATCCCAAGAATCGAATTCCCAACAGACACTTCCAACTTTGATCCAATCGATCCGGACAAACTTCGCAATTCGGGAAGTTCAGATTCCAAGTCGGACGAAATCCTCGATAACGGAAAAACTTTCCACGGCTTCTTCGAGTTTACTTTCCGACGGTTTTTTGATGATGGTGGACCCGTGTACGCCAACAAAATTAGATTGGACGACACAGAAAATCAAGGGCCAGTTTATGTGTAGTGCTTCGTTAGTGACCATCATGTGTTAGTTGAAACGTTATGCCTAGTTCTACGGAAACTGTAGGAAATATTTAATTTATTTTTCCCATGTTTTTATTTGCCAAGTCAGATGTTTTTTGCAATTTTAGGATGCTTCCAATCCCCGCCTAAAAGACAAGATGTTTTTCTACGAAATACCTTGTCTTTTAGGCAGCGTTATGGAAAACTTTGATACATTCGGTTCTGGATGATTTAGTCCTTATTAAACGTGTATCTTTAAAACAATTATGAGAATATTGATTCTACGCAAGTTTGCGGAACAAACAATATGTTGCCTGAACTCACCTCGCCTTTTCAGCCTGTCTTGGCAAGGAGCCTGCAACATTTTGACTGTTGTAACTTTTATAATATGGAAGTATATAAATGTGATTGATGCTTTATTTACCTTGCATTGTCTGGTGGATGTGTCCTATTTAACAATTGCCACTTGTTTATTCATATAGGCTTACAACAAACTAATACATTTGGAAGTTACTGTTGATATAGAATGGACGCAAGTAGACTTTTCAACTAATGTAAGGTCTGAAAAGTGTATGAACCAGACTACTGTTTAACTCTTACTACAGGAGAGTCCACATTATCTAAGTTGTAGGTCGGATAGTCGGGACTTTACTGTATTGCTTCCCACCGTGCTTATATATATATTTTTTTTAAATATGCTATGTAGTTAATTTATGTTATGATCCAACAAGAAAATATAGCAAATATTGTGTGAGGGCTATTCTAGTGTATTCTAGGATGACGAGCATAGCAATCATGAAACAATAATTGCAATCACAAAGGTTCAGCAAGACTCATACAAGTCAGCGCTTAGATAAGTGACCTATTCAATGAAATACATTTGATGATTGTAAATGACATTTTTGCATGCCCATGTCCAAAGTATCGCCCCGTTGAAAGACTCCTTCAGAATTGAAATGGCTTTAATTATGTTTAGTGAGGTATTAACATAATTCAATTCTATATCAATAGTAAATACATACAAGAATGGTTTAATGTATATTTAGTGACAACCCACATGACTTTGCTAAGTATTATACTTTGTTATCTATGATGTATAGAAACATTGTGAAAGATTTGAACCCTTTTATTGTCAATGAAAGTATACCTTTTTGTGATTGATTTTGAAGATATGAATCATTTTTTAAATTCAAAATACGCTCATTTAATTCATATGGGTATTAAAAGCATTTGTTTTCAATTTATTTTTTGTAATTTCTGTTTTTAATGTGCCCATAGACAATGGATCAATGGCAATATTAGGGTTTAACTTTTGCTATCCTTAAAGGTATATTGACGCTAAAAAAATTATAAACAAATTAGTTGTATTCATAATATTTAATATCGTATTGAAAATCTTATAAATTACCTGTGATTTAAAAAATATACGAATTTCAGACTTGCTGGAGAGAAAAATCAAAGTTATGTGTATAATAAAAACCTACTCTTTTGGGTGATGTATTTGATCATTTGAGAATGAATGTGAATCAGTCTTCAAAATATGTATTGTAAAAATGATTCTGAATTTTTCACTTTTATTTTCAATGCGTCATTTAGGGGATAGGATACGGTTGGAATTATACTTTTAATATTCAAAATTAAGTTCGATATTTTCAGAGCATGGCTTTAGAAATACATGTTGAATTTTACAAAGGTAAAACATTGATATAGATAATGCAAGATTGACCTTCATCGTACCCAAAATGACTCCATCAGTCTATTATGATAACTAGACTCTGCGTATGGTTTTCATCAGCGGTATGATTGTGATGTTAAATTGTTTTCATACTGAAAATAACGATTAAATATAAACTTCATTGGGTCCAGATTTATTGGTTCATTTAGTGAATCTATATCGGTGGTCGTAATTCAATAAAAATGTCTTTTATATAATTAAGTGTTAATAAATTTACGTGAGTAAATGTATAGATATATTTTGTACTATTAAATGCCAGTGATATAGAGGTGTGTGTTGCGTAGAGCATTTTATATAATTACATTGATAATTTAATGATTATTAAATAATGTGGTGCTAAGATTATTTTTTTCAAAATAGAAAATAATTTGCGAAATGCTCTAGCTATTTTTGGGTGTTGCAGTTTCCAATTTCATCAATGTTTATTTCAAGCCTTTGTTTAAATTTAATAATAATGTTATAATTCTGATCTAATTGTTATTGATGTGATCAAAATACGTATCTTTTATTTTTATTATTTGTATATTTTCCTTAGGCTCAACATTACGTATCTGAATTATTGTATCCACTTTTTAAAAATGTTTCTAATTTCTGGACAACTTCAATAATCAGAACAAATTAACTTTAATTATGTTTCCATTACCGAGAAGTCTGGATTTTAGTTCAATGTAATCAAAATGTCACTGTACTTGTTACATTAGTGCCTTATGTTACGAAATGAACTGTAATTCTTCCCAATTTCTTATGAAAAGTACCACCGCAACTAATTAACACAAAATTACTATTTGAAAGTTTAAATTTTCATAATATTTGTTCACAATATTGCTGTTTTGAAGCAATATGAAATGCATTGATTTAAAATCTTTGATTCAAATTAATTTCTTAAATGCAAGAAATATATTTTATGGGTTCACTGTTAGTATTCACCGGTGTCAAAACTAAAAATAAATTTAATATTTTTTCCAATGACAATAATCATTTTTTATCATTTGACTATACCGTATTTATTTACGTAATCTACAATTATAAATAACCTTTTCTAAAAAATATAAAAGATCTGAATAGTTAATAAATAAAAATCTATCATAATAATATTTGGTCTGAATTTTTGTGTATAAAAAATAGTTATTGTATGAATGCATCTGATATATGTAGATTAATTTTATTATTGGAAAAACAAAGAATAACACTGTTATTTTTTTGCATATCTAAAATGTCTCGAGGAAAAATGGGAGTTACTATTTTCCCAACTAACCAGATTTTTGAGAATGCTTACTGTTGAATTGAATTATTGCAGGAATGATTTTTGTACTATGGAAAGTCATGTTTATATTTTCAAATTGTTCTGGAAATTAATTTCTTAAATATAAACTGACTTATTATTTCACAAATTCACATTTTTATCAATGTAAAAATTAAATCACATTCTTTGGAATAATACCCTTCTTACAAGAGTTTCTTTATGATTCAATTAAATTTAAGAATCACCATTTTAATTTTGTGTTACATTAACTGAGATTATTTCCACAAACAGTATTTTATAGCAATGCAGCTAAAGATTTTTGGAATATGTTTGTCATCAGAGCTGTTTTTTTTAATTTTTTTTAATGGTTTTCTTGTTTAGTAGCTGTAATGAAATCAAAGGAATGTGAAATAAATTTTCTTTTAGGGAAATTATCAATAGAATGCAATGTTTGAAAACTTACATAGCTAGCTATGTATGTAATTGCAATGTGTTCCAATTATCGTGCCTATGTCGTAATATAACGTAACAAATTTTAACAATTGATGTTATTGGAAAGTCTTCCTGTAAGTCTAGTTTTAAAAACATATTATATATTTAGCGTAGTGTCCAATGTATATATTGTACAAATTATTAATTTTATAATCCTGTAGTTATGAAGAGTCGTGGATACAACACGTATAGTGTAAAGCCCAATTAAGTGTAAATAAAGACTACATTGGAAATGATATATTCCGTTTATTTCCTGCTTCAGGACTGTGCAGACTTTATTATTGACTTGCTTTACGGTAATTTGAAAATTTAAAATAAGTTCACATATCAGTATGTAGTAGATTATTGAAAACTCATCTGCATTGTTTTCAAATGGTCAAAAGAAAGACCAAAAAGGTAAAAAATTCAAAACAACAGTTTTTGAGTTGTAAGTTGACAAAGCTAATGGACCCAATGGAATACCAGCCCTGGGAGCATAGGGCTCATGAAATTATTCAAACATTTGCTAAACAGCCGTAACTATTATTATTAGGTCATTTTCAGATTTACTCCAACTTGTAACCTAATCCAATTATGTACATATTTCCTTTCCAGAGTCTACATTTTCGACAACATTTCACCAGTCAAATTCAATTCCTTTGCTTTTATTTAGTATGTTTAAAAAAATATTTCTGTAAAGTACCTACCCCCCAATTTTTTTTAACCTTTTAAAGACCCAAGTGACACTCCTTTATTTCCTCAAAAATACAGCTTCCCCAAAGATCACAAATGATTTCCCTCATGTCCTCCTGTTTGGGGTTATATCACAAAATATATATATATATAACATTTTTTATTGGGCCATTTTACATGCTTCCCTGAGCTAATGTGATAGGGATTAATTAATGAAAATTTCTCGGTGTATATATTAATTTATTTATCATTAAATATTTATATATACATGAATATTATACATTAGTCGCTTGTAATTTGAATTAGATCCAAATTATGAAAATATGGAAGGCCTGAATTTTAGATAAAAGATGAATGATAACTATCCATCAAATTTAAAATAGTTTTATAGTATACCAAATGTTAAATCTATTAGGTACTCTTTTGATAATCGTAAATATCAACTTATTTTAATTAGTAATTCCTTTAAATCTGGAAGAAATAGGCACTGTATAACTACTGTTAACAACCTGTTTTTTGTACACCAAACATTTTTTAAATTTTATTTTTGTCAATTAGTAAAATGTTTATTTTAATATCAAAGATTCGAGCATAATATCACATTGAAAACTAATGAAGGCAGTTTTCATGTTTTTTTGTATGTACAATGCTTTTAATACAATTAGTTGGCAGCAATACTGAATACTGAACAATCAAACGGACTAATCCGAAATAAACAATACTAACTCAATTTAACCAAAGTCTTAAATTGAGTTATTGATATGCCAAATATGACAATAAACTATTAAATTTGGCAGACTAAAAACACAAAAAAAAAACCTGTTTCTGGAATATTTAGAAAACTTGAGTTAGGATTTCAGAGCAGTCCATAAAATCACTGGAGATTAAAATATTTTTTCTTCCATATGGGAAATATAATATTATTTATTTTTTAGTACTATTCCACAACTCGATAACATTTATTGTAAATAAGTAGTGCAGTCTGTTATATACTAGGTAGTTGTGCATTTTTTTCTAATTTAAGTCATCTATAAATATAACAAACAATAATGATTCTGTGGAACTTATTTTTCGACTTGCTGTTCCTTCTTCGCTCCACCCAAGTAATGGTAGTTTATGAATCGGCTGCCCTGAGTTAGTTGGGCGCATTCGTTGGTGACGTGGCAAGCCAAAAGAAGTAAGTTTCTGGGCTGCACCTTCCAAGCAAACCTCATAAAACACATTGAGTACAGACAGAGTGCTGAAAACAAAATTAAATATTTTACAGGTTGTCTCGGTAATAGGGTGCTTATCTTTGGGAGACGCTTCTAAAACAATTCTTGTCAATTTTATCAACTTGTGTAATTATCTTGTCTCTTTTCGTTCTTTACTTTGCTTTGGATACCGTAAAAGGGCCGTTGGAATTGACAATATCTGTTTCATGTCCATTATAACACTCAAGTAATTATGTATCGATGAAAGAAGATTATGCGCATATGTTACTGAGGTCAGTAAAAGATTATAACACAACAAGAATGAATTATAAGCATGGCATATATTAAGGCTGTTGTATATTTTCGGCCAGAAAATTCTTGTAGACATTGGACAATGTTATGGTGATAAGCCAAAAGGATTTATCACCACTTCTAGTGGACTTCATAATCAAAATTATCAACTAGTCATTAGATTGGTTTAAAATAAAGCCTTGCACTTAACAAGCAAGGTGTATTACTCAAAATCAATACAAAAAAATATATATATTGCAGTGTGCAGTATCATCGTGCCTTGTCTTATTTTTTGAAAATTAAATTGATATTTCAAAGCTGAAGATCATTGTGTTGATCTAGAAGTACCGTACAGAAAAATCTGTGTGAATTTCATGATGCCAAAGCTCACCGTTTCCATGTTTTTAGTTATACATAGAAACGGAATATCTACTTTATAGTTAAGACTTCATAAATTCATTTCAGTATGTTCTAAAATACTTACCAAATGTCATCTTTCCGCTAATAAACTTAGGGTCTTTTTTTATATCAGCGATGGCTGCAATAGGAATTCCCCAATTGGCAACTGGTCCCCAAAAATGGGTGCTGAAACAAAGAAACAAAAATACATTGCACAAACATGTATGTAATATTTAAAAATAAACAAAATGGAAATTAACTTTCAGCATTCTTGTTTACATTGTGCATTCTATTTTAAATCTTCACCCAAAACAAATATATTTTATTTTACAAACTTGACTTTATTGACCTTCAAGGTGTTTGTAATTGAAGAGATAAGGTGAATTAAGGTCATTTGCATAAAGGTGGCGAGATTTTATCACTTTATAATCTGATTACCTGACAGATGTGTATTTTCGTAGAACATTATGTTAAGATTAATTTCCCGATTCAAAATACCAGATATTTTAGGAAAATAACATGTGGCTTATTATATGATATCTTGTGAGGTTCAATAGAACTACATACTGGCATTCAGAAGTAAGTCAGATGCCTAGGCAATATTTTCAGAGAAGACATATGCGATGATGGTGATATTGAGTGGTAGAGAATGTTAAAAATTTTTAGCAAACGTGCTTTCCTCATTTTTTTCTTAAGTGGGTCACAACGGATGTGCTCACGGGTTGTGCACCACCGGTTTAGATATACGCAAGCTATATACAGTTATGAGAACACTATAATGATGTTGATTGAAGCCTACATTCACAGGTTTGCCTCCCCCTTGAGTCACTGAGTCATTTGTCTAAAAGAAATACATTTGCATGAAAGAAAAATGTGTCGCCAATATTTAAATTAATATTGCAATTATTTTGCGTATTGAATTCTGTTTTCACACATCAAACAACCACGTTGGAATTTAAAAATATATATCCAAGTAATACACTAGATAAAATTAATCACTGATAGAATTAACTGATAACACAGTGGAACTGTGAAATATACACCTTCGGGACTGTATAAAATAATAGTACATAATCTGAATCTATGGCAGCCTGGTGGTCTTTTCAATTCATTCTAAACTCAATTATTTTATGTATATCTGGTCGCATGTAACGTAAATTCGAGAAATGGAAACTTTGGGGGGTACATAGTGATATTAATAAACTTGTAGTTTGCTATATGTTTGTACAATAACATCACATTGAGAGAAAAATTCTGTATTTTATTTTAGTTAATAATACATAGAAGTTTATCATTAACCAATTATAAAATTACCTAGTATAATATTATAATTTGTTTACTTTAAGCTTGACTATGTGATTCTTGCGTTCTCTTGAATTTTGTGATGAGTTTCACTTTTAAGCGTTCCAGCAGCGCATTGTAATATTTCATTCCTTTGAAGCATAAACTATTTTAGGTATCAGTTTTGTTCTTATTTCATAATTGAACATCCTTGATGTATATAATTTTGTCAAAAAAGTATTTTGTCAACATGTTGTTTATTATTTTACATGAGTTTTTTTATGAGAAGTGTTGATTTTATTATCCTTTAAACGTTTTATATATAGTGAAACCCACTTATAAATTTCTCACATGAGAAATTTTCGTGCTTAACTCTTACACCGCTACACGCATACATGTATGCGCAAATAAACTGTGCCTCCAGCGCTAGCGCATACATGTATGTTTTCATTTTCACAGAAAATGCATTAATGTCATAAATAGTGCCGCACATCCGTTATCCTATACAAATCAGGAAAGCGGTAAAAAGGTGAAGTTTTGGTTTTTCGGTCCTTTGGAAAACCTTATAAAAGAGTTTTGCTGCATATATATGCATTGTTATTATGTATATTGATTTTTTAATGAAAAACATACAATAATACTTCTTTTAATGAAAAACTTTTAAAAATGCTTAACTTAGCATTTAGATTTATTAATTTATTCAATGTAAAGCTCTAATTTAATATTATTAAAATTCCTTGATTTTAGAAGTTTTTAATTTGCGAGTCAAGGTCTGTGCTCAGATAATATATCTATACCGGAAGCTATAGAAAGGTTAAGGTTATCAGTACTAAAAGATTGTAAATACTTTGATAGCTTAACCGATAAATATTAAACATTTACTTCAATAATCTATTCAGGGGTGCTCTTCATACTTTAAATTACTATTCAGCCAATTTTTGTGACAGCACTATGTGGAAGAAATGGTTCAACCAGTCGATAGCAACACCAAGTTCTGCTAACCTCGAAGTAAGCTGTCTGTCGCCTAAGTCTTGTCTTGTACACATAGAAATGACATATTGGCTGGTGCAATTCCCTGTTATCACATAGTTATTACATTATTTCCATTTTAGATGATGTTGAAAATACTCTGTTATTTTTTTGGTAAGTAGTTAATATTGTTTGGAATAAAGTATACATTTTATCATTCTACCAGCTTAACTAATTAATAACTTAAAATTGGAATAAGCGTATGAAAAAATAGATAAAGAAAAGTGAACCACACAATCTAGTGTAAAAGTAAGTGGACGAAAGATAAAAAAAGATAAAAATATTTTTCTAAGGTTAGTGAACTATCTCCGAGTTTTATAAACAAAATTTGGGAGGTTAACGTCATTTAAATGTCAAAATATTAAAAGTAAAGAAATATCTTATACCAGTACGAAAGTTGCTTTCTTACCTCATAAAATAAGCCCTAAATTCCGGGCTCTTAATCCGCTGGGCAAGTTTACCGTATAATGATGACATGGTGAATAAATTAAAATATTTACTTAAGGAAACAGATTTCAAGTGTCAAACGGAAACGATTACATAAATTGTTGCAAGTTGCAATAGATTAAAAAAAACGAACCACTGACCGGGCGCACCGAGAGACCTCGCGATTATAATTTAGCTTTCCAGCTTTGTTAAATGCGTGTAAATATTTTTGACGACATCAAAAGCATATAATATAAGGTTTTTACTAAAATAATTTTATGGATATTAATGAACTTTAGTAAAAAGGGCTTGCTTCCATGCCAATATTTAAAACGACAAGTGAGGTTTGTTTACTCGGCGCCATGTACTATTTACTGTAAATTAAAATGTTTTTTTTTTTCCTTCTGGCAACTATGAAAAGCGGTAATTAGCGATGGGAAAAGCTTCACAGATTTGTGAATGCTTCACGAATTGATGCTTCTTCAAAATGAACCCTTCACGATGAACCCTTCAATTGAAGTAACATATTAATCACAGCATTCCTCGTCGGGGGGAGGGGAGGGGGGGGGTTAAATAATAATATTTTCGGGGCAGCTCTCCCAACCACATAAATTGATGTATGTATGTGCATTATTCTATGGCAAAAATTATAGCTTGTAGAAAAACGATGATGAATTGTCTTTTACTGGTTTCTCTTCTATGGTTTACGGGATGACAGCTGTCAAAATTGTTTGAATCTTAAGAGTATTCAAGGTTTGAATTGAAATTGTTTCATGACTTAAAAGGGATGATGTACAATGAGTATGCACAAGGAACTTGCAAAAAGCAAATGAAGTACTAGCAAAATTTCCAGTTTCTGTAAGAGCGATATAAACTTCTTTCAGGGCTTGAGATACGATTTGAATATTCTTACTGTACAGTACTCAGTTTGACAGTTTGGTTAGCAATAGGCTGAATATTGCGCAAATGACGATTCATATTAAAGGCATTTCCCCCCTTTATGGATATAACTTCAAAACAAAAGTTGCATTTGGCCTGGTAAACCTCATCTTCCTTAAAATAAACCCATATTTCACTTTTTCTTTCTCGTTGAACGGCCAGTCATAATTTTAGGTAGAGATTGAAAGGTATGTTTGTAAGCTGAGATATTTTAAAAGTTCAACAAAATAATTCGTTCACAATTCAAAATCACCAAAAAACACTCGGAAAAACTAGTGTCGTATAGACAAAACAAGCAAAGAAATCATAAGCAAATGTCACGAGTACGTGCGAGGGAACGGATAACTAAAAAGATACTTCATTGCTTCATTCATTCTTCGAACTAAAATCGAAGGAAGAAGGGAATGAACAATTGAACTGTGGATGATGCAATATTTCAGTCTTTCGAACGAATGAAAAATTGAAGTTCGAAGTAGAGGCCATAGATTGTTCAATCGGAAGTACCAACTTAACCAACTTCAATTGAAGTATTTGTTCAATGAAAAATGAATGAAGTTGGGACTGCTGTCAAAAGAAGTACTTCTTTGAAACAGTTCTTTCAAAACTGTCACAACGCTAGCGGTAATGGTCTGATCGTAACTTGTACTCATAGGCTCATAGCCTCTCATAGCAGTCTGTCTACTTTTCCTTATCAAAACCATAGATGTTTTTTTATTACAGCCAGGTAAAAAATGATCATAATTATATTTATATTTAACTCGGAGTGGCTGTGCAAAATACATTAACGTGGATGTTTTATTTCTGGTGTTATAATAGGACGTTTCAGGAAGCTTAAAAATGGCTCCACCGCTGTCGTAGTAAAAAAAAGAGGCTTACGGTTAAGGTAAAAAAAACTTTTTTTTTATAAAACTTTGTGTGGCAGTGCAAAATACATTAATGTTGACATTTGATTTCTGGGTCTTGTGAGTTGTGATAGTGACGTTTCAGGAAGCTTTCAAAAAATGGATCCACAGCTGTCAAAAGAAATATCTTATAATTTTACTTTTCACTGGCTTTGGTCATAATTTGATTTTTATAAGCTGAATTACTTTGCCAATGGAACCTTTTATAAACCTTACTAATTATCATATTTGACTGTGTTATATTATATTGTATTATAGAGATGATTTACATTTGAAATGGACTCTCACTGTGGTTCCCAAGCCTTGTGAGCCACGTAGCCACGTTTATGTTTTCAAGAGGGGTTGCTAGCGATATTCTGGAAACGAAAAGCACTGGAACCGGTGTATACTTGCTCGACATTTTCATTTGTCAAAAAAAAAACCGGTTCCAAAAATAGCCGGCTCCTCGGAGAAATAATATCAACGGTTCCAATGACCGCTTTCGAACCGATTCCTTGTAACCGGGACAGAATTTGAATACTTCGTGCCCCGTAGCCCCCATATTATTTGTGACATTTTTATTCGCGAGTTTGCGCAAAATCATCATCAAGGTTTGATTTACTTCAAGTCTATTCTTTATTTCAGTTCTAAAAGCGTTCTTCTCCAAAATCCGCTGACAAAATAATATAATAATCACTTCATTAAAAATTAATCCATGTGCTTACAACAGTTTTGACAAAAAGTAAGCAACTAAATACAGTGTCACCATTTTTGAAACTGTTAATTCGTGGTGGGATTCCACTTTTATTATTTAATAACACACATTTTATTTTTTCCCCATTATTTATTGTTTAAATCGGATTGGTTTCAACCTGTTGCGGTCATCTTTAAACTAATACATACATTACTATGAGGTAGGTATATAAAAAAAGTAAATTTAAAAACATCTATAACTCTACATTACTAAAATCATGATACATCAATACTTAGCAACATAATTTACGTAAAATCAGCGTTACCCCTGACTAAAGATGGTCGATATCAGAATTGGGTGTACCTGCGGTTCCAGTTACCGGTGACCGGCGAGGAACTTTAGGAGATTATTTATCCAGTTCTTTTTGGAACTGGTTCTTGGTGCCAGAAAAGTTCCACGAAGGGGATTTTTTGAAAATTACTAGCAAATCAACAAAAATTCCTCGCCAATTTTTGTTTGCGAAAATTTGTAACCGGTTCCTCGGAGAAATAATTTCGATGCCTCCAGTGACCAGCTAGGAACCGAATCCTTTTAACCGGGACAGGAATATCAACCATTTCTACCCCTGACATCCTTCCCTGTTTATTTTATCATCCTCGAGTTACATGGATCTTTTTCAAATGTAATAAATATCTCTAACCACCATATACATAAAATACAAGACACGTCATATTCACACAAATTGAACGATAAATTTGGTACGCTCTGATATCTGTTTGAAAACTCATAACGCATGAAAAGGATAGCCATACCAATCAGAATATGTGTGTATGAATGAGATAGCTATGTGAAAGTCCCGCGTTACATTCTCCATGTTACAAGCCCTTTCTTCCCTAACGAACTTACGAGCGAAGTAGCATGCGACGTACTCAGTGTACTGTCGCTAGGTTGTCTTCCACACACTTATGTATTTCTTAGCGTTGTGACAGTTTTGAAAGAACTGTTTCAAAGAAGTACTTCTTTTGACAGCAGTCCCAACTTCATTCATTTTTCATTGAACAAATACTTCAATTGAAGTTGGTTAAGTTGGTACTTCCGATTGAACAATCTATGGCATCTACTTCGAACTTCAATTTTTCATTCGTTCGAAAGACTGAAATATTGCATCATCCACAGTTCAATTGTTCATTCCCTTCTTCCTTCGATTTTAGTTCGAAGAATAAATGAAGCAATGAAGTATCTTTTTAGTTATCCGTTCCCTCGCACGTACTCGTGACATTTGCTTATGATTTCTTTGCTTGTTTTGTCTATACGACACTAGTTTTTCCGAGTGTTTTTTGGTAATTTTGAATTGTGAACGAATTATTTTGTTGAACTTTTATAATATCTCAGCTTACAAACATACCTTTCAATCTCTACCTAAAATTATGACTGGCCGTTCAACGAGAAAGCAAAGTGAAATATGGGTTTATTTTAAGGAAGATGAGGTTTACCAGGCCAAATGCAACTTTTGTTCTGAAGTTATATCCATAAAGGGGGAAATGCCTTTAATATGAATCGTCATTTGCGCAATATTCAGCCTATTGCTAACCAAACTGTCAAACTGAGTACTGTACAGTAAGAATATTCAAATCGTATCTCAAGCCCTGAAAGAAGTTTATATCGCTCTTACAGAAACTGGAAATTTTGCTAGTACTTCATTTGCTTTTTGCAAGTTCCTTGTGCATACTCATTGTACATCATCCCTTTTAAGTCATGAAACAATTTCAATTCAAACCTTGAACACTCTTAAGATTCAAACAATTTTGACAGCTGTCATCCCGTAAACCATAGAAGAGAAACCAGTAAAAGACAATTCATCATCGTTTTTCTACAAGCTATAATTTTTGCCATAGAATAATGCACATACATACATCAATTTATGTGGTTGGGAGAGCTGCCCCGAAAATATTATTATTTAACCCCCCGACGAGGAATGCTATGATTAATATGTTACTTCAATTGAAGGGTTCATCGTGAAGGGTTCATTTTGAAGAAGCATCAATTCGTGAAGCATTCACAAATCTGTGAAGCTTTTCCCATCGCTAGTATTTCTGCATTCGCTATCTCACTTATACCATTTGGTATGTGAATAATTGTATTAATTGAAATAATAAGTGATTTGTGTGTACTTCGCATGAAAAGAAACTCCATGAAATTTGTTTTTTGTTCCCAAATGATTTTTACACTTGTCAAAGGCACAGGAAGGCATTTTATCCCAGAAAAGAGCTTACAGCGATGCCTTTGTGGCAGCTGGTGACAGCTTGTTTGTCAAACGAATGTTTGTGCAAGACTAAACGCAGTAAATCTCAGGTATGCCATGTTGGCTTAGTTTAGTGCAGTCACGCGCATTGTCTCAGTAACGTATCTACATTATTTAATTCATCTAAGCTAACCACACTTTTAATCCTTTCGTTGTTTCCATCTGTCAAACATTGCTTTTATTTATTTGAATACCACACGAGTCTCAACTGTCCGGAGCTAGTAGAACTATGGCAACCCCGATTGGGATATGTTGTGAGGCTGAAGGGAGTAGAAGATAAAGTACCTGACTATTCAGATTTGGTCACGAAATATGGCTTTTGCATTTCAAGCAATGTTTCGATTTTTTTTCGAATACCACAATCCTTCCAAGGGTGTGCTGTTTTGAGTAAACCATTTCCGAATCAGTGGGGAGATAGGATTATTACATGGGAAAAATTAATTATTTATTTGAGGTGTGACGAAACATTCACTTGTTGCCAAGTTAAAAAATATTTAAGCCTTTGGACAAACAGTATTTTTTAATAAATTTATAGACAATTCATAAAAACGAATTAAAACTGTTTGCCTGTACAGTGGCGCTTTTGAAATGACTTCCTTGCATCAAAAATCTTCAACAGAAAGTTAAAACCTCTTGGTGAAGTGGTTTTCTGTATGTCCTAAACCATATTGAACCTTGACGTTAACACAGTACAGCGGCATTTAGCAAGCCAACGCCGCAACTCTAATTAGCGTTATCTCCATTAAACGGGCAAGGAAGGGTATTGGCAATGACAAATAAAACATTTCTACATAAAGTAATTTATTTTTAGGCACATATTAATTTTATTTTCAGTATTCGATTACTAAACATTACAAAGGTTCTGGTTGAACAAAGATGGTTTCTGAAAGTATTTTATCATCATTTTTCCAGCAGCTCTTTTTACATGTGTACACAAAAACAGTTCCGAATTCCAGATGCGTTGCCGACGACTTTGGAATCTTGAGAGAAGGTATTATCGTGGGTAAAATTTGCAGCTCGAACCAAATATCGCCTTTGCAATATGAACATCTAACTTTATGTAAGTCGCTAGGCATTGGTCCCATTGGTAAAGGGTCCCCTCCATATGAATATCTAGAAAATGTAAAAAAAAAATTTGATTATATTTTTTTAATCTAGTGGGAAAAAGGCGTTTAACAGAAGACAACTTTATGAATTGTTTTTATAACTGTACCTTAATATTTGTGTAGGGTTCATTTGAACTCGGGTTAGAAAATGGTGAAAGACCTCATTTCCATGTAGAGGAATCGCCTTCTCATATTCTTCAACTTCATTTTTACCACCTTTTCCATTGGCTTTATTGTTTTTATCATTTTTTGTCAAATCTGCAATGGTTTATAAATACATACAATAAATATTATGGTATCGCAGTCAGAGTTTCAAACTTGTAATTTGACTTCAGAAAACAAAATTCCAGTGCAACAGTTAATTTTTAAAATTATAAAAAGAACACACTAAAACTTTTTCAATGACTAAAAAAATTACTAATATTCAAATTCAAACAGCGAATACACTTGATATCCCTTTTTTGCTCGAAACAATAAGTAGGTGTAAGCAAGACAAAATGCTGTTTTGCAAGGACATTAGTATCAGAAATGTATGAATATGCACCAATACACACAATCCTAAGTGTGTGTTGTTTGGGATAGCTCTATTTTGCATTTGCGTCCTATAAAAATGGTAACTAAGTTGTACCATCATCATGTCTCTCGTGGAAATACATTGATTCATTTTGTTTACCGTCGTTGTTTTCCTTTTGATATTTTTCCAGTAATTTGTTGACGTGATCTGATTTGCCGTTGTCCAGATATTCTTGCTCTACCGCTATAAACTTCGGAACAAATGCAACTGAATTAGCTATTCCTTTAGAAATATTTACAGGAATTTCAGGCACCTAGAAAGGAGAAGCAATAAGGGGATTTATTGACACATATAAAAGCCATATTAAAAAAAAGAATGTTATGAATGATTTGGCAATATTTGAATTCTTCCCGCTATCATTATAATAAGTGGAAATTTTTCCTTGTGCAACGATGGAGGACTTAGGTAGCAGAGGATTGAACCTGCGACACCTGGGTCGGAACCCGACACTTTGGATCTTTCAACCAAATAAACGATCTAATAAAAGTGATAATTTCAAAATAGATATCAAGACTCTCTTACAATTTTTTGAGGTTATATTAAGTAACGAGTGATTTAAACTTACAAAGAATAAATGTAACAATTTTGAGATATTTTAAAATTTACCTGCATCAAAAGAGCGAAGATGTCAGTTTGCGGACATTTTGGAAAGTCTGCTACAACTTCTGAAGTAGCACAATCGATTTCAGCGGACGTTCCGACCATTTCTTTTTCACCAATAAAGAATTCTTCTGTAAACAGAAAATAATATAATAAGTTAACAATAAGGCAATTAAATTAAACACATTACTCGAGTCTCTTCATGATTAATATTACATTACAGAACTGCAAAAATGTAAGCAATCAATTATTGATGGTGCTGATCAGAGGGTATTTATTGAAGAGCTATTTAATCTATAAAAGATATTTACCCGACTTTGAATCGTTTGTTAAAATCATATTCCCCACACAAGCTTCTATGAGTTCCATTTCATCTGGTTCATTGTCACTATCCGACATTCTGAAAGAATTTTTATTTTTGTTAAAGACCACGAAACTCATTTTTTACACAAAAACTGCCAAAAACAAAGCAGAAGGTAGAGCAAAATTCATACATTTGAAACGATTACTAACTGTACAGATTAAAAAGAATTCAACACTGCCATTTGGATTAATTGTGACAATTAACCCACACGCTACTATGGGCATGTTATTATACGGAAAAAACTATTGCCTGCATTAATTTGAAGGGAAATGTATGACTCAAAAAGAGCTCCGTGCACATCCAGTTTTCTAATTTTTGCCATTTTAATTTATTTAGTACAGAAAATAAATTTGACATTTTTTTAAAGAAATGGTTTGACTGTTCAACTAGGATGATTTTCTCATTTAAGGACAGTTAAAATATGTATGTACATCAGGAATGTGGTAAAAAAAGGTTTAGCCTCAGAAACTAAAACAACAAAAAAAACTATCAAGTATCATGGAAACCGATTTTAGTACATATTTATGTATTTGTTGCGGAGAACAATGTTAAATTAATTTAATTACATAAATATTTGCAACCTTTCGCCATCACTGGAGACGATTCTTTTAGCAGTAAATCCATTGGTGGCGCCTTCGCTAATATCTTCTTCTCCCCAGTCATCGGCTCCTGAACACCACGGGTCTGATGCGCTGGCCGTTTCCACATCGGGTGCAGTTTCTATTAAAGGTTTTAAACTATCCAGTTCGATTTTTTGTCCTTCAATGTACTGACTTCTAAAGCAACTCCAGCTGAAAAACAAGAATGAAGCTTACATCAAACATGCCTCATTAATGGGTTTATAATTGAGTAATAAACATAATGACAATACAACACAATTGTACCGCCCCGAGAAGGAGTACTCGTATCAGGTGTGTGGCAACCCTTTTTATATCATGGAAATAATAAATTAGAGAACCTACTTTAAATTAAATTAGCCACGGTGGTTACCTGGTGGAGTTGTTCCAACAACTAGGGTTGATGCATCCAAAAATGTAGAGACTTCTGTGGTATGGTGATTCAGGAAGGGGGGCATAGCACTGCAGAACTAGTGGCCTCGGAAGGCAGCACACTGGACATTTGGAGTCAAAACTCTCTCCGGAATAAATTGGGGGCCAATTCTTGAAAGGAATTAGTATTTTTTTTAACGTTTTTGTACTTTCAACTGTATATTTACAACAAACTTTGTTGTGACATTTCGGGACATGGAATAATAAGGTGCAGTAATAATAATATGGAACTGCCATTTTATTAGTTTAATGGCACATTATTAAGAGACGTGGTCATCGCTGTTTTCAATTGGGTACATTCTTGCATAGTGACAATAAGGTCAAACATGCATTTAAAAAAATACAATATGATAATGTATATTTGACATACCGGTTCTCCTCCGAATTTGTTAGTTGTGCAAGTGACATCGTTCTCGTGCTTTTCAAGAATACTTTCGTCCTCGAAACCCAGATAAACTTTTTCTGCCATAGTTTCAGCTTCAATTCATATTGAAACACGTGTTAGTCGAAGTAAGTTATTTCCTTCTGTCAAAAAGACATGGTTTATTGTTTTCTTTTCTGTACTTACCTACTTACTAAACCATAGATAATACAGATATGTCGTAACTGACTTATCTGAACATATCTCTGGTTATCAAGACTAGCAAGAAAAATGTTATTTTTTGGTAATAATAATTATTATCCAATTTCTATAGCGTCGTTTTCGTGAAAGAATATCACCTCAAGGACGCTTCAAACGAGATTTATTTATAGTTATAGTTATAATTCTATACTAATCCATCCGAACTGATTCTGTGGGCCCTTTTGCCATTGGAATAAGGTGAAGTGCCTGTAACTATCAAATCGGAGTATTTAATGCTACAAAAGTGTTTTTATGTGTTGATAAGTTTCATTTTCGAAATTGCGTCCAGTTCTCCTTCCAGCCCGGGTAAGTCATTATTTTTTCTATTAATATATTAAATAAATTGACTAAATGTAGATTGATTATAGTACAGTTCAGAGTGAAACATATTTACGTAATTTATGCACTAACTGTTTTATTTAACTTTATTTACAAAATTCTTTTTACCATATTATGTAATTGTTGTGGTAATTTGATTGAAGTGATATACAATCAAATACGCCCAAAAAGTTTCCGTTTAACATGTTTTCTTTGCTAAGAAGAGTTTTTTCAACCCGAGAAATTCCCATGCGAATCACGTATTTTTTCCCGTTCCCGCATAATAAAATTTCCCGCGTAAAAAGTTTGAAAAAACTCTCCCCGACAAAATTATTATCATAGCACTCCAAAAACGAAGGGGTTTGCCTGATATTCACATTTCAATTATTTATGATGAATGTGTAACAAAAATATCAAAGATTTTCCAAGGATGCATTCGGGATGGAAGTAATTACTAAAACTGACCCTTATCATTCACATTCTATATGAATTTCAAACGATAAAAAAATCAAATCATTACGAGTTAGTTCCTTCCCAGGATATTAATCGGAAAACATTTTAGATTATAGTAATATATTCATCACAGTTGATTAAAATGAACAACTTGGGTAAAACACCCTTCTAGGCCTAGTACAGCAAACTTGACCCCTACGTCTTGCGGCGAACATTTTTTTAACACGCCTTTTTGGCTTAGCCCGTATTTAACCCAATCTTCATTCGAGAGTCGGGGGGTAAAGACGTCTTTCTTGTGTTTATCGTCAGCGCGAATTTTTTATTTATTTTGACAAATACTCAGGAAAATCTTATTTTTTTTACATTTTGACTTCACCAACTTGTGAATAAAAGATTTTGTAAATTTCTGCAATTTAATAGGACATGTACAATAGAACATGAACGAATGAAATCGATATTTAAAGCCCCTCTTATCTTTTTCGGGAACCGTCTGTCACCGATATATTTCGAGGGTGGTGAGTCCTTTAGGTTTTACAGCCCAAACCTAACTCCCTTCGCCGGCATCCTTTGATATTTTTGGATGCTACTCCTGATTTCATGCCTAACAAAATGTAGCCGATTCATGTTCCACTAACACATTTTTCTTTTGTTGTGTTTCGACTCTAAATGGGTTCAATAAAACGTAAAATCCTATTTTCTAATGCTTAAAGTACGTTTTTTTTGTCTCATAAATTAACTTCCTGCTATTATAAGTACCCCACAATGCTTTCGGCGTCCTCTAAAAAATAATACGAGATTACATTAAGGATTTACAAACACATATATTTTCATTGTTACAGACTAAAGTATTTTGGCAGTTTTGTTTTTAAAGACTATCTTAAAGCTAACATTAAGTAGTATAAATACAATCACAATAGCTTATTTATCTTATTATGTGAGACCCTTGTTTTGTAAATATTACAAAATCTAATACATCATTAAGTAAAATTGGATATCATATAACTTTAATTATTTATAGGTAGTAACAGTCAATTTATATTAACCTATATAATACATTTTAGGATATTTGTATTTCTTTGACCAAATTAATAGGAATTTATATAAAATTATTTGAAGCACACAGCTCCGATTTCTAGTTTGAAGGCTTGCTCCGGTTGGCCGATGTCTTGAATGGCTACATCGACAATAGGAAGTCTCTTGGAGAGATCTGTGTCATAGACAATAATTGTCTTCGCCCATTGTGCTGTCTTATACTGGAAAAAAGTACAGTGAATTAATAATGATATCAATTAAATAGATTAAAAATCGACAGTTAAAATGCAATATTATTGTTAGTTGTACGGGCAATCAAGAGCGAATCTAGGGCGTTCCTGTCTCAATTGATATTTTGGGGGCCCCTTGCCTTGATGTAGACACCACCAAGCGTACAGTTTTATATTTAATATTTTGTCTCTGTTTTCCCGTACCGAGGTTGTGTAAACTTATTATTAGAGTTGACATAGTGTTTTTATTCTTTATTTCATAAATTTAAAAATACTTTGTTGCCTCCTTCTCTATTGTTCCTTGTTTTATTAGTAATTCTTTGAAAAGCGTGTCCATCACAACTTTGAAAAATGCGAGTCTATAAATTCGCCACTGCGATTAGATTATTACCACAAAATACCCATAAAATAAAACGAATTATTTTGTTATACATAAAACTAACAACAAAACAATACCTACTCATTGGTTTCTCATGTGAGAGGTATGTTAATTTTTCAGGGTTGCAATATGCAAAATATCAAAGAACTTGGTATTTTTAGGCATACGGATTTAGGAACGTCCTTTTAAATAAACGCAATTAGGTAGGTACTCGTTTTAAATATACGCAATTAGGTAGGTACCTCTTTTTTTTTAAAAAATATATGTAGGTGAGTATAGAGATGGTCGATATTACTGTCCCGGTTAAAAGGAACCGGTTCCAAGCCAGTAACTGGAACCGTCGATATTATTTCTCAGAGGAACCGGTTCCTTTTTTTGGCTAGTAAAAATCGAAATTTTTTGTTCGAGGAATCGGTTCCTCTTTTGGGCACAGTAGGTTTTTGGCGGAAATAACCTTTTGACGAGGAACTGGTTCCACAGTTGCCACCCCCCCCTCCCCATGAAAAAAATAATTTGGCGGCGAGATTTTTTTTCCTAATATAAAAAATCTTCTTGGAGGAACTTTTCTGACACCAGGAACCGGATCCAAAAAGAACTGGATAAATAACCGGTTCCTCGCCGGTCACCGGTAACTGGAACCGCAGGTACACCCAATTCGGATATCGACACCATCTCTAGGTGAGTCGTAATTTTTAAATATATTTATATAGGTACTTTGCACTCATCCAACTCGGCCGTGTATCTGAAGCGGTGGCTCCCTCTTGCGGTGAGTTCCGCATCGTTCCAAGACAGCAGCTTCAGCCCATTCTTGTAAGTTTCCTCGGCGTGGTCGTAATATGCCACAGAGTTCTTGCAGTGGTAGGTGATATTCTGAGTGGCGCGCGTTGATAGCAGTTGCAGGAAGCCGATTTGGTTGCTGTCTGCCTTGTAGGTCAACTGGGCATACAAATAATTGGGGAATTAGCGAAAATTATTTCACAAAAAAAAAATAAATATTTTCCATACAGGTCAGTCATAAAATATCATACTAGACTGTTACATAATGTATTATATAGTGTGAATATTTTTTAGATATTTAAAAATATCTAAAAAATGGCGCAATAGAAATTAGTCAAACATTATTATGTAGATACCTAACCTGAGTAGGTACCTAATAAAATAAAAACTGATAAATAAAATAAAATGCTTCAAATTGGAAAATAGTAATTTATTGAAGTTTGTTTTTTAAGAAAGACAAACATAGCCTGGTTAAGAATAATGTGACGATATTTAAAAAGCTCCTATTACCATCATAATAAAAGCGGAAGATGTTGCTTGTGCAATGATGGAGGACTTAGCTAGCAGAGGAATTGAACCCACGACGCCCGGATGGGAATTCGATGCGTTTGTCCATTCAACTAACCGGTTACTTCATAGTATTCGGCTTTGCCCAAGTTTCAACACTCTTTCGTCAAAATCTCATTTACTTTTAAACTGGTCAGAAATATTGTTCAAAGAATATGGCGTCTTTTCTTTTTCTGACGGTTGAACAAACATTTAAAAGCTGGATAACTCAAGATACAATTGACTTAGCGATCTTATACTAGTAACGTTGACTTAAAAAAATGTATACAGCATAATCTGTGCAAATTTTGTGACGCCAGATCTCACCCTTAGAAAGTTTTACAACTTAAAAAAAGCCTCGTAATGATTAAGAATGTTATGAAGAGTAGTTGGTTGTTACCTTCATGCCGTCGCTCATTTCACTGAGCCACAGCTCATCTTTCTCGGTCCTGTGGTGCGACAGCACAGAGGTCTCGGCCGGGGCGGGTAGGACACACGTAGCCCTGGTCTCCATGTCGCAGTGCACCAGGATGGCGTCGCGGATGTCGCCAGAGTTGGGGTCCACCCAGTACTTACCTGGAAATTTATAAAAGGGAAGGTGCTTTTTCGTATATTTTTCAAATTTTGTATCAATCGTTATTCTTTTTGAAGATCTTCTCCAATAAATAGAGCTTGAAGCCTTTATCTCAACTTCCCTCGATCGATTTTTTAAATTTTATTTTAGTACATATAACAGGCCCGAGGCCCAAAACATTTATACATGAGTGGTTATTTAATTGGAATATTTAACAACAGTAATTAATCAAGTAAAAGTTTATGAAAAATGCAAAAGTGAATGAAAAACAAACAAAATCAAAAGAATAATATTAAACAAGGTAGAACATAAATGAATTGTTCCTCCATATATTGTTACTTCACTTGAAGTAACAATATATGGAGGGATAGCTAATTTGTTTTACTCAACCCATCCGAAATTGTAATAAATCACTTTTTCCGAGAGTTTACATCGTACACCATGAGAGAGAAAGAGACAACAAATTTCTTGGATCGCTTCTATATACTGTCGTAATAATCTTAAGCTGGCTATTTTCGCTGGTTAACGGCGGGACTCCGCCCACATTTTTTATTTTGCCACTAAACTTGACACAACTAAACGGTTTTTTAGGTTAGATGCTATATTTTTGTTGATAAAAATACTGTGAAAAAGTGGCTATACGAACACACAAAAACATTATGTCGATATGTGATATGAATGGATGTATAAATACCGTAGCCTTAGTCTTAGCCACGCCCATTTGCGCCGAGTCATGTTAAAATCATCAAAAATAAGTCCAAAACTGACTTCACTGCCTTGGCTTGGGCTACCTCTTGTATACTCTAAGGTACTTCATATAACCAGTCTATAATTAAAGGGCATCATTACAATATTAGCTTAAATTCATATTTTTTACATGATATCGTTAGCTGTTAGGGACAGTAGAACTACGGCACCCCCATTTAAGGAATGTTGTAAGGCAGGGACTAAGTACATTCTGGAAGACGCCGATCATCACTTGGGACGGTGGTTAAGGACAATGCATCTACAGCCCGTAGGCATTAAATCACTAGGCACAGAATGGAAGATGTGGTTAACAATTCCAGAGACTATGAGAAGAGGCACGGCTCTTTCCATAGCCCACGACAGAGACACCTGGAAGCTTCTCCAAACCGAATAGGAGAAGGGAAGAAGACAAGGTTAGAATCGTGTTTGTACCACGTGGTCGCCGGGAACGCATAAAGGCTGAAGCGCCATTTTGGGAAGTTTACACCACAGCACTTTGTTTTTTTGTTTGTTTTACAATAAAATTCATACCTAAGTCTTCAGTACCTGGTTGGATTTTAAAAAAAAAAGTTAACTCACGTAATTAAATGCTCTCACTGAGTTACCTGAAGCGACAACAACCTAAAAAAAGTTCCAAACTTGTGTCGCTTGAGTCAAGCCTTCTCTCAAATGGTAAATATATTTTATATGGCTGGTGGGCCACAAAAATCTTCAGAATCAAACGAGAGTCAAAGCATTTGATGCATAAAAAAAAACTGATCGAAACTACATGTTTAACTCATTTTTGACCAAAGTGTCGCTTACGCCCTTTTGCCTTTTCAGCGACGATATTACCAATCAAAAAACCTATTTTTAGGTTTACCAGTCGACAGTTCGGGGTGTGCGACATTCAGATCTCTGCAAGTCCTGGCCGGGGAGGTCTTTTGCCCGTCGGGCTTCTTGAAGCGCTCGAAGGAGGCCTTGAGCTGCTCGTAGGCCTTCATGACCACCTCGCGCCGCTCCTCGTCGCTGATGTCCTTGCCAAACAGACGCGGTATGGAGGGGTCGTCCCCCTGATCGTCAGGGCCCTTCTGGTTGTTTGCTTGACCTGGAATATTTTACAATAGTGTCATTTTTGTATGTAATATATCGACCAGTTAGTGGCTGGTTAAATTCTACTGCAAGTTCTCCATCAATGCACAAGCAACATCTTTCGCTTATTATGATGGCAGTAGGAGTTTTTCAAATATTATCAGGCTATTCGTAACCCGGGAATGTTTGTCTTTCTAAAAAGTAGTTTGGAATGCAATGGTCAAAAGATGCTGATAATAAAAAAAATATAAATAAAAACTACGCTCGTGACGATTTGATTGTTAAATTGGTAAGTCATTCGCTCGGCAAGCGGAGATTCCGAGTTTGAATCCAGATCGAACCAAGTTTTTTTTTTACATTTCTGACGACCATATATGCAACAGAATACTTGTAACGTATGACCATGTTGGAAAATTATAAAAGGGGCTAAATAATGATAGTCATTTTTCATAAATAGCCTTGGAAATTAATAAAATCATTATATTTTTTTAATGTCATCAATACAAAGTGAAAAGTTAAGTCGTTCTCTATACTTATCAATACCATATAATGAGTAATAGTATAACCTAGGGCGTGCTAGAGCACCAGAATATTATAAATAGTCTTTGTAAAGGTAATATTGGAATATTACAGTTTGTAATCGTTAAAAAGTGAACCATTTGGACATTTTTTTGTTTGATCTATTGCCTGGAATTGACTTTTGCTTGTAAAAAGTAGCTGCATGAATTCTGTGCATTTAAAAAAATGTGTTCTAAGTACAATTACTGTTTGAATTTATTTAGAAAGGAAACGTTATATTTTTTTAGATTATTCTGATGTAACTAATATCTACAAGTGGATAGGGATGGTTGATATCGGAAATTGGGTGTCACTGCGGTTCCAGTTACCGGTGACTGGCGAGTAACCGGTTAATTTTCCAGCTATTTTTGGAACCGGTTCATTTAATTTGAGTCATATAAATTATACTTTTTTTTCTTTCTATATTCGTAGAACGCAATCAGTTTGTGGTTTGACATATTTAGTGAAAATGAAATTAACAGTTTAATTTTGTACCCTGGTGATCCTTAGGCTAAGCAAAACCAGTCAGTCATGAAAAAAAAATCTAGGTCTATTATTTAATTTAAATAAAATTATAATATTATATTATAAGGAAATGATTCTTTATTTATAGATCATTTTTCATGGGCCATACTCTAGGAACGAAAAGCACTAGAACAGGGACTGACTTGGGACCAGTTTATTTTAACCAAGACATAATATCGACCATCTCTATAAGTGAATATTTTAAAACAATGACGCCTTGTCTTCAACTAAAGTAACATTTGTTCGTTACAATAAGTGCCGCTGCTAATCTTTAATAAAATAATTCTAACCTGAGCCAATCAGGGCCGCCAACATAGCGGCGTCATATCCCACATTGTCTGACGGGGGTCCCGGAGGTCTGGGGGGTCCAGCAGACCCGGGCTGACCCGGCCTGCCGTCTGAGCCAGACGAGCCTCTCGGACCCGGGGGGCCTGAGAGACCGATGGGTCCTGGTGATCCATCACGTCCTGTGAAACCTGTAGGAAAGATAAAAAAAATAATGTTACTAAATTGCACGTAGAAAATATTAAGCGCTATTGCTCATAATAATAATAATAAAAACTAGGTTGCGAGATTATAGAAGCTGCGCTGACCTCAGTGTCACAAAAAAATCTTTATGATGTTTATTTTTAATTAATGAAAAAAATAAATTATTACCTCTCGATCCCGTCTCTCCGTCCTTTCCTTGTAATCCAGCCGGTCCCGTCATGCCCTTCTCTCCCGTCGGTCCCTGAGACCCAGGCAGACCCTGCAGCCCGATAAGCCCTCTGTGTCCCTTTGCCCCCGAGGGTCCAGGTTCGCCCCTCTCCCCGCGACCCCCGGCCACCCCCGCTTCTCCGGGCTTACCCCGGGACCCGACTTGCCCGTCCTGTCCCTGAGGCCCTGTCTCGCCTCTGGCTCCTCGCTCGCCAGTAGCGCCTGTTGGTCCCACAGACCCGTGTGGTCCCTGGAAGAAATATAATCGTGTTCATGTTTTGAATTAGGGACTTATATAAGTAACCGATGAGTTTATTTTATTTATATTTTTTTACTTACTGGTTACTACCTGACTTTGCCTGACTTTTAACACTTTTTTTTTCTTTTTAAACAATTGAAAAATATAAAACACACAATGTGGTGTCTTGGTTTATTTCGTTTATTTGAAAACTTTACAGCTTATGAGCTGAAAACAGTTGCGTCGACCTAACCTGACATGTCAAACAGAAAAGCTTTACACGTTTCAGGACGTCAGAGCTCCTCCTCTAACCACAGTTTTATGAATATTGCCTATTTTTAATGGTATTTTATACAACCAGGTATTTAATATGACACATAAAGTGACTAATCATATTCTTAGTATTTCCAAAGTTTATTTTACTTTATCAAAAATACTCACAGGTAATCCCGGTGGTCCTCCGGCCCCTTGTTGCCCCGGCGCGCCGGATGGCCTCTTGTCTCCTGGACGTCCCGATATCCCGGGCTGTCCTGGCTTGCTTGCCTGTCCCTCCGAACCATGTTCTCCGGGGGGGCCTTGTAGACCCGAAGGGCCTGACGGACCTGTAGGTCCTGGTGGACCTGATGATCCGGTTTTACCCACTTGCCCTTGGTCACCCTGTTAAATGGATTAATTCATAAATATTGTATAATTACTTATATCTTTAAATATTGGACAAAAATCATTATTAGGTCACTGTATATAGGGATTCCGCTGAGAGTAACGTTGTGGCCTCTTCCTATTTGCATGTAATAGAAATAGAAATTACTACGAAGCACTCAGTGGTAGGACCATATTATCATTGTGTTAGTGTTTTTTGCATTTAATTTAATGCATGCTTTATTTTATCAACATTTTTGAGATTCATTTTTTGTAAAATTCTTTTCCAATGAATATAATAATTTGACGAAAATCACCATCATATTTTAAAGATGGTGTTTATGGTGAGGTTGAATGCTTGGTGCAGCGACCCACAAAAGGCGAATAGCTCGCGTCAGCAATTGCGCATTGCTCTGAATGAATGACCGTAACACGTGGCGATGGCAAAGAACACTATACTTCCGAATGACCAAATACAAGTAAATCGTCTTAACTTAGAAAAATGATTTTATTCTTTCCAATTGGTTATTTAAAGTGTGACCATCATCTCACACACTGTTGCATGTGCTATGCATTTTTCTAAAGGCATATACGTGTGAGATAGAAAAAGAGGCTGCAACGTAGTTTTCAGCAGCAGGAGCATATTTGCGTTTCAATTCAAACCGAACAAACTGGTCTAATATCAAAATATTTTAGAGATTTGAAAATCATTATCTGTCATACATTGTCCATTCACGAATAGTTTTGATTAAGTTGTTATTATTTATTCTTACCGGTACTCCTCTTATGCCTCTAACTCCCGCCAACCCTGATGTGCCTGGTAGACCAGGCAGTCCCCTCTCTCCCGCCTGTCCTTGTGGTCCCTGGGGCCCGGACGGGCCTGACGGACCATCAGCTCCTGCATCTCCCTTAGGCCCGTCCAGACCTGAGGGGCCTGACAGACCTTGTGGACCTGTAGAACCCACTCTGCCTGGTTCACCGGTTTGTCCCTTGGAACCTAGTGGGCCTGCAGGACCTTGTGGACCCAAGCTGCCTGGTTGACCCTGTTCAAAATAAAAAAATAAAAAAACATTTTTTTAGGCATCGTTTCTTATAATTTAGCCTAAAGGGCGCTTTACAAAGGAAGACGTTATTAATGCGTATTAAATAGACGACAACTGGATTTTACAGATGCCAAAGAATAAAAAATGGCACAATAAATCTATGTTTATGCAATACTTAGTGTAAAAAAAATTGTATTCAAGTGCAATTTTTGTTTACGTTACTATCTGAAGGATAATATTTAATTTTCATTTCAATTTATCTGTCCGTAAATTTAAAAAAAACTACCGTGATGTAATGTTTTATTGAGAGTGCAGAGCTTTTTTGTTTTAGCCAATCCTTATGTTCAATTAAAGATTCTGTCATTTTTCATACTTCTTTTTTGTAATCTTTGTAATTCTGGAAATGAATATAATTTTCGTATTACTTGTGAAAGGATCAAATCATAGCAAGTGTCAATATACACATGCTTGACTTTCGCATCACTGGGATGATTAAAATATCTATTTAAATAATATCGATAATCTAAAACTCAATTATGAAAGAGAAAAGGCTAAAAATAAAAAAAGACAATGGTCACAACCGTCTTTTTATTTTCTGACTTTTTCTCTTTCATATTTGTGTTTTAGATTTTTAGTACTATTTAAATTAAAAAAAAAACAGAAGCATTAATGCTTCTGCTTATTTCCAATTTAATACTAAAATATATATTATATTTTAGACGGTGTACCGAAAGCCGTCCCAAATTCTCAATGCTTTTAAGCGCACATACATTTTGAATATTAGTTATAATAACTCAATGGTTTTAAAATTATATCCGGACAAATATGCCGTATACATTTCTCAGATATAGTAAAAAATTCCCTAGAAAAATTAGTGTGGTACTCACCGGTTGACCAGCGTCTCCAGGTTTGCCCGGGAAGCCACTGTGCCCCACCTCTCCCCGGAGCCCCTGTTCTCCTCTACCCCCCTTGGCGCCCGTGAGTCCGATGAGACCCCTGAGTCCAGCCTCTCCCGGTGGTCCTGATGAAAAGTCACAATTAGACCTGCTATATTATTATAGTTCATATTCTCTTTATATCCTGCTATTGAATTGTTTTTGTGTATCTGAAAATAAATTAGCTAGATGCAGCTCCGTTGACTAGTTGCTGCACCTTATTTAGACATGAAGCATCATGTGATACCTCGAACTATTATATTTACTCGGAAAAATAAGACAATGATATCTTTCAGTGTACGCGCGTTGTGTATACTTCTGGATAACTTGTCCAGAAACTTGTATCTAGAACTTGATAAATGTTCACCCAAAAACATTTGTCAACGTGTTTGTAGGGTTTTAGCGTCAAGCATTCTACCCAATGAAAAAGAGGGAGACAAGGAAATTGTTAAGGTGTGTAGGAAATTTTTGTATTGCTCTCTTCTATCGGAAAATAACTTCCAGAGTGGCAATCTTCACTCTTCAGACTGCAGCCCACAACAACTCAACGGAACTGTACGCGTACCAGTCGCGTAGGTTTCGAAGCTGTGATGTGCAGCGTCTTCTTTTACTACCTCATTCAGTAAATTCTTGAAAATCGTATTAATTAGTGTAAGAAGTACCAAGTAAGTAGTGTAAATGCTACGATTGGTACCTGCTAATCCAGAGCTGCCCTGATCTCCTTTAGCTCCCGAGGATCCTCGTTCTCCCTTTCCTCCAGGAACACCCACCAGTCCATGGGGCCCAGGGAATCCCGGCGCTCCGGGCAGGCCCGCTGGGCCTCGCTCCCCTGGGGCCCCTGAGGCACCTGATTCTCCAGGTTGCCCTGGAGCGCCCGACTTCCCCCTTTCGGCGGGCTCTCCCGGGGGACCGGGTTGTCCCACTCCACCCTTGAGGACCGCGTTCTCCTTGTTGACCTACGTTAAATAAAATAAAAATCGTTATTTTTTATATAAACCTTTAGGTTTCCTAAATGCGCTTTGTTTAATATGTGTATTAAAAAGTACGTAGGTTTTTTAACATAGTTGGAATACGTGTTTGATTATTTTTCTTGGATAGACCTGGCCCCTCTTAAGAAGTGCCGAAATCTTGCCGGAATCTGTCTTTTTCTGGTTCCTTGCGCTTAAGAATGCGGCTTTCGCCTCCATGTTTCTTGTCAGTTCTAGCCACCTAAATAAGGTTCCCTCAGACTCCTTCGTCCTTCAGGCTAATTATTGAGAAGTTGTTTTAATGGCTGTCGACTATCTTTCATTTTTGCGACATATCTTGCCCAGTTATATGAATCTGGTTATTGATGACTCTTCAAAAAATTACTTAAGTACCTAGCTCTTCTTAATTCGTATTTTTCAGGTTTAACAGTTTTATTTTTACGTACCGGTTGGTCCTTCAGGTCCAATGGGTCCCAGAGATCCTCTCTCTCCCTTCTCTCCCGACAGTCCCGTGGGACCTCTCAATCCTGGCAGACCGATCATCCCTGTAGTTCCCTGGTGGCCCTTGTCTCCCTTACTACCCGATTGTCCCTGTTCAAATAACACATATTTTCAAATGGAATGTATAACAGGATTTATTTGTTATATTAAAGAGTGAGTGGAGTTCAGTACAGAGACGTAATTTAGTTTATTTTAATATACAAAAATAAATGAACACAAGACTTGGAAGGGTTTTCCTTATAACTTTGAACTTTAAACAATATTTAATGAACACGGTTATAAACAAACTGAAAGGCCGATGCAACCCAATCGAACTCTTACAGGTATATTTATACTTAGGACTCAAATACCACACTGAAGGGGAAAAACGCGCAATCAGTATTAGGTCTTGAGACTAGGTTCTGGCTATCTGACTAAGTACTCAAAGACCACAATGAAAGGGAACAACGCGCTATCAGGTATCAGGCCTTGAGACTAGTTTCTGGCTCTGCCGTTTGATTCCTTTTTATAGGCCGGCGGAAGCGGCCTTCAGCACGAAGTGGGAGTAATAAAATTCCTAGAATTGCGTCGGCGATTGCCCAATTGAGTCCTCTTTGGATTTTACACAGCTGAGCACGAGAGAGACAGTGCTTTAGACGTGAGCGAGAAAGTATTCGAGCCCGCGCGCCTTGTGGCGTTGCAAATGTTAATTACGAATTTTCTGTATCAAACCCCAAATAAACTCAGCTACTAAAATCATTTCAACACTCTTCAGTGAATGTTGTTTGTACTCATTTTAAAATTAAGTCAAATAAAAATAACAATCAAATCTGTAGGATGTCGATTACCCCACATACGATATATACATGTATATAGCTCTATGGGTTACGTATGAATATAACGTATTTATATTTTTATTGAAATAAAAATAAATAAATATGTAACAATCAATAAATTGGTGTTAATTAGTGTTTCAAACCTTCGTATGTATCATGCTGGAAATAACATTGCCATCTGAAAATAATTTAATTGACCTAGAAATTTAGCTCACAGATTTGTTGCTAAGAAGTTAGATAATGGATCACGTGTAAAGCTAGCTTCTAATCAAGCCTTGCATCGTGGTGTGTTTAGGATAAAACAATGAAATGCATTGTATTATGTTGGGAGTTAGTATTTTTTATCTTTTCTCACATACCTACGAATATCAACTAAAATTATAATCCATTAGATTGGGTAAATCATGCAATTTTTTGCCAGGTTCTATAACATATTTGCTGTACTTTGAAAGTTAATAAATTATTAAATAATGCACTGGTGCCCCATCAGGCCTAGACGCACTTAAGTCTCCATTGACACCCTGCGGGTCGGGTTGCCCAGTGGGCCCCTCCCTAGCCTCGGCCTGTCCCGGCTGTTCCAGAAAACCGTGCTGTCCTGTCTTTTCATACTTCTCAGTTGTTCTTTTCTAGAATGTGTAATAACTTACCGGCGCCCCATCAGGCCCAGACGCCCCCGAGTCTCCCTTGACGCCCTGCAGGCCAGGTTGGCCTACGGGGCCGCGCTCCCCGGGATAGCCCCGCTCGCCCCGTGCACCGGCCTGTCCCGGTTGCCCCAAGGGGCCTTGTTGTCCCGTCTCTCCATCCTTCCCGGCTGAGCCCGGCAACCCTGCTACACCTGGGAGGCCCTGGAAAAAATTACAAACATAGCATGGTTAAATAAATTGTCACATTAATAATTAATCCAATAATTCAAAAGGGTTCTCAGATTAAAAAATATATAAATAGTATTATTCTTTTAAGATAAGAAAAAATAACTTTGTATAAGGATATAATGGATATTATTTTAATTTTTATGACCGACCGGTTTCGCTTAGCCTAAGCGTCATCAGAGCACACAATTAAATTCAAACAAAAAATACAAAAGTGTGCGGTTACATATACATACAGAGGGAGAACAAAATATAAAATTAAATAACAAAACAATGAGAAAATAATAGAATAACGTTTAAATTATAACAAAGGAACAGAGAGAAAGGGACAAATAATCTGAATTGAAAGAGTCAGCTACCGACCGGTTGGTAGCTGAGCGGATAAACGCGTCGGATGTTCAATTCCTCTGCTGGCTAAGTCCTCCATCATTGCACAAGCAACATCTTTCACTTATTATGATGGCAGTAGAAGTTTTTCAAATATTGTCAGGTTATTCGTAACCCGGGAATGTTTGTCTTTCTTTTGAATAAAAAAGGCAAAACGTCAACTGAGAAGGTGATTAAAGAATAATGATAAACTTTACGAGTTTACAGGAAATACATATACCTAATGTTGGACTGCTAGACAAATTTGCCTGATTAAATAGTACTTTTATGCTACGTAGTACATTTTTTTTTAAATTACCAAAAAACATTTAACGCAAATTGATAGTTTTACCTGGAAACCTGTGGGTCCTGCGGGTCCAGGAGGCCCCCTCTCTCCGTCCTGTCCCAAAGACCCCTGGGGTCCCTGAATCCCGGGGGCTCCGTCTTTCCCGGCGTCTCCGCGTGGTCCGTGGGGTCCTGCAGGCCCCTGCTCACCGTCTTTACCAGCATCACCCTAAGAATACCAAATCAATTTATGTTGAGATAACCACTGTAACCAGTTAAAAGCAAAATATATATTATTTTACTATAGAATCGCGGATGGTTATAACAAGCGTGCTTCATGAGTGTGCAGGACAATAGTTGGTGTCAGTAACAATATAGTAAAATGCTGCAACCGCTAGAAATTGCTAAGGTAGCCAAGTCCCCATAACTTGGAATAATAAACAAATACGAAAAGGCGACTTAATATTTATATCTGGAAAGGTTCGGAATTACAGTTCATTCAGTTCCCTAACCTGGGCTTTCAATAATGACGTTAATGAACTAGTGGAATTGGATCACATTTTACATAAATCAACCGATTTATTATTTTTGTCAGATTATATCGAGGGTGATTTTTTTTTTTTATAAACTCTTCGCAGAAAAAAGAGATAAAATTATGTTAATTTCCAAGGACACAAAACATAATTGTGAAATATGGAATTTCTGAAGATGGTGAGATAGCCCAGTGGTTAGGGCAGAATCCCGAAACAAGGAAGGTCCCGAATTTCGGTCACGTTCTTGAAGTTTTGTGTATTTTTCTAATACATATTATTTGAAAATAGTGTATTAAAATAGTTTAAAAAATGTCTCACAAAGTGTTACTAACCGTGATTCCCTTGTCTCCCTGCATGCCCATTGGTCCTGGGAGCCCTTGCAGACCCTGCGGTCCTTGTTCCCCTGTCTTGCCATCAGCTCCTTGAATTCCTCTGTCTCCAGGGCTGCCCGCCTTTCCGGGTGACCCGGGTCTCCCCACGGTACCCCTGAGCCCCTGAAGACCCGCCGGTCCTGGTCTACCGGCCTCTCCCGAGTTACCCTTGATACCCTGCCCCCCGACAGCTCCTCGCTCTCCGTTCTGCCCCTTGGGTCCTAGTGCGCCGTCTGCCCCGGGAAGGCCTCGTATTCCTGGGGTGCCTCGTTCGCCTTGAGGCCCGCTAGGTCCGGTCGGGCCTCTCATGCCCCGCTTTCCCCGTTTGCCTTCGGACCCCGCTACGCCCGGGAGACCCCTGGGGCCGGGCGCTCCTGTCTCTCCCTTGCCGCCTGTGTCCCCTTTGTATCCTCGTTCACCAGGCGCACCCTAAAATAAAAATTACATGTTTTAAAAAATCAAAAATATTTTTTTTTTAATTTAAATAAAATTGGTAAGAAAAGTATTTAAATTCTAAATAAAAGGAGTTGAAAAAAAAGTTAAAAGACTGTGATATAACTATAACCGATATTAGGACAGAGATTTCGTGGAAATATGTACAAGGAAAAGAATCAAGAAAAAAACCAAGTTCTACAAAAATATTTTTTATGACTTTGATTTTCTTCACGAAATTGTAAATGTTATAGAGATAACATTGAATTCTTTAAATTCATCTACTTAGAAGGTGAACATAAGGAAGTTAACCATATTTATTAATGTAGCTAGTATTAATTTTGCTATTTTTTCATCTCTTAACCGAATCTGATACGTTTGGCATTTCAATAGTATCTTATGTAGACATGAATATAATAAAAAGGTATTTACCGGGTTTCCTTTGACTCCGGGTATTCCCGCTGCTCCTGCTTGTCCTGGCGCCCCCCTTGCCCCCGGGAATCCTGGTGGCCCCCCAGACCCTGGCGCTCCGGCCGCCCCTCGTTCCCCAGTCTGTCCGTCCTTTCCCGCCACGCCCTGAGGTCCAGCCTCGCCCGCCTGCCCCGGGCGACCCGCCTCGCCGCGGGGTCCTTGGGAGCCTGCGGAACCCTTGGGGCCTTGGCCCCCCAGGTCTCCTTTGTTGCCGGGGCTTCCGGGGAAGCCGGGCGAACCAGGTTTTCCGATAGATCCCTAATAAGATAAGATACAATAATAGCATTTTAAATTACATATAATCATTGTGATGGAACTTTATAAATTGAAACATGAATTTTTGACCATTTTTCAATTATAGTTGTGGAACCAATAGTGAAAGGTAACAGCCGTGTTTAGTGGTCAGAACTGAATAGCCAGGCTCTTCCCTATCTCTTTCAAGTAAAATTTAATGCAATTATAAATAATAGATTTAATTAAATTAATTAATTAATTTATCGTCTGGCTCCTGTTTTTCAACAGTAATACGAGAATCATAAGGTTTATTTATATTGTAGGTACGTGATGGATTTCTATTTTGTAAAATTAATAGCTTTGCCAACCGGTTTCGTGAGAGTTTTGGGCTGAAAGTGTGGATCAAAATGTATGGCATCTTGTCTGAGTTTTTTATCTTTCTCAAACAAGAAATGTACGGGAAATTGATTCCTACTGAAGACTAGGCCTTTTGAAATAGCTTAGAAACAACTATTACATTTGTTTTCAAAACATTTTGATTGGTTTTAGGCCCTTTGAAATAGCTTAGAAACAACTATTACATTTGTTTTCAAAACATTTTGAGTGGTTTTCGAGTTTACTATAAATTAATACCCACCTTGGTAAAGTTTCAAAACTTTTTTCATTTAAGAAAAAAAAAAAAAAACACATTGTGACGTCTTATTTTATTTCATAACAATCATGGATATTTACAAGTTTCAAAGCTCATAAAAGAAGAGACTTTATGAGGTGAATATATGTTTTTAGAATTCGACATTTTATACAGAGAAATTTGTGCAAATTTCATGACACATGCTTACCGGTTGCCCAGGAGGTCCTGATGGTCCATCTTGTCCTCTGATTCCTGGGTTACCAGGGGGTCCTTCTCTTCCCCTTTCTCCTCTCGGTCCTGAAGTGCCCTATAATAATCAAATTCACATGATCCCAAGAAAAAAAAAACATGCAAACACTCTCTCATCTCTCGCCCCCCAGTGGAATATATTGTTAGTTCATCACTTTTTTAAACTTATCAAAACTGTGTTGGTTCTTTTTTACAGCAAATATCCGCGATTTATATAAAATCTATTTCGCTGATGTCGACGTGTTAAAGCGAAAAAAAAATGTGATAACATTTTTTAATCGCATCCAGTTTAGAAAGAATTTGTATAAACGTACCCCACCTTTACATAATTGAATAGACGTGAACCAAAAGATTGACGCGTGCATTCTTAGAAAGTAAAACGTAAAACTAAGCTCTGACTTCATTTTGTCATCAAATTGAAAAAAAAAAATACTTGCTCTATTCATGAAATGATTAAGGCTTTTTTAGGTATCACTAAAAATGAAACCTTTGTAGTTTCGCGGTAAAAACGCGACATCATGTGCAAATTACAAATATATATATATATATTTTATTACCGCTGGTCCAGTTGGTCCCATGGGCCCCATGTTTCCCAGCCCTCCCTTCTCTCCCGTGGACCCTTGGTCTCCCTTGGACCCGTCCAGTCCGGAGAAGCCGCGGTGCCCCTTGACCCCGGGAAAACCTGGAGACCCTGGGGAGACCCCGTGGGCCCGTGGGACCCGCGGAGCCTGGTTGACCTGCCTCGCCATCTTCTCCGCCGTCACCCTGTAACACACAGAATCGGAATTGAATTAATTTTTTTTTTTTTTTTAAATTAGAATTAACTAATAATAATAATATTTAAGTAACATCAATATGGAACAGAAAAAGCCAGAAAATAATAAAAAAGACAATGGTCACAACTGAGACTCGAACTCGGATCCTCTACTCTATCCGGGAGTTACGCCTTAACCAATTCGGCCATTGGGAGCTTATTAGAAAATGGCATTTTTATCGATTTCATATTTTCATTGAAAATTATGAATGTTATTTTTAATTTCTTCCGATTTTTGGCAGCCATCTTTGTGATGGAATCAAAGCTCAACCCGAGTTCATTGAATATCTAGATGGTATCTTGGTATTGTTAATTGTTTTTTTTTGTACACATATTATTATTAATTAACAAGTTTCAAGATTTTCTAAGTATCGCTCTAGTGGAACACCAATAGTGAAAGGTAACAGCCGTGTTTAGTGGCCAGATCTGAATAGCCAGGCTCTTCCCCATCTCTTTCCCCTTCACACACCCTTTAGCCTCATAACATACCCGATTTGCTGATGCCATAGTCTCATTGGCTCCAAACAGTTTGGACTCTTTTGCGGTGTTCACATACTCGTATAAAAAAGCGTTTTCAATAGGGAACTGATGTACTCGTACTTATATGTATTAAAAAAGATATAGATATGGATGCAAACACGCCCCATTAATGTGGACAATGTGCCGTTAAAATAATCAAGTCATTGTAATCCTCACAAAAATGAAGTAAGAATGACTAAGTTCTATACCGTCGCCGGAAAGGCAAAAAGGTTGAAGCTTCATTTTGGGAAGTTTACACCAGAGCACTAAAGTTTATTTTTTGTTTTACAATTAAATTCATAAGTCTTCAGTACCTGGTTGGATTTTTAAAAATAAGTTAACTCAGGTAACTCAATGAGCTAGTTATTCAAGGCGACAAAAAGCTAAAAAAGTTCCAAACTTGTGTCGCTTAACTCGAGCCTTCTCTCAAATGATAAATATATTTTAGATGGCTGAAAGGCCACAAAATTCTTCAGAATCAAGAGAGAGAGAGAAAAGAACTGCTCAAAACTGCATATTCAACTCATCTTCGACCAAAGTGTTGCTTAAGCCCTTTTGCCTTTCCAGCGACGATATGTTTTTTTTATTGTCAAAGAGAAGAGCACAGTCAATTTTTCGATATTGTCCGGGTTATATTTTAAATAATATTTATCATTTTCTATTATCGGCGTGGATTAATTTATATACCGAAAACGTCTGTTTCATCTCTACTAAATATACAACATAATCATAAATTAACATTAGTTAACAAACAACCCTTGCTTAAAATACTGTTTGATCACTTTCCTAAGAACCTACTGATTTCTTAGTATTTGATACCAACTCGGGTTCAATACAATAAATAGATAAGAAAATATTTTCTTATTTTAGATACAACTGAAATATGTACAAACGAGAAAACATATCTGAAATATGTAGGTACACATGCACATTTACACTTATGAAATATATGCTCCCTGATTATCAAACAACTTTATCATCAATTTGGTTACGATTTACGAGAATGTTATTCTCTTACGAACACCAACGCAGTGCGTCGATTTATTTTCGCAAATTATTTCTCATGAAAGGTGTATTTTTTAAAAATCTTACATCTTTTCCAGCCAGTCCAGGGAGTCCCCTCGATCCGGGTGGTCCCGAGGGCCCGTTCATCCCGGGCTCTCCCGTCTCGCCCCTGCCTCCCTGGAAACCCTGCGGTCCCGGGGGCCCAGGAGATCCTAAAAACAGCACAATCAAATATGTATTATAAGTATGTGGACTGTGTTTAGGTCAAAGGCGTTATTCCATAATTCTTTTTAAAGCAAACATAGGCCTAGTGGTTTGAACCACTGTCACATTTCACACTGTCGTAACTTAACGAGCGGATTGCAAACTTTGGACCGCAGACGTCAGGTGGAAATGCTGTCCTTGTTCTACCGGTATTTCCTTAGAAGATGCTCCGAGAAGTTTGTGTCATTGATCCCTTCGGCACCGGTGCGTAGTCGGAAAACTCCCCAAGCGCACGCCCAACATTTTTGTACACGGTTGAAATTTTATACATGAGAACGGGTCGCTTTTACGACACGTTCTTATGTTCAACAGCTCGGCTGTGGAACGATTTATTGGACTCGTTTCCTCCCTCCTACATCATGGGCTTTTTCAAGACCCAAGTTCACTCCTTCATTTCCTTAAAAATACCTTCCACACAGCATCCCTAAAGATGACAGAGGCCCTGAGGGAAATTATATCCTTCAAGGTCCCAAGTTGATGTAAAAATAAAAATAAATCTTAAAATTATATATTATGTCATATTATCAAAATACATAAAATCGAAAGAAATTCAAATATTAATAATTTTTAATAAAGAGTATGAGATCGTTTAAAAATGCCGTTTTCTAATGAGTTTTTGATGGCTTAATTGGGAGAGTGTTACTCCCGAATTGAGTAGATGTTCCGAGTTCGAGTCTCGGTCATGACCATTGTTCTTTTTAGTTTCTGGTTTTTTTCTATTTCATATTTGTGTCTTAGATTATTAACATTATTTAAAAATGTAAAAATAAATCGTTTCATACATACTATGGAAGGTGTTCTCCATAAATGACAACTTTTCTTTACGGTAAAGTGTTCCTTTGATTGAATTGCTGGTCATACTACTTATTAGTTTGTTATATGATGGATAGGGATGGTAGTTTTTTGAACTGTGCATATCTCACCAATGGATCCTCTGGCTCCCACTGTACCCACTGGGGCCTGGTAGTAGTGGAAGGGGTCTGTGGGTGCATCGGGTCCTTTGTCTCCCCCAGCGTTTGCCAGAGCTAGTTGTTGGTAGTAGATTGATAGCTAAAAAATACAAGGAAATAATATTATAAATCGAAGGAGATTGATTACGTGATTATCTCTAGTTTTTGTTCAACCATTGCTGCGCTGGTTTTCTCTAAGTATAGTTGACCCCAGCAAAGAGGACCGTTGTGAGATCAGAGCAATAATATACAAGAAAGAGCGCTGATGTGGCTAGGACTAGGCTTAGGGTATTTATACATCCATTCATCACATCACGACGATAATGTTTTTGTTTATTCGAATAACCACTTTTTCACAGTATTGTTATAAACAAAAATATTGCATATAACCTAAAAACCGTTGAGTTTTGTTAATTTATGTCGAATATCAAAACGTGCGGGCGGAGTCAACGGAGACGCGGACACGAAGAACATCCTTACAATACTTTAAAACGGTGTGATAATTTGGGATATTTTGTTATCGCTTTCTTTTTCATGGTGTACGACGTAAAAACCCGGAGAAAGTGATTTATCCCAAGTTTTATAGGTTGGGTAAAAATAATTAGCTCTCTCTCCATATATTGTTACTCCAAGGTTGTGAGTCATCGAAGATGAATGTTTATCATGCTAAATTCTTCCATAATTATTCCCCTTCTCAGTTCTCACACGTCTTACAAAAAAAGGAAAGGATAGAAATGCTAAATGTCGAATGTTTCCAAGCAAATATCCATAGAAAATCTTTCTGTTCGAACTTTTTTATTCTACACAATAAGTTAGGTTTATGAATGCTTATTGTTGGGCTAGGTTAGTTTAGCTTTTAACGAATGTTGAACGTGAAACGTGTCAAACAAATCTAACTACGACACGCGATGTCCTAAGACGGATCTCTGATGAGTTTTACTTTATAGGTTAGGTATTAATAACTTGGAACTACTGCTCCAGTAAATTAAGCATTGACACAATTTGGTAGTTGAGAATAGCGTTGGACGTTGACAGCATCTAGCTGTTATTTCCCACGGCCAGTTGTTATATTTTGATACAATACTGGTGCGTACAGCTCGTGCCATGAATTTTTATTCCATTACTATGGAGTTTTTATCATTTTTTGTGTATACAACAACCCATCGTTCTGACTAACGAATTTAGTTGTATTTTAGGAAGTGTAGTTTTTAGGTGTGTACTAGAAAGAACTACTTCAAAGAACTACTTCTTTTGGCAACAGCTCCTACTTCATTCATTGTTCATTAAACAAATACTTCAATCGAAGTTGGTAGTTCGTTTTAGAGTTCATTCATTTCGTTAACTTCATTTCATTGAACAAATACTTCAACGGAAGTTAGATTACAAAGAACTTCAATTGAAGTAAGTACTTCGTGAAAGGAAGAACTAAAGGAACGTGATTTTTTTATTTTGGCGACCGGCTATTACGTGATGTTGTTGGCGAGGAACCAGTTCCAGATCTTTTCGTTTTCAAATCTCTACCGACTAGTACGTGCTTTTTCGGCGAGGAACCGGTTCCAAAAAGAACTGAACAAATAACCGGATAAATTCTATATAAAGATCTCTTTCTTGCGAGTTCGACTTCCATTGAAGTGTTCACTTCGATGGGTTCATTTTAAAGAACTAACAATTCGTGAAGCATTCACAAAACATTAAAGTTTTTCCCAACGCTAGTTGTGACCACTTTGAAAGAACTACTTCAAAGAACTACTTCTTTTCGGCAACAGTTCCTACTTCATTCATTGTTTATTGAGCAAATACTTTAATTGAAGTCAATAGTTCATTTTAGCGTTCATTGATTTCATTAACTTCGTTTCATTGAACAAATACTTCAAATGAAGTCGGTAGTTCATTTTAGCGTTCACTCATTTCATTAACTTCAATTCATTGAACAAATACTTCGACGGAAGTTAGATTACAAAGAACTACTTCAATTTGCAGCAGTACAGTTGTGAAGGTGAACTTTAAAGCCTGGAAAGAAGTACTTTATTACAAATACTTCAACTAAAGTCCGACTTC